>JAFFJZ010000093.1:0-365468 GCA_018340375.1 Gonatopus flavifemur
AAGGAATATTTGACTATATCACTTCAAATGGACCACCCTGTATAATTATTTTTTCAAATAAATAATTTTTTCATACACAAAAAATGATGAATATCCACCTCATTTTCATTCTTCTACAGTAGCCATACCCCTTAAATTTTATAAAAACATTGGTGTGCCAAAAGTGAATAAAATTCATAAAAATTTTACCGCTAGGGTGGGCAACTCTGTTGTCAAATAATGTTTCACTGCCTGAGTTATACGCCATTCAGAATTCCTCATATTTCCTGTGCAATTGCCACGATTCCAAAACAATGTTTTGGGCGAGTTACAGAAATACTGAAGATAGTTTGAAATTTTCAACGAACCTTGAGGATTTTCACATGATTTTTCAATTTTATGTAAATAGTAATTTTCAACAAAATACATCCATGAAATGTGGTGAAAAAATTGTCCAATACATTTTACTTCAAAGTTTCGTTCTATTTTGATTATTACAGATTCCGGGAGATGTATCTCAAGAATATGATGAATATTCGAATCAAAAACTATTAGACCATTTACCGATTAATCGTGGTGAAGTACTACTGATGATTTTGATGCTTGGATTGAGGCATTCTTTCACTTGGGACGCTATTATTGATGTAATTGGGATGATTAATCAAATTCTCCAACATGAAGTACTACCTCCTTCCAAATATAAAATCTTTAAATACTTTGGTTCTGTAAATGATACTTCTAAATACCATATTTACTGGGGTGGAGTGAAAAACAAAAAAGTCTCTGAATCGAATCGTAATAGTGCGGAAAAGTTGCTACTCTTCAAGACGAACTCAGGAAAAAAAAATTTTGAAATCGGATAAGATCTTCAACTCGCGCATTTCGTTTAAAGTTTTTGAATTTCATCGAAAATTCAAGGATATTTCAAAATATTCGAGTTCGCTCGATTATTGTCTGATCAAGCTGATTTTTGGTTTGTGGTATTATATTGAGGTTTTTATTGGAGAAAAATATACCCCCTCCCCTCCTTGATAAAGCTTGAAGCGAATCAGAAAGTCCATTTTTCCCTCAAATCGCCCTAAATAACTCTGTCGACACCGTCCCGTTATATCGCAATAATTCCCACTGTATAGAATAATATCATTACTTCAATTGAATCCCCCTTCCAAATAACGGCGAAGGAGGTAGAAAAGAGGGGAGGGCAGGGGCGGATCCAGAGATCTGTCTTGGGGGGGGGGGGGTGAAAAGTACTTATTTGAACTTTGAAAAAAATAAAGATCGTAGGAATACAAAAACTCCCCATTGCCGGAACATATTTGGTTGGCTTGGGAGGGGTAATTGCCCCTACCGCCCCCCCTTTGAATTCGCGCCTGGGGGAGGGGTTATATCCATGTTTTATTACAGTATGCAATATATGCAGCTCTTCGCCCGTCACACTTGTCACGACTCAGAACTCACCACGAGAAGGTGGCTGCACCGCGAGTTCCACCCACGCCCTACCCAACCAACCAACCAAATGTGGGCATGGAGTCTATTTGAAGTCAGATTTTGTTTCGAATTGTGGCATTTCTGCTTGAGAGTTAAGAGTTGCTCGACTGTAGCCATCTCTCCTGCCGTGTCCATATACTTCTTTACTGGCTCTTGTTACCAGTTTTACACACCGTTCTACTGCCTGAGTGTGACAAGGGACTTTTTTCAGGTCCATTTCTAGTGTTGGTTTCTGTTTCTCCTCAATTAGCATCGAAATTTGCTGTGCGGGAAGAGAAGACAAGAGTGGGGGACAGGTAAGTGTAACCTTAGACCAATTGATGATGTCAAAGTACTCTTGCGCTTCAAAATTAAATTCAGGTACTTTAAAAGTCCTTACAAAAGCTTTTTTTGTCACAGGTCTTTCTTTTGTTTCGAGGACTCGCCTTAGACCTAGTTCTCTGATGCGCTCATCGTTATCCATTACCATAGACAGCAGAACATTTTCTGGATGGGCGAAGAAGCCGTTTGTCTGAATGACTTTATGTACAATATTCCTTACTTTAGGAGGTAACTTTCGACATCTTTTGATACAATCGAAAATGTGTTTTGGTCCTTCAAGAATAGAAGATTTTGTCTTAATTTGGAACCACAGTGGTGCGTATATGTGTAATATGTATGTCACTATAAGCTGCAGGGTTTCTGACGGATTTGCAGTGGAAATATATAGCCTAAGAATTCTGTTAGCTGTGGTCAACCAACGAGCATGTGCTATTGGTCCCGGGTCACGGTTGGCTAGATCTGTTGAACAGGATGCTGAATCAATGCTGAGAGCAATCTCGTGTGAATATCTTTGATCTTTACTGAGGATTTTGAAATCAATCTCTGGCAGAACGCAGCTGATCGGCTGAAAATCAACCACAGGCAACGACTCACATTCTGCAAGTTGTTTGCAGATAGCACCTGTGAATGAATGAGGACCACTTGTTCCCCCATCAAGATCTTCGATGAGATGCCGCAAAGGCAATTCGTTGAAGTGCATGAGGCAGATAACCCATTGTGAGGGTTTTTGTAATTTCATCTCAATATGTTTAATGGCTCCATTTTTCCAGCCAGTATTTGTTGCTGTACCATCGCAACCGATAACTGCAATACCAGATGTATCTATAGCATTGTCTTCGAAGTACCTCACAATGCTGAGGGCTGTATCCTTTCCGGTCTTTGAATCTGGTACTATATGGCAAACATATTTTGAGCCAGGTTCCTCAATAACAGAAATATGTTCTTCTTCTTTCTCTGTTCGGTAGCGTTTACCGTTTCTTTCTTCTAAGTACAAAGTGTTATCTGATCTGCCGTCAAAGTACAAACACTTAGGACCCTCTGCTTGTCGCTCAATAAGCTGCGCTTCAACTAAACTAGCTCTGCATTTTTCTTTCTCACGTCTAATCTTGCTTCGATCAATAATCATAGATGAATTTTCATTAGTGACTAATCCCACATCTTTCAGCACGCTTGAAGCTATGGCTGCTGCTGCTGTGTCAGAAACCCCATACCGATCACATATCCCCCCAGTTGCTGGCAATGACAAACGCATTTGTTTTTTTTCAGAAACAAAAGACGTTGAGCGTGGGAACTGAAAGGTTGCATCGTGCTGTTCATTGTCACTTTCTTCAAAATGTTTATTTTCTGTTTCAGGAATAGTGCTAAAAGAAGACGGACCTGCAGCAATTTCTATAGAGGAGTGCTGCAGAAGATTACTACATTCTTTCCTCTGCATTTGTTTTGTCAATCTTTTGGTTTCTGCCAAATCTTTGGCTCCAATTTTCCCCTTCCTCAAATACCTTTGTGCATACAGAAACTTGAGTTCTATTACAGGTATTTTTCTGTCTTTAGGGCACCTGCTTCGAGTGACAACAGGATTGGAGCAAATGCATGCACTAAAAGATTTGTTGCAAATGCACTCAAATGTTATAGGGCATTTACATGTAGAAATATCGAATAAAGTTTCACATGACTCTTGGATAAAGTTCTTGTACTTTTCATGTGTTTTTTCCCTGTTGTAAGATTTTGTGAGAACATAATATTTGTCATGCAGGACTTTTATTTTTTGTATCATTCTGGCATGAGAAACGGCAGGAATGGAAGCTTTGCAATACAATGCTTCCAATTGTGAGGCTACACTGGTAGCCACTAAAGAAAAGTTGACTTCCTTCCCGGAGCACAGTCTATATCTTTCCTGGTGAAAAGCTCTCACGACATCCGCAGATGTTGGGAGGAAGGAAAGCGGCAATGGTCTTGGGGCCCCGAAGAAAGGACACGCCGTGTCTTTACGTGTCAGGGACATTGATAACCGATAATCAAGAATGTGTATGTGGAAATATATGCGATGCACACCAGTGCGTGTGGGTTTTTTATAAGACACTCAGTCTGTAATAACGCTGTGACGATACAACAGATAATCAAGAATGTGTAGGTGGAAATATATGCGATGCACACAAGTGCGTGTGGATTTTCTATAAGACACTCAGTCTGCAATAACGCTGCGACGATACAACCGATAATCAAGAATGTGTATGTAGAAATACATGCAATGCACACAAGTGCGTGTGGATGTTCTATAAGACACTCAGTCTGCAATAACGCTGCGACGATACGACTCTACTGTGCGACTGGATAATTAGCAAAGACAAGTAAGGAATGCCAGCCATTGAGTTTATGCCCCATAAGCAATTTCAGTTCATATAATAATTGAAGCGATAAGGATATTCTATAATACATCGGAAATTGTTTCGATGTAACTGTAAGGCGTCGACACCTATTTAGGGTGATTTGAGAGGAAAACGTGCTTTATGACCCCGTGCAGGCTTTTTGTGTTACCCCCTCCCCGTGAAGGGAGGAGGGGGATATGTTTTTTTTTTCATTAAAAATCTCAACATAATGGGACAAACCAAAAATTAGCTCGATCGGACAATAATTAAGCAACCTGGAATATTTTGAAATATCCTTAAATTTTCGATGAAATTCAAAAACTTTAAACGAAATGCGCGAGTTGAAGATCTCATCCGATTTCAAAATTTTTTTTTTCCTGAGTTTGTCTCGCAGAGTAGCAACTTTTCCGCACTATTACGATTCGATTCAGAGACTTTTTTGTTTTTCACTCCACCCTATTATTTACTGTTCATACTGTCAAAAATATTCAGACGAGAGGGAAAATATTCAACAAGAATCTATTGCATGCAGTTGTGGACAATCTTTTCATTCACAAGGAATCACGTCTTTTTTCCTAACTTCAGATCTCAAGTCTCAGATCTTAGAATTTTTGAAAATTCCTGATATAGTAGAACACTTGCAATATCGATTTCATCGAAAGAAAACACGCGATGAAGCTTTGGAAGATATTTTTGATGGTGCAGTTTATCAGCAATTATCTGCTCCAGGCGAAATACTTTCTGACAAATGGAATTTTTCCTATACTTTCAATACTGATGGGTGCCAAGCAACGAACTCTGGAAACGTTAGTATTTGACCTATCTATGCCACTGTAAATGAGCTTCCTCCTGAGATAAGAGCTAAACACATAATGTTAATCGGAATTTGGGTTGCTCCTAATGAGCCTAATATGAATCCATTCTTATCAAAATTTGTTGATGAAGCTAACGATCTTGGGATTAACGGACTCACTTGGCAGTATAAAAATGAACTACTAGCAAAATAATCCCTTTATGTTGTTGTGTGGATTCCAAAGCCCGTTGCCATATGATGAACACCCTGGTAAAAAAACTAAACAAACCTAAACTCCAAGTGGTCTTTAGGTTTGTTTAGGAGATACAATGTGTTTTTGTCTCGTGAATTTGTGAAGTAAAACTAAACCCGCAATTTATGATTCAATTCCAAATGCACGCAAACAATGACTTTCCAATTGTTTCAGTATTCAATTGTATAATCTATTTAGGTAAATTTGGAGCTTCAATGAAACCAATTCCTCCTGCACACTTCCAGAAATGAGGAACTAGGTTTTTCAGGTTCCATTCCACAATTCTATAAAATATTTCACTCCCACGAATATCCGTCAGTTTAAGTACCCTGGTCAAAAAAACTGAACAAACCTAAACAAGAAATTCTCTTCAGGACTACTTCCGACCTACTACGTGTTTTTGTCTCGGTAATTTCGGAAATAAATCTAAACATTAATTACATGCATCATTTCCGAATGCACGCGAATAATGACTTTAGTATTGTTTCCATATTTCATTCATCGACTTACTTATGACAAGTTCAAATTTTCATGAAACAAATTATTTCATTATACTTTCGCAATTCAAACACTGGATGTTTTAGATTCAGTTCCGCATTTTGTGAATAAATTGATTAGAAAATTTAACATTCAATTCTCCGAAAAAAATGGAATAAGAATAGGATAAAAATTTTTTTCGAACTCATTTCAACATTCAGAACATTTCGTGGATTCATGATCTCCTGTAATTCCGCACATGACTATAGAAATTTATTCCTACCTAATGAGGATTCGAAACCTCACGGAACCTACCTACTTATATCTAATGATCTAATCACGCATGCGTGATTGGGTTTCCATGTATTCCTACGTAAACCTAAAAGAAGTGTTTCCATTTATTCTAGATCTACTTCCGAAGGAACATGCTTTAGAGCAATTGACTTTCATGTCTGCATAAATGATTTCCAATGACTTAGGTACATATCTTGGGTTATCATCTATTTAGGTTTACTTATGAAAAATCATAAATAAAATTTTGATGAATGTTTACGCGTCGTATGACATAATCGACTTCCGCGAGATTCCGTTCAGGCCTAAAAAAACTGTTTTCAATTATTTTCAATCTACTTCCGAAGGAACATGCTTCAGAGCAGTGATGCCAGGAAAGACGGTGTGGACCGAAGAATCAGCCCCTCTGCCGTGCACACGATGAAACTTTCGCATACATGTGAGTCACATGTATACGAACGTGTCATTGTGTGAACAATGGAGGGGCTGATTTTTCGGTCCGCACCGTCTTTCCTGGCATCACTGCTTCAGAGCAATCGAATCCGAAGTACAACAAAACGCAAACTGTTTCAGAATAATTTGAAATCATTATATGTATACTAATGGTAATTGTTTCTAAACTCATTGATGCGGAAATAGATTTGAAATGTACGGAAGTATATTGTTTTAGATTCCAACGTAAACTCGCGGAAGTCGATCAAGTGACAAGATGCGGGAACATTTATCAAAGTTTTCTTTCCGATTTTTCGTAAGTAGACCGAAGTACACCAAAACCCAAAATATCCCCAAGTAATTTGAAGTCATTATGTGCATACTATTCATAACTGTTCCTCAACCCATTGGTGCGGAAATAAAGTGGAAAGCACTGACACAGTTTTCTTCCACTTTTTTCTAAGTGAACGGAATCTATAGTGTACTTCACGTAATATGTAAGTGAACCTAAACTCTTTTCATCTGAATTGCGGAAGTCGGCAGAATCAGCTGTGATGCGGAACAAAATCCCAAGTGATTTGAAACCCCCTACGTGTGTCAAATCTTGGTTTAGAAGTAGTCAGAAGAGCTCCTAAGTAATTTGAAAACATTTACTTCAAAAATCTTTAGGTTCGTCTAGATATTCCAACTAGGGCATGAAACAATTCAATGGATATTTTGGATGTCCCTTTTGTGAACATCCCACAGAGAGAGTAAACGGGCAACATAAATATACAATTTCAAACAGTGTGCCAACGTTACGTACTGATGAATCCATTAGAAGTGATATGCTTCTTGCAAATTCATTGAATCTTGTACCAAACAAAAAACCACGAGATGTACATGGTGTTTGGGGGCCCTCGTGTCTTATGAATTTAAAATATTTCAATTTGTCAGACGGAATGGTTGCAGATCCTATGGACTCAGTTTTTCTTGGGGTCACTCAACAACATACGGAATTATTTTTTTTGAAACCCAATGGAGAATCTTACATTGGCACGCCGAATTATTTGGATGCTATTTATAATAAACTCCTTTCAATATGTCCACCTCAATCCAATATCTCTGAAATTTCATTCTAAAGTGTCTAATTGCGTTCTAATGGGGTCTGGTACAAATTATGTTTTGAACGAAGAGGAAAGGAATTGCGTGAACTTTCACATAATCAATTGTCAATCTTATCTCAAGGTAATATTCAACAATATGAAATATTATTCTGTACGTTACACTCGATGTAAAAAACGTATCAATTGGGTTGTTGGAACTGTGAATGGAACTGTAGGAATGATTGGAAATATTTGTACATTTGATTTGAATGAAGGTGAAGAAGTTTGCATCTTTTTACGGAACATTAAAGTCACTGATTGGAAATATAAGTTCAATGGGAACGATGGTCATATGAGAAAGGGTCATGTGAATGTAGGGGAGTTATATTGTATACCCATTCAACATCTTGCTAAACCATGTTTATTCGTTAATTTTCGAAACGAAGATCGTTTCTATTAATTGGTTGGGAAAGTGCTTGGCGCAGGAACCCAAAGATTCAGTAGGCGGAAGTTCGATCCAATTTCTATCCAAGCAAGTTTGTCGAACGAATTTATCTGACTTCCTTCGAAAAGCCGATCGACGTTTCGGATCGATACGATCCTTTTTCAATATACAAATTTCAATATAATCGTAGAGGAGAGAGAACGTGGTTGAATGGAGTATTCGGATGTAGGTGGTTTTTGTTGATTGGTTGGGAAATCGCTTGGCGCAGGGATTCAATGATTCAGTAGGCGGAAGTTCGATCAAATTTCTATCCAAGCAAGTTTGTCGGACGAATTTATTTTACTTCTTTCGAGAAGCCGATCGACGTTTCGGATCGATACGATCCTTTTCCAAGGTACAAATTTCAATATAATCGTGGAGGGGAGAGAACGTGGTGGAATAAAGTATCATCCGGGGCCATCGACTCGGATGTGTGTCTTTTTTATTATTTGGTTGGGGAAGCGCTTGGCGCAGGAATTCAATGATTCAGTAGGCGAAAGTTCGATCCAATTTCTATCCGAGCAAGTTTGTCGAACGACTTTATTTTACTTCCTTCGAAAAGCCGATCGACGTTTCGGATCGACACAATCCTTTTCCAAGATACAAATTTCAATATAATCGTAGAGGGGAGAGAACGTGGTCGGATGAAGTATTCGGATGTGGGTAGTTTTTATTGATTGGTTGGAGGAGCGCTTGGCGCAGGAATTCAATGATTCAGTAGGCGGAAGTTTGATCCAATTTCTACCCAAGCAAGTTTGTCGAACGAATTCATTTCACTTCCTTCGAAGAGCCGATCGACGTTCCGGATCGATACGATCCTTTTTCAACATACAAATTTTAATATAATCGTAGAGGAGAGAGAACGTGATTGAATGAAGTATTCGGATGTGGGTAGTTTTTATTGATTGGTTGGGAAAGCGCTTGGCGCAGGAATTCAATGATTCAGTAGGCGGAAGTTCGATCAAATTTCTATCCAAGCAAGTTTGTCGGACGAATTTATTTTACTTCTTTCGAGAAGCCGATCGACGTTTCGGATCGATACGATCCTTTTCCAAGGTACAAATTTCAATATAATCGTGGAGGGGAGAGAACGTGGTGGAATAAAGTATCATCCGGGGCCATCGACTCGGATGTGTGTCTTTTTTATTATTTGGTTGGGGAAGCGCTTGGCGCAGGAATTCAATGATTCAGTAGGCGAAAGTTCGATCCAATTTCTATCCGAGCAAGTTTGTCGAACGACTTTATTTTACTTCCTTCGAAAAGCCGATCGACGTTTCGGATCGACACAATCCTTTTCCAAGATACAAATTTCAATATAATCGTAGAGGGGAGAGAACGTGGTCGGATGAAGTATTCGGATGTGGGTAGTTTTTATTGATTGGTTGGAGGAGCGCTTGGCGCAGGAATTCAATGATTCAGTAGGCGGAAGTTTGATCCAATTTCTACCCAAGCAAGTTTGTCGAACGAATTCATTTCACTTCCTTCGAAGAGCCGATCGACGTTCCGGATCGATACGATCCTTTTTCAACATACAAATTTTAATATAATCGTAGAGGAGAGAGAACGTGATTGAATGAAGTATTCGGATGTGGGTAGTTTTTATTGATTGGTTGGGAAAGCGCTTGGCGCAGGAATTCAATGATTCAGTAGGCGGAAGTTCGATCCAATTTCTATCCAAGCAAGTCTGTCGAACGAATCTATTTTACTTCCTTCGGAAAGCCGATCGACGTTCCGGATCGATACGATCCTTTTTCAAGATACAAATTTCAATATAATAGTAGAGGAGAGAGAACGTGGTTGAATGGAGTATCATCCGGACCCATCGACTCGGATGTGGGTAGTTTTTATTAATTGGTTGGGAAAGTGCTTGGCGCAGGAATTCAATGATTCAGTAGGCGAAAGTTCGATCCAATTTCTATCCGAACACGTTTGTCGAACGAATTTATTTTACTTCCTCCGAGAAGCCGATCGAAGTTGCGGATCGATACGATCCTTTTTCAAGATACAAATTTTGATATGATCGTAGAGGAGAGAGAACGTGGTTGAATGAAGTATCATCCGGGGCCATCGAGTGGGATGTGGGTAGTTTTTATTTTTCGGTTGGGGAAGTGCTTGGCGCAGGAATTCAATGATTCAGTAGGCGAAAGTTCGATCCGATTTCTATCCAAGCAAGTTTGTCGGACGAATTCATTTCACTCCCTTCGAAAAGCCGATCGACGTTCCGGATCGACACAATCCTTTTCCAAGATACAAATTTCAATATAATCGTAGAGGAGAGAGAACGTGGTCGAATGAAGTATTCGGATGTGGGTAGTTTTTATTGATTGGTTGAGAAAGCGCTTGGCGCAGGAATTCAATGATTCAGTAGGCGAAAGTTGGATCCAATTTCTATCCAAGCAAGTTTGTCGAACGAATTCATTTTACTTCCTTCGAAGAGCCGAACGACCTTCCGGATCGATACGATCCTTTTTCAAGATACAAATTTTCATATAATCGTAGAGGAGAGAGAACGTGGTTGAATGAAGTATTCGGATGTGGGTAGTTTTTATTGATTGGTTGGGAAAACGCTTGGCGCAGGAATTCAATGATTCAGTAGGCGGAAGTTCGATCCAATTTCTATCCAAGCAAGTCTGTCGAACGAATCTATTTTACTTCCTTCGGAAAGCCGATCGACGTTCCGGATCGATACGATCCTTTTTCAAGATACAAATTTCAATATAATAGTAGAGGAGAGAGAACGTGGTTGAATGGAGTATCATCCGGACCCATCGACTCAGATGTGGGTAGTTTTTATTAATTGGTTGGGAAAGTGCTTGGCGCAGGAATTCAATGATTCAGTAGGCGAAAGTTCGATCCTATTTCTATCCAAGCAAGTTCGTCGAACGACTTTATTTTACTTCCTTCGGAAAGCCGATCGACGTTTCGGATCGACACAATGCTTTTCCAAGATACAAATTTCAATATAATCGTAGAGGGGAGAGAACGTGGTCGAATGAAGTATTCGGATGTGGGTAGTTTTTATTGATTGGTTGGGGAAGCGCTTGGCGCAGGAATTCAATGATTCAGTAGGCGAAAGTTCGATCCAATTTCCACCCGAACAAGTTTGTCGAACGAATTCATTTCACTTCCTTCGGAGAGCCGATCGACGTTCCGGATCAATACGATCCTTTTTCAAGATACAAATTTTAATATAATCGTAGAGGAGAGAGAACGTGGTTGAATGAAGTATTCGGATGTGGGTAGTTTTTATTGATTGGTTGGGAAAGCGCTTGGCGCAGGAATTCAATGATTCAGTAGGCGGAAGTTCGATCCAATTTCTATCCAAGCAAGTCTGTCGAACGAATCTATTTTACTTCCTTCGGAAAGCCGATCGACGTTTCGGATCGTTACGATCCTCTTTCGAGATACAAGATTTTGATATAATAGTAGAGGAGAGAGAACGTGGTTGAATGGAGTATTCGGATGTGGGTAGTTTTTATTGATTGGTTGGGAAAGCGCTTGGCGCAGGAATTCAATGATTCAGTAGGCGAAAGTTCGATACAATTTCTATCCGAACACGTTTGTCGGACGAATTTATTTTACTCCCTTCGAAAAGCCGATCGACGTTGCGGATCGATACGATCCTTTTTCAAGATACAAATTTTGATATGATCGTAGAGGAGAGAAACCGTGGTTGAATGAAGTATCATCCGGGGCCATCGACTCGGATGTGGTTGGTTTTTATTTTTCGGTTGGGAAAGTGCTTGGCGCAGGAATTCAATGATTCAGTAGGCGAAAGTTCGATCCAATTTCTATGCAAGCAAGTTTGTCGGACGAATTCATTTCACTCCCTTCGAAAAGCCGATCGACGTTCCGGATCGACACAATCCGTTTCCAAGATACAAATTTCAATATAATCGTAGAGGAGAGAGAACGTGGTCGAATGAAGTATTCGGATGTGGGTAGTTTTTATTGATTGGTTGGGAAAGCGCTTGGCGCAGGAATTCAATGATTCAGTAGGCGGAAGTTCGATCAAATTTCTATCCAAGCAAGTTTGTCGGACGAATTTATTTTACTTCTTTCGAGAAGCCGATCGACGTTCCGGATCGATACGATCCTTTTTCAACATACAAATTTTAATATAATCGTAGAGGAGAGAGAACGTGATTGAATGAAGTATTCGGATGTGGGTAGTTTTTATTGATTGGTTGGGAAAGCGCTTGGCGCAGGAATTCAATGATTCAGTAGGCGGAAGTTCGATCCAATTTCTATCCAAGCAAGTCTGTCGAACGAATCTATTTTACTTCCTTCGGAAAGCCGATCGACGTTCCGGATCGATACGATCCTTTTTCAAGATACAAATTTCAATATAATAGTAGAGGAGAGAGAACGTGGTTAAATGGAGTATCATCCGGACCCATCGACTCGGATGTGGGTAGTTTTTATTAAGTGGTTGGGAAAGTGCTTGGCGCAGGAATTCAATGATTCAGTAGGCGAAAGTTCGATCCAATTTCTATCCGAACACGTTTGTCGAACGAATTTATTTGACTTCCTCCGAGAAGCCGATCGAAGTTGCGGATCGATACGATCCTTTTTCAAGATACAAATTTTGATATGATCGTAGAGGAGAGAGAACGTGGTTGAATGAAGTATCATCCGGGGCCATCGACTGGGATGTGGGTAGTTTTTATTTTTCGGTTGGGGAAGTGCTTGGCGCAGGAATTCAATGATTCAGTAGGCGAAAGTTCGATCCGATTTCTATCCAAGCAAGTTTGTCGGACGAATTCATTTCACTCCCTTCGAAAAGCCGATCGACGTTCCGGATCGACACAATCCTTTTCCAAGATACAAATTTCAATATAATCGTAGAGGAGAGAGAACGTGGTCGAATGAAGTATTCGGATGTGGGTAGTTTTTATTGATTGGTTGAGAAAGCGCTTGGCGCAGGAATTCAATGATTCAGTAGGCGAAAGTTGGATCCAATTTCTATCCAAGCAAGTTTGTCGAACGAATTCATTTTACTTCCTTCGAAGAGCCGAACGACCTTCCGGATCGATACGATCCTTTTTCAAGATACAAATTTTCATATAATCGTAGAGGAGAGAGAACGTGGTTGAATGAAGTATTCGGATGTGGGTAGTTTTTATTGATTGGTTGGGAAAACGTTCGGCGCAGGAATTCAATGATTCAGTAGGCGGAAGTTCGATCCAATTTCTATCCAAGCAAGTCTGTCGAACGAATCTATTTTACTTCCTTCGGAAAGCCGATCGACGTTCCGGATCGATACGATCCTTTTTCAAGATACAAATTTCAATATAATAGTAGAGGAGAGAGAACGTGGTTGAATGGAGTATCATCCGGACCCATCGACTCGGATGTGGATAGTTTTTATTAATTGGTTGGGGAAGTGCTTGACGCAGGAATTCAATGATCCAGTAGGCGAAAGTTCGATCCAATTTCTATCCGAACACGTTTGTCGAACGAATTTATTTTACTTCCTTCGAAAAGCCGATCGACGTTGCGGATTGATACGATCCTTTTTCAAGATACAAGATTTTAATATAATCGTAGAGGAGAGAGAACGTGGTTGAATGGAGTATCATCCGGACCCATCGACTCGGATGTGGGTAGTTTTTATCAATTGGTTGGGAAAGTGCTTGGCGCAGGAATTCAATGATTCAGTAGGCGAAAGTTCGATCCTATTTCTATCCAAGCGAGTTCGTCGAACGACTTTATTTTACTTCCTTCGGAAAGCCGATCGACGTTTCGGATCGACACAATCCTTTTCCAAGATACAAATTTCAATATAACCGTAGAGGGGAGAGAACGTGGTCGAATGAAGTATTCGGATGTGGGTAGTTTTTATTGATTGGTTGGGGAAGCGCTTGGCGCAGGAATTCAATGATTCAGTAGGCGAAAGTTCGATCCAATTTCTATCCAAGCAAGTTTGTCGAACGAATTCATTTTACTTCCTTCGAAGAGCCGAACGACCTTCCGGATCGATACGATCCTTTTTCAAGATACAAATTTTCATATAATCGTAGAGGAGAGAGAACGTGGTTGAATGAAATATTCGGATGTGGGTAGTTTTTATTGATGGGTTGGGAGAGCGCTTGGCGCAGGAATTCAATGATTCAGTAGGCGGAAGTTCGATCCAATTTCTATCCAAGCAAGTCTGTCGAACGAATCTATTTTACTTCCTTCGGAAAGCCGATCGACGTTTCGGATCGTTACGATCCTCTTTCGAGATACAAGATTTTGATATAATAGTAGAGGAGAGAGAACGTGGTTGAATGGAGTATTCGGATGTGGGTAGTTTTTATTGATTGGTTGGGAAAGCGCTTGGCGCAGGAATTCAATGATTCAGTAGGCGAAAGTTCGATACAATTTCTATCCGAACACGTTTGTCGAACGAATTTATTTTACTTCCTTCGAAAAGCCGATCGACGTTGCGGATCGATACGATCCTTTTTCAAGATACAAATTTTGATATGATCGTAGAGGAGAGAGAACGTGGTTGAATGAAGTATCATCCGGGGCCATCGACTCGGATGTGGTTGGTTTTTATTTTTCGGTTGGGGAAGTGCTTGGCGCAGGAATTCAATGATTCAGTAGGCGAAAGTTCGATCCAATTTCTATGCAAGCAATTTTGTCGGACGAATTCATTTCACTCCCTTCGAAAAGCCGATCGACGTTCCGGATCGACACAATCCTTTTCCAAGATACAAATTTCAATATAATCGTAGAGGAGAGAGAACGTGGTCGAATGAAGTATTCGGATGTGGGTAGTCTTTATTGATTGGTTGGGAAAGCGCTTGGCGCAGGAATTCAATGATTCAGTAGGCGAAAGTTCGATCCAATTTCTATCCAAGCAAGTTTGTCGAACGAATTCATTTTACTTCCTTCGAGAAGCCGATCGACGTTTCGGATCGATACGATCCTTTTCCAAGGTACAAATTTCAATATAATCGTGGAGGGGAGAGAACGTGGTGGAATAAAGTATCATCCGGGGCCATCGACTCGGATGTGTGTCTTTTTTATTATTTGGTTGGAAAAGTGCTTGGTGCAGGAATTCAATGATTCAGTAGGCGAAAGTTCGATCCAATTTCTATCCAAGCAAGTTTGTCGGACGAATTCATTTCACTCCCTTCGAAAAGCCGATCGACGTTTCGGATCGACACAATCCTTCTCCAAGATACAAATTTCAATATAATCGTAGAGGAGAGAGAACGTGGTCGAATGAAGTATTCGGATGTGGGTAGTTTTTATTGATTGGTTGGGAAAGCGCTTGGCGGCGGAATTCAATGATTCAGTAGGCGGGAGTTCGATCCAATTTCTACCCAAGCAAGTTTGTCGAACGAATTCATTTCACTTCCTTCGAAGAGCCGATCGACGTTCCGGATCGATACGATCCTTTTTCAAGATACAAATTTTCATATAATCGTAGAGGAGAGAGAACGTGGTTGAATGGAGTATTCGGATGTGGGTAGTTTTTATTGATTGGTTGAGAAAACGCTTGGCGCAGGAATTCAATGATTCAGTAGGCGGAAGTTCGATCCAATTTCTATCCAAGCAAGTCTGTCGAACGAATCTATTTTACTTCCTTCGAAAAGCCGATCGACGTTGCGGATTGATACGATCCTTTTTCAAGATACAAGATTTTGATATAATCGTAGAGGAGAGAGAACGTGGTTGAATGGAGTATCATCCGGACCCATCGACTCGGATGTGGGTAGTTTTTATTAATTGGTTGGGAAAGTGCTTGGCGCAGGAATTCAATGATTCAGTAGGCGAAAGTTCGATCCTATTTCTATCCAAGCAAGTTTGTCGAACGAATTCATTTTACTTCCTTCGAAGAGCCGAACGACCTTCCGGATCGATACGATCCTTTTTCAAGATACAAATTTTAATATAATCGTAGAGGAGAGAGAACGTGGTTGAATGAAGTATTCGGATGTGGGTAGTTTTTATTGATTGGTTGGGAGAACGCTTGGCGCAGGAATTCAATGATTCAGTAGGCGAAAGTTCGATCCGATTTCTATCCAAGCAAGTTTGTCGGACGAATTCATTTCACTCCCTTCGAAAAGCCGATCGACGTTCCGGATCGACACAATCCTTTTCCAAGATACAAATTTCAATATAATCGTAGAGGGGAGAGAACGTGGTCGAATGAAGTATTCGGATGTGGGTAGTTTTTATTGATTGGTAGGGGAAGCGCTTGGCGCAGGAATTCAATGATTCAGTAGGCGAAAGTTCGATCCAATTTCCACCCGAACAAGTTTGTCGAACGAATTCATTTCACTTCCTTCGAAGAGCCGATCGACGTTCCGGATCAATACGATCCTTTTTCAAGATACAAATTTTAATATAATCGTAGAGGAGAGAGAACGTGGTTGAATGAAGTATTCGGATGTGGGTTGTTTTTATTGATTGGTTGGGAAAGCGCTTGGCGCAGGAATTCAATGATTCAGTAGGCGGAAGTTCGATCCAATTTCTATCCAAGCAAGTCTGTCGAACGAATCTATTTTACTTCCTTCGGAAAGCCGATCGACGTTTCGGATCGTTACGATCCTCTTTCGAGATACAAGATTTTGATATAATAGTAGAGGAGAGAGAACGTGGTTGAATGGAGTATTCGGATGTGGGTAGTTTTTATTGATTGGTTGGGAAAGCGCTTGGCGCAGGAATTCAATGATTCAGTAGGCGAAAGTTCGATACAATTTCTATCCGAACACGTTTGTCGAACGAATTTATTTTACTTCCTTCGAAAAGCCGATCGACGTTGCGGATCGATACGATCCTTTTTCAAGATACAAATTTTGATATGATCGTAGAGGAGAGAGAACGTGGTTGAATGAAGTATCATCCGGGGCCATCGACTCGGATGTGGTTGGTTTTTATTTTTCGGTTGGGAAAGTGCTTGGCGCAGGAATTCAATGATTCAGTAGGCGAAAGTTCGATCCAATTTCTATGCAAGCAAGTTTGTCGGACGAATTCATTTCACTCCCTTCGAAAAGCCGATCGACGTTCCGGATCGACACAATCCTTTTCCAAGATACAAATTTCAATATAATCGTAGAGGAGAGAGAACGTGGTCGAATGAAGTATTCGGATGTGGGTAGTTTTTATTGATTGGTTGGGAAAGCGCTTGGCGCAGGAATTCAATGATTCAGTAGGCGAAAGTTCGATCCAATTTCTATCCAAGCAAGTTTGTCGAACGAATTCATTTTACTTCCTTCGAGAAGCCGATCGACGTTTCGGATCGATACGATCCTTTTCCAAGGTACAAATTTCAATATAATCGTGGAGGGGAGAGAACGTGGTGGAATAAAGTATCATCCGGGGCCATCGACTCGGATGTGTGTCTTTTTTATTATTTGGTTGGAAAAGTGCTTGGTGCAGGAATTCAATGATTCAGTAGGCGAAAGTTCGATCCAATTTCTATCCAAGCAAGTTTGTCGGACGAATTCATTTCACTCCCTTCGAAAAGCCGATCGACGTTTCGGATCGACACAATCCTTCTCCAAGATACAAATTTCAATATAATCGTAGAGGAGAGAGAACGTGGTTGAATGGAGTATTCGGATGTAGGTGGTTTTTGTTGATTGGTTGGGAAATCGCTTGGCGCAGGGATTCAATGATTCAGTAGGCGGAAGTTCGATCAAATTTCTATCCAAGCAAGTTTGTCGAACGAATTTATTTTACTTCTTTCGAGAAGCCGATCGACGTTTCGGATCGATACGATCCTTTTCCAAGGTACAAATTTCAATATAATCGTGGAGGGGAGAGAACGTGGTGGAATAAAGTATCATCCGGGGCCATCGACTCGGATGTGTGTCTTTTTTATTATTTGGTTGGGGAAGCGCTTGGCGCAGGAATTCAATGATTCAGTAGGCGAAAGTTCGATCCAATTTCTATCCGAGCAAGTTTGTCGAACGACTTTATTTTACTTCCTTCGAAAAGCCGATGGACGTTTCGGATCGACACAATCCTTTTCCAAGATACAAGTTTCAATATAATCGTAGAGGGGAGAGAACGTGGTCGGATGAAGTATTCGGATGTGGGTAGTTTTTATTGATTGGTTGGAGGAGCGCTTGGCGCAGGAATTCAATGATTCAGTAGGCGGAAGTTCGATCCAATTTCTACCCAAGCAAGTTTGTCGAACGAATTCATTTCACTTCCTTCGAAGAGCCGATCGACGTTCCGGATCGATACGATCCTTTTTCAAGATACAAATTTTAATATAATCGTAGAGGAGAGAGAACGTGATTGAATGAAGTATTCGGATGTGGGTAGTTTTTATTGATTGGTTGGGAAAGCGCTTGGCGCAGGAATTCAATGATTCAGTAGGCGGAAGTTCGATCCAATTTCTATCCAAGCAAGTCTGTCGAACGAATCTATTTTACTTCCTTCGGAAAGCCGATCGACGTTCCGGATCGATACGATCCTTTTTCAAGATACAAATTTCAATATAATAGTAGAGGAGAGAGAACGTGGTTGAATGGAGTATCATCCGGACCCATCGACTCGGATGTGGGTAGTTTTTATTAAGTGGTTGGGAAAGTGCTTGGCGCAGGAATTCAATGATTCAGTAGGCGAAAGTTCGATCCAATTTCCATCCGAACACGTTTGTCGAACGAATTTATTTTACTTCCTCCGAGAAGCCGATCGAAGTTGCGGATCGATACGATCCTTTTTCAAGATACAAATTTTGATATGATCGTAGAGGAGAGAGAACGTGGTTGAATGAAGTATCATCCGGGGCCATCGACTGGGATGTGGGTAGTTTTTATTTTTCGGTTGGGGAAGTGCTTGGCGCAGGAATTCAATGATTCAGTAGGCGAAAGTTCGATCCGATTTCTATCCAAGCAAGTTTGTCGGACGAATTCATTTCACTCCCTTCGGAAAGCCGATCGACGTTTCGGATCGACACAATCCTTCTCCAAGATACAAATTTCAATATAATCGTAGAGGAGAGAGAACGTGGTCGAATGAAGTATTCGGATGTGGGTAGTTTTTATTGATTGGTTGGGAAAGCGCTTGGCGGCGGAATTCAATGATTCAGTAGGCGGGAGTTCGATCCAATTTCTGCCCAAGCAAGTTTGTCGAACGAATTCATTTCACTTCCTTCGAAGAGCCGATCGACGTTCCGGATCGATACGATCCTTTTTCAAGATACAAATTTTCATATAATCGTAGAGGAGAGAGAACGTGGTTGAATGAAGTATTCGGATGTGGGTAGTTTTTATTGATTGGTTGGGAAAACGCTTGGCGCAGGAATTCAATGATTCAGTAGGCGGAAGTTCGATCCAATTTCTATCCAAGCAAGTCTGTCGAACGAATCTATTTTACTTCCTTCGGAAAGCCGATCGACGTTCCGGATCGATACGATCCTTTTTCAAGATACAAATTTCAATATAATAGTAGAGGAGAGAGAACGTGGTTGAATGGAGTATCATCCGGACCCATCGACTCAGATGTGGGTAGTTTTTATCAATTGGTTGGGGAAGTGCTTGACGCAGGAATTCAATGATCCAGTAGGCGAAAGTTCGATCCAATTTCTATCCGAACACGTTTGTCGAACGAATTTATTTTACTTCCTTCGAAAAGCCGATCGACGTTGCGGATTGATACGATCCTTTTTCAAGATACAAGATTTTAATATAATCGTAGAGGAGAGAGAACGTGGTTGAATGGAGTATCATCCGGACCCATCGACTCGGATGTGGGTAGTTTTTATTAATTGGTTGGGAAAGTGCTTGGCGCAGGAATTCAATGATTCAGTAGGCGAAAGTTCGATCCTATTTCTATCCAAGCAAGTTCGTCGAACGACTTTATTTTACTTCCTTCGGAAAGCCGATCGACGTTTCGGATCGACACAATCCTTTTCCAAGATACAAATTTCAATATAATCGTAGAGGAGAGAGAACGTGGTCGAATGAAGTATTCGGATGTGGGTAGTTTTTATTGATTGGTTGGGAAAGCGCTTGGCGCAGGAATTCAATGATTCAGTAGGCGAAAGTTCGATCCAATTTCTATCCAAGCAAGTTTGTCGAACGAATTCATTTTACTTCCTTCGAAGAGCCGAACGACCTTCCGGATCGATACGATCCTTTTTCAAGATACAAATTTTAATATAATCGTAGAGGAGAGAGAACGTGGTTGAATGAAGTATTCGGATGTGGGTAGTTTTTATTGATTGGTTGGGAGAACGCTTGGCGCAGGAATTCAATGATTCAGTAGGCGAAAGTTCGATCCGATTTCTATCCAAGCAAGTTTGTCGGACGAATTCATTTCACTCCCTTCGAAAAGCCGATCGACGTTCCGGATCGACACAATCCTTTTCCAAGATACAAATTTCAATATAATCGTAGAGGGGAGAGAACGTGGTCGAATGAAGTATTCGGATGTGGGTAGTTTTTATTGATTGGTAGGGGAAGCGCTTGGCGCAGGAATTCAATGATTCAGTAGGCGAAAGTTCGATCCAATTTCCACCCGAACAAGTTTGTCGAACGAATTCATTTCACTTCCTTCGAAGAGCCGATCGACGTTCCGGATCAATACGATCCTTTTTCAAGATACAAATTTTGATATGATCGTAGAGGAGAGAGAACGTGGTTGAATGAAGTATCATCCGGGGCCATCGACTCGGATGTGGGTGGTTTTTATTTTTCGGTTGGGAAAGTGCTTGGCGCAGGAATTCAATGATTCAGTAGGCGAAAGTTCGATCCAATTTCTATCCAAGCAAGTTTGTCGGACGAATTCATTTCACTCCCTTCGAAAAGCCGATCGACGTTCCGGATCGACACAATCCTTTTCCAAGATACAAATTTCAATATAATCGTACAGGAGAGAGAACGTGGTCGAATGAAGTATTCGGATGTGGGTAGTTTTTATTGATTGGTTGGGAAAGCGCTTGGCGCAGGAATTCAATGATTCAGTAGGCGAAAGTTCGATCCAATTTCTATCCAAGCAAGTTTGTCGGACGAATTCATTTCACTCCCTTCGAAAAGCCGATCGACGTTTCGGATCGACACAATCCTTCTCCAAGATACAAATTTCAATATAATCGTAGAGGAGAGAGAACGTGGTCGAATGAAGTATTCGGATGTGGGTAGTTTTTATTGATTGGTTGGGAAAGCGCTTGGCGCAGGAATTCAATGATTCAGTAGGCGAAAGTTCGATCCAATTTCTATCCAAGCAAGTTTGTCGAACGAATTCATTTTACTTCCTTCGAAGAGCCGAACGACCTTCCGGATCGATACGATCCTTTTTCAAGATACAAATTTTAATATAATCGTAGAGGAGAGAGAACGTGGTTGAATGAAGTATTCGGATGTGGGTAGTTTTTATTGATTGGTTGGGAAAGCGCTTGGCGCAGGAATTCAATGATTCAGTAGGCGGAAGTTCGATCCAATTTCTATCCAAGCAAGTCTGTCGAACGAATCTATTTGACTTCCTTCGGAAAGCCGATCGACGTTCCGGATCGATACGATCCTTTTTCAAGATACAAATTTCAATATAATAGTAGAGGAGAGAGAACGTGGTTGAATGGAGTATCATCCGGACCCATCGACTCGGATGTGGGTAGTTTTTATTAATTGGTTGGGGAAGTGCTTGACGCAGGAATTCAATGATCCAGTAGGCGAAAGTTCGATCCAATTTCTATCCGAACACGTTTGTCGAACGAATTTATTTTACTTACTTCGAAAAGCCGATCGACGTTGCGGATTGATACGATCCTTTTTCAAGATACAAGATTTCAATATAATCGTAGAGGAGAGAGAACGTGGTTGAATGGAGTATCATCCGGACCCATCGACTCGGATGTGGGTAGTTTTTATTAATTGGTTGGGAAAGTGCTTGGCGCAGGAATTCAATGATTCAGTAGGCGAAAGTTCGATCCTATTTCTATCCAAGCAAGTTCGTCGAACGACTTTATTTTACTTCCTTCGGAAAGCCGATCGACGTTTCGGATCGACACAATCCTTTTCCAAGATACAAATTTCAATATAATCGTAGAGGGGAGAGAACGTGGTCGAATGAAGTATTCGGATGTGGGTAGTTTTTATTGATTGGTTGGGAAAGCGCTTGGCGCAGGAATTCAATGATTCAGTAGGCGAAAGTTCGATCCAATTTCTATCCAAGCAAGTTTGTCGAACGAATTTATTCTACTTCCTTCGAAAAGCCGATCGACGTTTCGGATTGATACGATCCTTTTTCAAGACAGAAATTTCAATATAATCGTAGAGGAGAGAGAACGTGGTTGAATGGAGTATTTGGATGTGTGTAGTTTTTAACCATTGGTTGGAAAAGCGCTCGGCGCAGGAATTCAATGATTCAGTAGGCGAAAGTTCGATCCAATTTCTATCCAAGCAAGTTTGTCGAACGAATGTATTTTACTTCCTTCGAAAAACCAATCGACGTTTCGGATCGTTACGATCCTTTTTCAGGATACAAATTTTGATATGATCGTAGAGGAGAGAGAACGTGGTTGAATGAAGTATCATCCGGGGCCATCGACTCGGATGTGGGTAGTTTTTATTGATTGGTTGGGAAAGCGCTTGGCGCAGGAATTCAATGATTCAGTAGGCGGAAGTTCGATCCAATTTCTATCCAAGCAAGTTTGTCGAACGAATTTATTTTACTCCCTCCGAACAGCCGATCGACGTTTCGGATCGATACTATCCTCTTCCAAGATACAAAGTTTAATATAATCGTAGAGGAGAGAGAACGTGGTTGAATGAAGTATCATGCGCACCCATTGACTCGGATGTGGGTAGTTTTCATCGATTGGTTGGGCAAGCGCTTGGCACAGGAATTCAATGATTCAGTAGGCGGAAGTTCGATCCAATTTTTATCCAAGCAAATTTGTCGCACGAATTCATTTTACTCCCTTCGACAAGCTAATTGACGTTTCGGATCGGTACGATCGTTCCCATTGAATCGGATGATCCGATTAGATGGGTCCGGATGAATTTTCTTTCAACCACGTTTTTTCACCTCTACGATTATATCATTTTTGTATCTTGATAAAGGATCGTATCGATCCAAAAGGTCGATCGGCTACACGAAGGAAGCATAATCAATTGGTTCGACACATTTGCTTGGCTAACAAATTGGATCGGTTATTCGCCCTCTAAGTCATTGATTTCCTGCGTCAAGCACTATCCCAACCAATAACTAAAAACTACCCACATTCGAGTAGATGGGTCCGGATGATACTTCATTCAACCACGTTGCCTCTCCTCTACGATTATATCAAAATTTTGTATCTTGAAAAAGGATCGTATCGATTCGAAACGTCGATCGGCTTTTCGAAGGAAGCAAAATAAATTCGTTCTACAAACTTGCTTGGATA
This sequence comes from Gonatopus flavifemur, assembly GCA_018340375.1. NCBI lineage: Eukaryota > Metazoa > Arthropoda > Insecta > Hymenoptera > Dryinidae > Gonatopus > Gonatopus flavifemur. The sequence goes on from JAFFJZ010000093.1 coordinate 23,310, forward strand.
GAAATTTGATCGAACCTTCGCCTACTGAAAGATCGTTTCATATGTGAAATACCTTACGGGAGTTTGGGCGATTAATTATGTTGACAAATATGGGAAAAGTACTCGTCACAATAGGCATTTATTACAGCATTTCGTCTTTCATCACAACAACTGATGATTTAAAAAACTCCTCTGATTCGAATATTACGAAACAAGTTCCGTGTGAGAAACATAACTATAAAAATGGACTGTATGGCTGTATCTGATTTATTGTCAACAAAAATTGGTAAGTCGCCACCCAATCAAACAAAAAGACACATTTCAGATATCTAAAAGATATCTCGCAATTTTGAAAGATGTCTTGTAAAAAGGTCTCGAAGATGTCTTTTAGAAATCTGAAAGATGTCTTACGCGACTGATTCAGACAAGTTCAAGATATCTCAAAAAGGTCTTGTGGAAGATGTTTCAGACGTATTCGATCAAGTCTTGAGAATGTCTTGAAGAATTCATAAAAATATATCAGAAAAATCTTGAATGTGTCTATGAAAAAAATTCTCCCCTCTTTCTCTCTCGTCCCTTCCCTCTTGTTTTTTATCACCGCTCTTCTACCACTCCCGTGCATCTTACTTGAGTTTATGATCCTTGAGGTTGCGGGATTCGAATCCGGGCATTTCACGACGTACGCACGCTTCATTGACCTGAGCCACACAGACAGTTTGATGATGGTGCTCATAATTGTCAATATGACATAGTGAGATATAATGTCAGAGGTGTTTATTTTCAGGGTAAAGGAGATCTTTTGAACAAGGTGTTTATTACATATACAAATTCAGGGTAAGTTGATTGTGCGTAAAAATTGAACAGTTTAATGAATTTGGTGAAATATGTTGACGTACCTAATCCAGTGATCGTTAGTGTCTGATGAATATCATAGATACCTTCAAATTTTTTTTCTCACTGTTATCGAAAAACAAATTATTAGTAAATGTGGATGAGAATTTGATAAAATCATCGTACACGCAGGCCGCACATAAAATTCAGCGTAAAAAGTTCGATAATTCGCAAAATATCGTGACTTGGAGATTCGTTACTTTTCGTGTTAGCACTGCAAGGTTACAAAATCGTACTTTTCACAGACCCTGGTGAAAATGAAGCGTTGAAAAGCAACGAAAGCGCAAGCGGAGAGTCACCTAAGAGTAACAAAGAGTCACCTAAAAATAATTTAGGAGGGAATTGGAACATTTTCACGTTTCATTTGTTCCAATACCCTCTTCCTTTACTTTTGGATTTTCACCAGGGGAATTCATTAGTATTTACATGGATTATTCAAGCTTCTAATTAATGAACGAATTTACCTTCTTTGCAATTTGATTGTGAACAAAGACATTTGAAGTGTTATCCATATGCACTCATAACCTCAAAACTGCTGATCTTAGAGATACATTTGGCGAAACATCTTGAACATATATTTTGGAAGACATCTTGAAGATGTCTTTTTGATATGTCTTGTAGATGTCTTTCAAAAGATATCTTCAAGATATCTTGAAGATGTTCATGTTTATTGGGCAATTATTATTGTCCATTCCTTCATCCAGAATTTGTATTGAAATTGTATGGTACTGTGTTGATTTTCATTTATTTAACAGACGCGCTCATCTTATCTTCATCATCATTTGGCAGAATTCTGAGGCCAAAAAATGTTTTTTGGAGTTGATTGCAATATAGTTGAAAAAATCCATCGGAATTGAACGAAAATGATTCATATGGTAAGGAATTCGAGAATTTCTGAAAATTTTACGATGATTCCTCGGAATTTTCTTGAACCATCTTGGTGGTACATTTTACTGAAACTCAATGAACGGTTTTTGAGATTTATTGTGGGAATACTATGAAACATAATTGATTTTGGTGAATTTGAATGAAATCTAATGGATTACATCAATTTTCGTTGAAATTTTCGTGGATCCCTGGTGAAAGGGAAGCGTGTAATAGAAAGTGTCAGGAACATAGTTGGAAAGTATTTGGAACGTGGATTTAAGTGTATACCAAGCGTCAAGTGGAACATGAGGAGTGGTTCGAACGTATATTTGAAGGTGTGAAGCGTATCCGAAGAAACCCCAATTTCATAGAAATCGGGCTTTACGCACGGAAGCGTAATCCAAGAGTGGATAGGAAGCATATGAGAAGTATTAGGAAAGTAATCTGAAACATGCTTACGCTTCCGTTGCTCTTTATGACACGCTTCCCTTGCACCAGGGATATTTGTCGGAAAATTTGAGGAATAATGACTGATCATGCGATGATGAAATGTTCTGAATTTAGTTAAAATATATTGAACATCAGTAACATTTGTAGAAAAACGTTGGAAACAATTGATGAATTGTAATGAAAAAAATTGATGAATAGAAATGAAAAAATGTTGAATTATATCGAAATCCGATTCATTTTGTACATTCGATATAATCTATTGGAATTTTTTTATTTTTACCCAATAAACATCGATATCCGAAACTGTTGCATAAGACACCGATGTTTATTGGGTATTGACTATGCTCGACGATATTTGAAGAAACAGATTGATAAACGGGAATATTGGAAATGTGAAATAGTGTTGAAATATACTGAATTTCATTGCATTCCTATGAAATTCACGAACCAATATTGACATGCATTGATGAATTTTGACGAAAATAATTGATGGTAGCGAAGTAGAAAACGTTGAAATGCGTTGAAACGTAATTCACCTTGTTAAAATTTGACTGGATTTGTTGAATTTTGTGGAATCTTGTTTACTGCGATCAATCAATTTTGATGAATAAAATGGACCGATAGGGGTATTTGAAATGTGGAATGCCGTTGAAATGGTATGAACCTCGTTGAATTTCGATGAAATTCATTGAAGATATTTGGAAAATGTGACGAATTTTGATGAAAATTATGGGTTCAGTCAACTCTTTTAGCCTAAATTTGTTCTTTTGTTTCACAGATTTTTGTCGAATTTCATCGGAATTCAAGGAGATTCATCATATTCCAATGGCATTCCACATTCCAAATATCCTTGTCGATCCATCTTATTCATCAGAATTCATTGATCGTAGTGAACAAGGCTCCACAAAATTCAACAAATTCAAACAAATTTCAAAAAAATGAATTACATTTCAACGGATTCCAACATTTTCCAATTTGCTCCCATCAATTAATTTAGCCAAAATTCGTCAATGCATTTCAATATTGATTCACGAATTTCATGGAAATGCAATAAAATTCAGTATATTTCAACACTTCCACATTCCCAATACTCGGGGACTTCCGGGTCACAGGTGAATAGTTAGTTTGTGACAGGTGCGGTTTTTGAAGAGAATTAGTAGGAGAAATCAGAGCAGGAAGAAGTGGTAGTGGGGTGAAGTGAAAGAGTTAGTGAGAGTGTAGGTGTTTTAGGTGAGGATTGAAAGTGGATAGAGTGTAGGAGAGGAAAAAAGGGAAAGTTTAGTGGGCGAGCACGTGGTGGAAAGGAGGTAGAGGGGAAAGGAGTAGGTAAAAGAGAGAAGAAGGGAGTCAGTGGCGACGTATAGGATTGAGAGGTGAGGGAGGTAGTAGAGGAAGGTACGCGAGAGGATAAGGCAATTAGGAGAGTAGTGGAGTGGAGAGCCGCGGCATCGAGCGGAGTGGTAGAAAGTAGAGGAGATAGGGAAGGGGTCGACGGAAGGAGTAGAGAAGGTAGGTTCAGGGTCAGACCAGATGGCAAAGGGAATGGAGTCGGGGATAGGTCGGACCGAGGGCAGAGAAAGGGTAAAAGAAGATGATAGTGAAAAGAAGTTGGACGAATAAGTGTGGGCAACTCCAACCTGAGGTAATAACGGAGAGAAGACGGGGGGAAGAAGGGGGAGGCCGAAAAATGCGGAGAGGATAGGAAGAATAAGAAGTGGAAGTGTGGGAGGGATTGAGGAGTTTTGGAAGAAAAAGAGAGAGGAGGCAGAAGAATGGGAGAAGCTAATGATTTTTGGGAGAAAGGATAGAGTAGAGAGATCTCTGGAAGAAGAGAGGTTGGGAGAAGCAGGTGAGAAAAAAGAGTGTTTGGAGACGATGAGGGAGTTGATGATGGAGTTGAGCGAGAGAATGGATAAGGGACGTGAAGGGATGAGAAAAGAACTAGAGAAGATATGTGAAAGGCAGAACAGAGAAGAGGAGTTATGGAGGTTGGAAAGAGAGGAAATTGAGGCGAGGATGGATAAGGTAGAGAAGCAAAGTCAGGAGAGTAAAGAGGAAAAAAAGAAATTGGAGAAGTTGAAGGTAGAAGTAGAAGAGCTAAGACGAAAGTTTGAAGACAGAGAGAGAAAAGAGGTAGAGAAGGAAGATATGGAGAATAGGGTGAGAGGGGAATGCCAAGTAGTACAGAATGGAATAGGGGAGGTTAGAGCAAAGGAGATAGAGAAAAGGTTAGAAGAGTTGGAGAGAAGAGGATTGGGAAAAGTAGAAGGGGGAGAAAGTAGGATGCACAGTCCGGAAGTCGGGGTGGGGGTGGATAGGAGAATAAAAGAGATGGAGAAGAGAATGGAATACAAAGAGAGGGTAGGGAGAAGGAAAAACACAGTGGTGAAGGGTTTAGAAGGGAAAAAGAGTGCGAAAGACGAGGTGAGGGAGGTAATGGAGAAGTTGGGAGTGGAGGGGCAAATAGAAGAGATTAAAGATTCGGGATTAGGAGAATAAGAGAAGAATGGTAATAATTAGATTCAAATCAATAGAGGAGAAAGAAAAGTTAATGAGAAGAAAAGGAATGTTAAGAGGTAGAGAAGAGAGATTAGAGGGGGATTATACATGGAGGTGTTACGTTCCGCAACACTTGAAATCCGGATTTTTAATATTTTATTTTTATTTTTGATTCCCTGTTGGTCCGATTTTGCTGAACCGCGGGGCTGTCGCCCGCTCTCGATCAATCACATTAATAATGAATGTCAGCACTAAATAATAATTATTAAGAATATAACGTTCAATTAAATATAGTATTATTGTGGTTGCTGTGCATTTATCATTAGGAAGTCTAACTTCAAGCAAAATTTCTACGAATGAGCACATTAGCTTATTCTCTCCATGCTCAGATAACAGAGGAAGTATCCGGTTACTATTTTCTTCACAAGCGTGAGAGAATGCGAGCGGCGGCCATTATTGCGGGTGGCCAGCGTTGGGCCGGGCCTGACGATGTTTTGCTGACATTGAGGCCCCTCATTTGAGGATTCCGTCGAAGCTTCGACACGCCCTTAAGCGCGCGACAAAGTACAAGGTTGATGAGTTGATGAGGGGAAAGAAAAACTCACTTCTCGTTTGCCTTCCTTAAGTCGCGAGTGCGCTAGGTCGTGGAGTCCGGGAGTTTTCAAGTCTGAACCACTGTGTGAGGAACTTTAACCATGAAAGTTGAATTAAGTTCAACAACTTCAATCCAAACTTCATCTAATTCTATTCAATACCATTCAAAATTCTGGTTCCCCGATCAGCAAAAGTGTTTTACTATGAATTATCCAGTGCCATAAACTAAGTGTGCCATCTTACATTTGAACAGTGAAGAATTCCCTCGAAGTAACATTAACTAGATTTCTAGAGAGACAAACTCCTACCACCGGATAAAGGAAAACTAGAGAGATAGATAGATAGATAGATAGATAGATATGTTTATTTATGTTTTAGGATGAAAATCCTGTGGAACAATTGGAAAAGAAGTATGAACAATAACGAAGATATTATATACAAAAATACTTATATATACACAGCATTGAACCCACAGCCCGAAAAGCAGAAGAAGGCACAATGAATGAACTTAAAAATGAAGATGAAATGAGAATGAGAGTGAGGATGAGATTACAAAGGTGTGAGAAATGAAAATACAGATATAAGATAGAGATACAATAGTTATAAATGCGCAGAATGAAGATGAAGGCAAATGAAAATACAGATATAAGATAGAGATACAGTAGTTATAAATGCGCAGAATGAAGATGAAGGCAAGAAAAGCGTAAGATGAACCACGATGAACCTACTTGAAAAGGAGTATATGTCTATGAGTGAGAAAGGGTGGAGGTGAGCAAGAAGTCATAATACCTCTTTTTGAAGACGTTAGGGGAAGAGCTACACTTGATGTTATCTGGGATCGTGTTCCAGAGTTTTCTACCTGTTATCAAAAAAGATTTGTGATATGTGGTAGTACGATGCAGTGGTATTTTAAGGAGCCCCCTATTCGATCTAGTGCAACAAATTGCATCAGAGGTACCAAAATTAAAACGATCGTAAAGAAAAGGAGGATCCTTGAAAGCAAATAGTTGATGCAAGTACGACCCCAGGAAAAATTTTCGTCGTTCAGAAAGTTTGAGCCAGCCGAGGCACGTGAAGAAAGGAGAGATGTGGACATCTTTCCTGAGATCGAAAATAAACCGCACGCAGGCATTCAGTTTACGCTGCAGACGTTTACTGTCTCCTTCGGAGAGATCAGTGAGACCTAAGCAACAATAATCAAAATAGGGTATAACTAGCGTTGAAATCAGTCTAGTTCTCGTCTGGATAGAGAGTGCGTTGCCATTAAGTCGCAATTGGTAGAGTGCGCACGAGACTTTCCTGCAGACAGAAGTTACTTGCTCATTCCAATTGAGAGAAGGTGTCAGAATAATCCCAAGCGATTTAAGCGAAGAGACAAGATTTATAGGGGTGCCCTGAAGTATGATGTCCGGTAAGGAGCGAAGAGAAATATCGTTGACGTAACGTGGAGAACCAAGGATCATGCAATTGGTTTTTAAGGGGTTCAGAATTAGGTAGTTGGTGGAGCACCAACTGGCAATTCTCTGTATATCGTCATTCAATTTCGAGATACATTCGTCTATGAGGAAAGGTGAAGTATGCAGATAAATATAAAAGTCATCAGCGAATTTAAAGAGTTTACAATGGTGAATAATCGAATTTATGTCGGTGACATACAGTGCGAATAAGAGAGGGCCCAGGCGAGAGCCTTGGGGAACACCTGAGGTAACTGGAGTCCATTCGGAGCAACCTTTAGAGCTTCTAACTGCTTGCGTGCGACCAGATAGATAGGACCATAATCACTTCAGCTCGGGGGTAGATACATTGAAAGAAGCGGATTTTTGTATAAGCAAAGAGTGGTTAAGGGTATCAAAAGCTCTTAAGAAATCAAACCCCACCAAAAGAGTGATCATGAGCTTATCAATCGCTTCACGAACATCATCAGTCAATTTGAAAAGAGCAGTTTGAGTGGAGCGGTGTTTGATGAATCCACACTGACATTGGTCAAGTAGAGAATTCTTGGTCAAAAAATCACACAAGAAGTGATGGACGATCTTTTCAAGTATTTTAGATGACTCACAGAGAATGGAGATAGGGCGAAAATCACGTGGAGTTTTTGGAGATCTTGTTTTAGGTATAGGTGTAATGAAGGAACGTTTCCACGCCATAGGAAAGAGAGATAGCATGAGAGAGGAATTGAATAAGGTCAGTAGGAATGGAGAAATGGACGGAGCGATCAGGTTAAGGAATCGACCCGGAAGCCCATCTGGAGGAATAGTATTTGAGTTAGAAAAATGATAGAAATGTAGCAGATCATGAGGAGTTAAGTGAGGGAAAAAGAAAAGGTTATCACTGTAGCCGAGACTTTGGTCGAGAATGGGCGGTAGAGGACAGGCCGGATGAAAGCCAGCAGAGAAGTGTAAACTAAGCTCGTTCACACAAAATTTATTCACGGGCGGATGATTACTATTAGATTCGATTATTCTCAGGGTACGAATTTCTCCAAAGTGTGCGTGAGTCGGGAGTGCCCATCAATCTGTCGTTATAATATTGACGCTTCGCATTCCTGAGAGAAGTAACAACGTTGTTCCTTAGTCGTGTGAAGAGTAGATGACATTCAGGATTTCTTGTGCGGAAATATGTCCTCCTCGCAGTGTTACGTTCACGGATGAGATTACGAATCTCCTGAGTTATCCAGGGAAAAGAAGGACGTCTGGGAGTGAACCTTCTGATCAGTACTTCACTATTGTATACAGGGTGATTCAAAATTCCCGCACTCTTTTTTGGGAGTAGATTCCTGATGGAATTCTAAAACGATTTGTCCTCTTGCACAATGCTCTCCGACGCATAATTTCCGAGATATAATTAATTAAAGTTGACTAATTATGAGGTGGATCCATCGGTCATTCAGGAGCGTCATAACAGAACAAGAGAGGAAGGTGCTTGCAGAGGGCGCTCATACGATCAGCTGATCGGTATAATCGATACGATTTACCAGCATACAAATTGGTAAATTCTCTATGTAAAACGATTGAATTCGTTGACACTGTGGAAAAATTGATCATTGTCATGAATTCTTATCACGATATGCTGTAGGTGAAAGTTGTAATTTTAGTAATGATTTTTATTACGCAGACAAATGTGAAATAGTGTTATTTCGTAGGGATAGGGATTCAAGTGAGAGAAAAAAGTATAACTACTCGTTTTCAATCAGAATTTTCATGTAAAGAAGAAAACATGAGAATTTTCATTCACCCGATACCCAATTTGAACTGTTTGATTAGTAAGTTTAACACAAGAGATTGGATTCCGAATCCTGTATTCTGATTGGTCGAGAATCAATGTATGTTAGATCAATCCTCGGCCGTTTCAAATGATTCTTCTGAAGAATGTGTTTTCGACTTATCCTAACCACAACATTGAACAATGATGAATTTATTCGAATTCACCCTTTTTACATCATTCGATGATTATAAAGGGTTCATCGAACGTTAATAACTTACTTAAGATCACTCAAGATCATCCATGTTTAAATCAAAATCTAATTCAAATGTGTGCAAGTTCGAGCGCGTTTCTACGTTTAGAAAATGTATTCGTCCTGAAAAGGACGGATTTGGTTAATCTTCAAAGACAATTCTTTTTCCATTTGGAATAACAATATGCCCTTTGAAGTCATATGTGCTTTAAATGAAACTGTTTCGAGCTGTCACCTGATTGGTTGATTCGTATCACGAATGGTTGATTTAAGCTAAACAAACCGTATGTGATTACAATGTCAATCAAGTGCAATGATTGGGTCGTATACGATGTCACACCTTGTATTTTCGTCAAAATTGATGGATTCTGCAAGTTGAAGTAAGTTATCAACGTTCGATAAACCCTTTATAATCATCGAATGATGTAAAAAGGGTGAATTCGAATAAATTCATCATTGTTCAATGTTGTGGTTGGGATAAGTCGAAAACACATTCTTCAGAAGAATCATTTGAAACGGCCGAGGATTGATCTAACATACATTGATTCTCGACCAATCAGAATACAGGATTCGGAATCCAATCTCTTGTGTTAAACTTACTAATCAAACCGTTCAAATTGGGTATCGGATGAATGAAAATTCTCATGTTTTCTTTGTTACATGAAAATTCTGATTGAAAACGAGTTGTTATACTTTTTTCTCCCACTTGAATCCCTATCCCTACGAAATAACACTATTTTACATTTGTCTGCGTAATAAAAATCATTACTGAAATTACAAGTTTCACCTACAGCATATTGTGATAAGAATTCATGACAATAATCAATTTTTCCACAGTGTCGACGAATTCAATCGTTCCACATAGAAAATTTACCAATTTGTATGCTGGTAAATCGTATCGATTATACCGATCGGCTGATCGTATGAGCGCCCTCTGCAAGCACCTTCCTCTCTTGTTCTGTTATGACGCTCCTGAATGACCGATGGATCCACCTCATAATTAGTCAACTTTAATTAATTATATCTCAGAAATTATGCGTCGGAGAGCATTGTGCAAAAGGACAAATCGTTTTAGAATTTCATCAGGAATCTACTCCCAAAAAAGAGTGCGGGAATTTTGAATCACCCTGTAGATCAGTGAGATAATCATGGAAAACCCCAACACACTCATCAATATTTGTAATACTCGAGTTCCCGATGTTCAGCAAAATCGATGGTATATCAATATCTTGCCCATTGATACGCGAGTAATCACGCACAGAGTCGATCTGCTGTTGACTCATGGGTAGATTGAGAGAGTATTCAATTGAGATCATGTCATGCCGAGATAGGAAAGGCATTTCCTTTTGTTCATGGTCAATCACTTTGGAGAGATTTGGAGATGAGTGGGGCCGTAGGGAACAATGGCCAGATTCAGACTGGAGAGTATTTTACAGAGATAAGTACTATCAGGAGATGAACGGCACAAGTCGGTGTTCCAGTCACCCATAATGATTTTGTCGTGATAGTCAGTACTCAGTGTAGAGATCACCGTTCCCAAATTAGAGAGAGAGAGAGAGAGAGAGAGGACTTGTCTCCAAGCATGGGGGCCAAATCAACGAAAAGTTAGTTGAAAAGAGAGATACGTCACACTCTCTCTTTTCAAACACTGATTTCGTTGATTTGTCTTTCCGTTGATTTGGCCCCCATCCGTCTCCAAAAGTAAGTGATCACTTAAATGGAATAGATTTTCTTTTCTTTCATCAAAAGTTTATGTAATGAAAGTGGATTTTAATTTCTAAACGTTCAACATTCTGGGGAAATCCTCAAAAGGAATTGAATTCCAAATTGGAAAGTTTCATGAGTAAAACGAGAGTAAGTTCAAGAATATTTTCCCTTCTTTTGTAATGATATCTATATCTTGTTATCGGAAAAGAAATACATATATGTTGGTAGGGGGTCTTTTTGCCGAAAAAGTTTTTCGCCGAATAAACTCAATTCGACAATCGCTAGTCATTTCTAGAGATCACTACGGAATCTCCCAGTGATTCCTAGAGGTGACTATCGATTGTCAAATTACAGTGTATTCGGCGAATAACGTTTTCGGCAAAAAGACCCCCTACCATATATGTTATCTTATATACAAGTCATCTTTGTTTCTTAATATTTTACTTCCAAACGTTGTAAAACGTTCTGGGGTTATCTCTAAGAGAACCAGAAATTGTATTTCTGGTGTATTAAGTAAAGATTTTGGACTCATTATATTTCTGTTCATGTAAAAACTCAATGTATATTTGGATATGGGAACAATTGTGCAAGTAATAGGACTTTAAAATGTCTTTTTGTCATATTATCAGTAAATGTTAATGACAATGAACCTTCCGGTCAATTTTCATTGAGAAGCATTTGAATTCCGCCCCTGTATGGGGAAAAAACAATTAACGCCCTTACCTCATCCTGAAAAGGTAACCAATTTTAGAGTAAATCTCGAACGTTCTCCTTTTTGGTTGTTTTGAGGAAAACAACCTGGTGTCAGAAAAACTCATTTATGACCACCACTGGAAAGGAATGTATATAAATAAATAATTAAATTATTTATTTATAACAGAGGGAAGGAAAGATGATAGAGAGAGTGAGAGAAATAGGAGTCAAGTTAAAGAAGGATGGAAAAAGGATTTGGACAGGATATGGAGGAATATGGATAGATGAAAAGTGGTGGAAATGGGATGAAGGAGAGGGAAAGTTGAGGAGCAGGGGAGAGTTCTTGGAAGGGATAGAGAAAAAGGGAGAGGTGACGAAGGGGAAGGATTTTCAGGTGAACTAAGGCGAAATAATGGAGGAGGAGATAGGGGTGTGGAGAGAAGCAGTAGAGAGAGAAAGAGAGAGAGGGGGGAGAAAGGGGGTGAAAATGGGTTCTTGGAATGTATCAGGGCTGGTAGGTAAGCAGAAGGATTTCTGGGAGAGGATAGAGGAGTGGGATGTAGTTGGTCTGGTAGAGACATGGGTGGAGGACAAGACCTGGAACAGAGTAAAGAAGAAGTTACCAAAAGGATATACATGGAGGACACAATGGGCGGAAAGGAAACATAGAAAAGGGAGAGCAAGCGGAGGGATAATGATGGGAATTAAGAAGGAGATGGAGTTAAGTGGAGAGAGAAAACAGAGATAAGAAAAGAAGGGTCCAATGATAGAAGAAATATGCATAAATAATGAGATGTGGAAGGTGACGACGGTGTAAGTGAATGGAAATGTGAGAGAAATGTTGGAGGCATTAAGCCAAGGTATGGGGGAGTCAGGTGAAGGAGAGGGGATAGTAATAGGAGGAGATTTCAATGCAAGGACGGGGGAGATGGGAGGTTTCGAGTGAGAAGAAGATGGAGAGCACAGGAGAGGTAGGAGAAAGTAAGGACGAGAAAATAAATAAGGAAGGGAGAGATCTGCTGAAAACTATAGAAGAAGAGGTTCGGGGAATTCTAAATGGAGCTGTGCTGGGTGATGAGGAAGGAGAACTCACGTACATAGGGGCGATAGGACAGACAACAATAGATTACGTAATAGGAGATGAAAAACCATGGGAGGAGTGTAAGAGGTTGAAAGTGGAGGAATGTGAGGAGTCGAACTATATGCCAATTGTGTTGGAGCTAGAGGGGGCGGGAGTGAGAAGAGAAAAGGAAAGAGAATGGGTTGAGAGATGTGACTGGTCGGAGGAAGGCATTGAAGAGTATAGGAGGGAAATAGGGGAGTGGGAAGGGGGAGGGATGGAGGGCGAAACACTGAGGAGGAAAATAATGCAGAAAGTGAAAGAAGGGACGAGTAGGAAAAGAATTAGGTCAGGAAAGGGAGAGAAGAAGAACAGGTGGTGGGATGAGGATTGCAGGAAAAAGAAAAGGGATGTGAGCAGGAAGGTAAGGGACTGGAAGGAGGGTAAAGGATCGATAGAGGAGGTGATAGGAGCGAAGAAGGAGTACAGACAAATATGCGAAGAGAAAAAGAGGATAAAGAGAGAGCAAGTATTGGAAGAAATAAGCAAGATAAAGGACCAGAGACAAATGTGGATATGAGTGAACAGAGAAAGGAAGAAAAGGAAAGAGACAAATGGAGGCATAGAACTGGGGGAATGGAAAAGGTATTTCATGAATTTGCTAGGAGGGGTAGATAGGAAGGTGAGAGCGGGAGACGGGGGAAGAATGATAGGGGAGCGTACGCAGATAGAGGAGAGGGAACTCGCGGAGATGTGGAAAGGGCTGAAGAGAGGAAAGGCGGCGGGAAAAGATGAGATACAGAATGAGTGTTGGATATGTGGGGGAAACCAAATGAGGAAAGCAGTAGAGAAGGTGATGAAGGGTATTTGGGGGAGCGGAAGAATACAGGAGGAATGGAGGGAGGGGATCATAGTGCCGATTGTCAAAAAGGGGGAAGGAAGAAAAGTGGAGGAATACAGGGGAGTAACACTGATGCCGACGATGTATAAGATTTACACAACACTGCTGACCAGAAGGTTGGAGCAAGCAGTGGACGGAAATGGTATCCTGGCCGGTAATCAGACAGGTTTTAGAAGAGGAGGGGGGAAGATTGACAATATTTTTGCTTTGAACTACGTGATAGGAAGGGAGATAGAGGAAAAAGGGAAATTGGCGGCGGTTTTTATAGAACTGAAGGCAGCTTTCGACTCAATAGTTAGGGAGGTACTATGGGAAGCAATGGGAAGAAGGGGAGTAGAAAAAGGACTGATTGATAGGGTGAAGGAAATATATAGGGAGACGGAAGTGGAAGTCAGGGTAGGAGAGAAGAAATCAGAGGAATTCTGGCTAGCGAAAGGGATTAGGCAGGGATGTCCTCTAAGTCCGGTGTCATTTAATCTAATAAAAGTGGATCTGGAGGAGGAGATGGCGAAAAGTGGAGTAGAGGAGTAGATGGTAGTAGACCCAGTTATATTCTATCAGATGGGGTTTGTCAAAGTCTTTGTCATGTATTTCCTTCAAATGCAAGTAAGCTAATTTTGGGAGTCTATCATTTGACATGGTTCAAAAATTTCTCCACCAGGTGAGCATATTTTTGAATATTAAATAACTTAATTTGGTCACACCAAATTCTATCCTAATGAAGAGCCCAGGGGTATTTCTACATAGAAGGTACAAGGCTTTTATAAATTGCGTTTGGACTGCTTCTATTTTCTCTATGTACCGTGGTGCCCAGATTTCGCTGGAATATAGCAAGACTGCGAGTACTAGTGCACGAAACATTTTGGAGTTAGCTTCCCAAGAGTTGCATTTGCTTCTTGCTATAATTCTTCTCAGATTATTGGTGGCTAGACGGGCTTTAGTTATGAAGTTTTTTGTGCAGTTAAGGAATTTACCCGAGGAGGAGAAAACTACCCCCAAGTATCAGTATTTTTTGGAGTATGATAATGGAGTTCCTCCCCAATTGACGTTCGACATTTTTTCCATCTTTGGGGAACGGTGGAAAGGAACAATTCTAGTTCTGCTCGTGTTCAGTATTAGGGAGTTCGAGTCGCAATAGCTCTTCAATATATCAAGTTTGGTTTGCACATCATCAATTGACTTGGCCAATATTACAATATCGTCAGCAAATAGTAATAAGACGATTTCTTTCAATCCCACCAAGGTGAATCCGCCAGCACCATTATTTTTGAAATGAGTAACAATGTCGCTAAGATGAAGAAGAAACAGTAATGGGCTAAGGGACTCGCCGTGGAGGACGCCTTCTGTGATTTTTATGCTATTCGATATAACTCCGTTAACATTCAGGAGCATTCTAGCATGATCATAGAATTTCATTAGAATTCGCAGTAATTTGCCACTTACCCTTATAGAAGAGAGCTTCAGCCAGAGCTTCCACCAGTCTACCGAATCAAACGCTCGCTTAAGATCTATAAATTTTCCAAACAAAAAGTTTCTTTTCTTGAGGATTTCAGAAGATATTATTGAATGTAGAACGAATATATTATCCTGACAACTCCTATTTCTTCTGAATCCAGCTTGTTCCTCTGGTAGAAGGTCGGTTGCTTCGACCCATGTTAGTAATCTTTGATTTAGAATTGGAGTAAATAATTTCGCTATTGTATTTATAAGTGCTATTGGTCGATAATTATTTGGTAGTGAAGGATCTCCTTTTTTGAACAGCATGCACATTTCTATTTCTGACCAGGCTGCAGGTAGTTGTTCACTCTGCATAATTTTATTAAAAAGATTAAGTAAGTAGTGTTCCCAATTCGCTGGGAGATTTTTGAATACTTCATTAGAGAGGAAGTCAGGGCCTGGTGTTTTATTGATTTTAGTATTTTTGATTGCTGCCTGCAGCTCAAAAAATGTAATATCAGAATTCAAAAAAGGGTGCAAAACAGAATGAAAATAGTAGTCATCGATATTTATAGAAGGTGGAAAAATATTTATAAAGTATTTTTCCCAGTCGTTGATACTTATCGGATTTGGCTTCGATTTATTATACATGAAACTTCTAACTGTCCTCCAAAATTCTTTACTGCATCTTACGTTTGACATTCTTTCTTTTCCTTCAAGTATGTATTCACATGTTCTGACTGATACTATATTTTTGTATTCTTGCCTTCGCTGAGTATAATTTACAAGGTTTTGTTGGGTAGGGTCTTTGCGATATATTGAATATAGCTTCCTAGTTTCTCTTTTTGTTTTCCTACAAATTGAGTTGCACCATGGTTTATCACGGATTGTTGTGTGCGGAGATTTATTACGCGAATTGTAATTCCTCTGTCTTAGGATACCTACTGACTGTAGGGTGAGGAGAATGGTATCCTTGAAGTGGCAGTAAAGATTATTCGTGTCTGAATCATTTAAATATATATTTGTACTATGGGCGAGATCAGTTTTGAAGGAGTTTTCCATAATTTGGTTCCAGGTTATACTTTTCCTGGGTGTGGGCGAGGAAGGTGCTGTAGGATTAGAAGGACATATAGGTTCTACGCCGCAGAGGACAAGATTGGACGCTAGGTGGTCCGATAGAGAGGGAATGGGGATTATACGAAATTTTTTCGAAATTCGGAAATGTATCTGAATTAATCCATATAAGATCAATTGTACTACCTCCTTTTTTGACAGATATGTGAGATAAGCATGATAGTCATCTAAGGCTCTTCCATTATACACAACTAATTCCTCCACCAGACCTACCAAAAGTGCTCCCCTCCTGTTACTCTTTGGATCTCTGGAGTTTTTAGTATTGCTCAATTTGTATCCTTCTGTAATTTGCTCATCTAGTTGGTAGAGCTCGCCTATTCTGGAGTTGAAGTCTCCTCCTATGATCAATTTAGATGTAGAATGATTATTCGCTATGTCCAATAGAATGTCATTCAGTGCTTCTATACAGTATTCATCATTCAAAGAAGGGGGCAAATATACATTCACCAAAATAATAGGGATAGGCTCTAGTTTGAGATTTATTATCAAGTATAAATTAGATACGCCAATTAACTCACAGCTCAAAAGCAAATTCTTTTCAATTGAAGTAATCAGATCGCCACTAGCTCTACCTGTACTCTTTTGTTCAACAGCTTGACTATGAAAACAATTTTAATACTCAAAAAACTTTGGGGTTTTGAAGTTTTGATAAGTAGCCCAAGTTATACAGAAACATAAAATATCATAAGTAAGTAAATCTCGAATTTCACCGCTTGACAAATTAAACAGAGTGTTCATGCCTCTAATGTTCCAGTAAGCTATAGAAATACTTGAGATGTTTTGAGATCGTTGACGGTCGATGTGATGAAATTAGTTGAGTTCAACGTTATTTTCGATGTAGTGTCCGAGGTGTCGGGCTCAAAAAATGGTCCAGTGAGCTTTGGATATTGGAATTGCCCGTGCGTATATTCCTCTTCCTTTTTTTCGATTGAGAAGATAGACTCGCTTCTGAGAGGTCCGATTTGTATTCGTCTTGTGTAGGATCTGCCTCGTATTGTTCGAGATTTAGGTTTCCTGGGTCTCCGTCTTCTAAAATCCTCTTTAAATCATCTTCAGTGAAAATACTAATAGGTTGATCGTTCTCGTTTTTCTTGATCAATATTTTGCTATTCCTGAACCAAACGGTTTCGATTTTTTCTTGTTTTTGAATCTTCTTTAGCGATCGAAATATTCTCCAGAAATGCGGGGACATCAGTTCGTGAATGTAGATTGGGGAATTTGAAGTAATTTCAATTACCCCAGTTGTTAATTGATTCTTGTAGTTTTTTATCATAGGAAGAAATTCTGATTTATGTTTCTTGTTCATAAATTTAATAATGATGGGAGGTTTCTCAGATGTATTTTTGACACGGTAGCATTCGTCGATGATGTTTTGATTAAAGGCAAAGTTTACAAACACGCGAATCGCGTCAAATATTTTCATAACATCTTCTTGTTGCTAAGGTTTTGCATTCCAATTCGGGTTTTTTTCTTCTCAGTTTTTAACTTTCTAATTTCTTCATTGCGGTAGGTAATTTTTGACCAAATATTTCCAATAGATTTATTGATTTCGTCTTTACATTTATCGATAGATTGTAATATTGTATTGTGAGATGAGTCGATTTTATTCACGTCTGCTCGCCACGAAGATATATCATTCTTGATCGAGTCTAATCTCGCAATCATAATATTGAACTCCTTGCTTTGCTTTTGATCCCCACTTTCTTTTCCTTCTTCTTCTAGCTGCTTCATATTTGTATCCATCATATCAACTGAAATTCATTACAATTTCAATTTTCAACGCACTGGGATTTCAATTAAAGAGCGCACTCCCACAGTAGATTTCACTGCTGGTTAGGAAAAAACTCAATTTTAAGCACTGACCAAATACAGTCAAATATTTAGTAACAATTCAACTAGTATATATTATTAGTTTCCCCAGATAGGAAAATGTAGTCATAATGGTACCATCATGGAGCCATGGTATGGATAAAAATGTTAGCAAGATGGTACCAAGGTGTTTCCGTATTGAGCATCGTTATTGGTGACAATGTAAGCGAACATTATGATTCACAAAAATTGATGAATCATCGATGCACGATATGGCATCTGAATGAAGAGCCATTCATGGTGTCAGATTTATGGTATTATGGATGCATTACGGGAAACCATTCCGCTCAAACATGATCAATGCATCATTGACACATACCGTGGCATATCGAACCTCTCTTCCTGCCGTATGGGCGTGTCCTTTCCTAACCAACGTGCTCGGATGGTGACCGCTAGTATCACCTCAACATTGATTGTTGAGAGGATACCAGCGTACCAGCGACTGAGGACGGTTTTTTTCTACTAACTTACTTGAAACTGAATTCATGAAAAAATCTAAAATTTTCAGGGATGATCGTGTGAGACTTTATCTACGTCGTTGAAAAAAATTTGTTTCGCTTCTTTTCGAAATTCAAAATTTTGGCTCTGTACAGATCTAGATAAACCTTCAAAGATTCATCCCTGAAAATTTCAGACTTTTTTATGCGTTCAGTTTCGAGTCTTTTGGTCGGAAATAAAATGCCACCAGATGGAGCCACCGATGCGCTCGTATCCTCTTAAGGGGATACTAGCAGCGTGGCAGCAGCCAAATCATTTACATTTTGGTACAGCACTTCTCTGATTTAAATGAAAGTGCTGCACCAAGTGATATCATGTTAAAATTGAAGCGTTTGCTCGTAGTCTGTCATGAACGATTTGGCTGCTGCCACGCCGCTAGTATCACCTTAAGGGGATACTAGCGTACCATCCGAGTAAAGATTCTGTGTGACAGATTTCTCCAAACTGAGCTTATGAAATTGTCTGAAATTTCCAGGGAATAATTTCTGATACCTTTTCAATTGCTGTACAGAGTCCGAATTTTGAATGTAGAAAAAGAATTTCTTTCTCAGTGGGTGAAAGAAAATTTTTTGCCCGAAATTTACAATTTGGACTCTGTACAGCAATTGAAAAGGTATCCAAGATCATTTCCTGAAAATTTCAGACAATTTCATAAGCTCAGTTCGGAGAAATCTATCACACAAAATCTTTACTCGGATGGTACGCTAGTATCCCCTCAACCACTGTGATGCTGTCTTGAAACGTTTCTATTAAGGGGATACTAGCGTTGGTATTGGATCTCTCTTTCTATCTTATGATTCTGTCTCTTTTTAACCGATCACGCGAGTTACCGACGTTAGTATCCATTTAAGGGGATACTAGCGGCGTGGCAGCAGCCAAATCGTTTATGACAAACTACGACCAAACGCTTCATTTTAATCAAAATATCGCCGTGTACAGCAATTCTCCGATTCAAGTATAAGTGCTGTACAGAGCGATATTTCAATTATTATGAAGTGTTCGCCCGTAGTTTGTTTGCTTCTTTGTTTGTTTGTTTGATCGTGGTGTTTGCTTTGTGCTACAGCAAAACGTGGCAACATAATTGTTGCATTTCGCGTCAAATAACGTGACACCATCATTGAAGGATTATGACACCATGTTCAGCCATATCACGGTGAGAAAAATGAGCCATGTTTTGCTATATTAATGGCAACATGAAGGTAGCATTGCGTGGAACAAAAATGTATCGATAATGGAGAAATAATTCTGAAAACTATTTCACACATGAATGCTGTCATGATGGTACCCAGGTGTTTCCGCATTTCACTATGTTTATACGAACATGGTATGTGAACCGAATGGTTCTATGATGTATACATGATCTCACCATTACATGCACCTTTAACAAGTTAAGTTATGTTTATAATCTCAAGTTGACGGCACGCTATTTTGAGCATTTTATGTTATGAAAATGCATAGCACGCTTTTCTATCTGGGATTCAATGATTTCAAAGCTCTTAGGTACAGACACGTCCCTGCCTAAAATGTCATATAGAATCGTATAGAATATCATAAAATATGATTCAAAAACATGATAGAAACTGTGAATCTTATCATGTTTTTCAATCATAATCTATGATATTCTATACGATTCTATATGACACTTTAAGCAGGGGTGTGATCGGTACCGAGTCGGCCACACGACTCCCCAATAAAAATGATGTCATTCATTAGATTTCATTCAAATTCACCAGAATTCATTATGTTTTATAGTATTTCCACAATAAATCGCAAAAACCGTTCATTAAGTTTCAGCAAAATGTACCAAAATGATTCAACAAAATTTCGAGGAATCATCGTGAAAAATTTAGAAATATATTGAATTCCGTGAAATAAAAATTATTTTTGTTCAATTTCGATGAATTTTTTCACCTTTTTTTCAATAATTTTTCAACAAATTTCCACAAAATTTTTCCACTAGGGGTCTGCCGAAACGCAAGTACATTACACTTTGCAACAGGGCTGTATCAACTTTGTTCCTATTATCGATCTAATAATTTCTCTTCTAGTTCATTCAAGGATATCAAGAGTAAAAACCTTCACGTTTGCTTCCGAATCATTGTTATGTGTAAATCCTATCATAAATTTTTTCATATAGGTCATTCACATCATAAGAGGACAAATTTTTTAAAACAAGTCTACAAATCAACAATTTCGAAATTTTTCATTTTCCTTCTGTATTAGAATCACTGAAACGTCTTGTAAGTGAATGAGTCGATTTTTCAATGCACGTAACGTACAAAACGATCGGAGAGTATTTCACATTGGATCATCAGTTTTCGATATGTTATGAAAAAGTTATTCACCTGCGTTCTTGTTATATCGACTTTGTCGCAACCAAAAAGTTCTCAATGAACGAAATTTCCAATCATCAATGCAAGGAGCGTCGAGTATTGCATTAAAGCGTCTGACTTTTTCGTCATATCGACTGATAAATATATGGTACTTATATTATAAAATTTAATGTTTAGATGAATTGTAATATTTCAACATGTATTTTTGAGGTTTTTTTAAAAACTGTGTATTTTCTTCTGGATATAATACCTCCCAAAGGTTCATGAACAGAAACGATCAATGCCAACAATAACTAGCATTCAAAATAAAACACTTCTTTACAATTTAAATTATTTGATATTTTCAAATTTCGAACAATCAATACATTATTTTACAAATTTGTTAAGACATTCGAAATAAATTTCCTTTTTTCACATTTGTTTATTCAATTTCCTCTTCGTTCCTTTTTATCATTGTTACTAGTAAATAATGTATATGTAAAAATTGTGAGATGATAACCCTGCTGAAAATGCCAGCGAATCATTCCGATTGCAAAGCCTTTGGCCCCAGGGGCCATGGATTAGCTAATGGGAATTATTCTCCAAGCCCTACACTCAGAAAAATTATTTTGTTGGAATGTGATCAATAAAAGAATTTTGTTATCTCAACAAAATTTTTGTTGTTTTAACCAAATTTGTGTTGTGTCGACCAAATTCTTTCGTTGGAATAATAACTTCTATTTGTTATAACAAAAAAATATTACTCAACGGAAGAATTTTGTTGACACAGCACAAATTTGTTTGAAACAACAAAAATTTTCTTGGAATAACAAAATTCTCTTGTTAATCACATTCCGACAAAATAATCCTTTTCACTGAAGGAGCGATGAACACCTACCATCGGAAGCATTCCGGGAGATTCGGACAAAAAATAGTTGTCAGGGTTTGAACGGTTTTTATTCTAGAAAAACCGATCAAAAACTGACAACATTTCTACCTCGTTTCGTCGCAATCACCAAATTGGAATAACCTGTCAAAAACTGATATAAATGTTTTCTGTCAGTTCTTGACAGGATATTCCATCTTGATGATTCCAGACAGGGCCGGCGGTACGTTTTTTTCCGTCTTCCTCTTCGTCCGTTCAACTATGCGAATGGGAAGTAACTCCCTACTCACTATCCTTTATTACCCCGCACATGCGAATGCTGAAACTGTTGAGAACAATACTATAGCCACCAACATATATCTCTTTTTTGTGTGCACATGAATGTAAAAAGCGGCACATGTTGGTGGCTACAGTATTGCCCTCTACAGTTTCAGACGGCGAATACTGAAAGCATTGGATACCCTGGACGGAACTGGGTAAAAATTTTGTCAGTTTTTGATCAGATTTCCTGGAACAACCGTTCGAAGCCTGACCACTATTTTATATCCGGATCTGCCTGGTATTCTTAACAAGGGATGCATGGACGTTTCCCAATCACGTCTCTCAGTCTTCTTACAACTTATTCCTCTGTTGGTGAAATTTGACTCAAGGATTACCGGTTTTTCACCATTCAATGCAAAGAAACCATACTTTCATCTTCTCTTTTATGTTCTTCATGACCAAAATACACATCTCTATTGAGGGGATACTATCGCTCTCTGTACAGCACTTCTCTGATTCAAGTGGAAGTGCTGTACAGCACGATATTTGGATTAATATGAAATGTTTCCCCGTAGATTGTTATACACGATTTGGCTGTTACCAGGCCGCCTAGTATAACCTTGAGGAGATAGGTAGACCCCTGTTGTCCCGACAGGCGGTTAGCCCGCTAATCCGAAACTCAATGTTCATCTTCAAGTCCATCAAAATGTTTTCATCTTTCTTAATCTTACATTGATGACGCGCTGAAAATGAACCTCAAGTTTTGAATTGTTGGGCCAACAGGCCAACAGGGGTCTACCCTTAAGGAGATACCAGCGTCCAAGTAAAATTTTGTTTGCAAGATTGCTCCGAACCGGACTTATGATACAGCCTGAAGTTTTCAGAGAATAACCTTTAATACTTGACAAATTGCAATACATAGCCCAAATTTCAAATTTCGGAAAAAATTCAGTTCTATCGACTGAGAAAAAACACTTTTTTCCAACATTTGAAATTCGGGCTATGTGCCGCCAATTGTGAAGTATCAAAGATTATCCCCTGAAAATTTCAGACTGTTCCATAAGTCCAGTTCGGAGAAATCTTGCAGAATCTTTACTCGGATGGTACGCCGGTATCCCCTTGAAGCAAGTAAAAATGACAGATAAGCGAGGGGCCTTTCACTCTTGAATCACTGAGTTTCGTCGATTCAGAATCGATTCCGAATCGAACTTCAGTTATAGAACTCAACGATGTAATTCTTGGTTCAGTGGAATCAAGAACACAAATTCGACTCGTACAGAATCGAGACAATGAGTTGGAACAGTACGGAATCAGTTGGAATCAACGAACTCACCGACAATCACTCCCATCAGTCCCGGATCAAGGGACTTTTATACGAGTCAGAGCGAGTCGAGGCAAATCGGTACGTACTCAACAAATTTCGTGAGTCCACGTGTGTCCACACGTGATCAGTCCACGTGTTTTGATCGAATAAATAATTGATGAATACATTCGAAATCAGTGGCATAAACAAACCATGTAGCGCCATAAGTTCTCGAAAAGTTGCAGAAATTGAATCCAACTGCACACCGAGAGGGGTTTCATGCTTTTAGCATGTTGAAAGTCAATTAAATTAGAAACTCTTGTCTTGGATCTTGATTCCGAGAGAAAATTTGGTATGAAATAGTACTTGAAAGTTGAAAAAAAATTTACAGCTGGAAAAGTTTCATTATTGAGTAATATAATTCTGCAATTTTTCAGTCTGTTAATGTAATTAATTTAAGCATGAAACTGAGTAAACCGAAGGAATATCAAGAACGAAAATCAATGTACTCGAACAGCTAGTCAAAGATACAAGTAAAATAACAAAATTATTACGGAATCAGCGCGGGCTCAGGGAGAATCAGACCGTTTTCCCGTACTCGTGTCAACTTTAGCTCGAAAGCGTTGGAATCACTTTCATCGATGCTTTGAATTCGCAGCTTGATTCTTGTCTACTTTATTGAGTGGAATCATCGTGTGAATCAAAATCACAGGTAATCAACAAGAATCACCGGATAAGTTGTTTAATATGGAATCGATTCCAGAGTGAAAGGCCCCTCGCAGATAAGGGAAGAAAAAATGAAGCACAATTCTAATAAGAAATTTTTATTGAACATTACATGTTACAAAATAAAGGATCGAAATACAGAATTATTCAGGTATTCCAAATATTTTCACTTTATATTGTTTCCAATTCCGGTAGAATAGGAATTTTTCTTGCAATAGCGAATTTCGTCAAAGCATGATATCGGGCGACGTACGATTCTATTTCCTCTCTCATGCGATTATTGTCCTCTTGCATTGCTTCCATATCACGATACTCTTGAGTCTTTTCCGACTCAAGTTCGTCTTTTTGCTCGATTCGTTTGATGCGACAGCTAGCAGCATAACCTCTGTTTTTCAAAGTTCGTCTTCGTTGCTTCATACGAATAATTTCATCCCGGGAGAGACCTCGGAGTTTCAATTGTCTATTCAAATCTCTAACAGATATAGAGACCAATTCGTCATCGCTGATGTCCAAACAGGGACCAGGGGAAAGAGGATCCTAAAGAACAGATAAATACAAACATTTTTTTTTTAATTATTCTGGTAAAATTTAGGAAACAGAGGTCTACAATTTGATTGGCTTATCAAAAGGGATTCACGAAAATTTTTCAAAAACTCTTCCGAAAGTTGAGTAAGCGTTTTATCTCTATATCATGGTACCCAAACCACATACTCGTGAAAAAAACTATCTATTCTTGTGTATGATTCTGGTTACAGATTTCGAAACATTAACCCTCGTTCACTACACTGAGATAAAATCTACCCCAGCCCCATTCTACCTCAATTTTGAGTACTTCCATGTAAGAGCACAGAGTCCATAGCGCCAGTGTAGCCGATGTGCAGGGATATTAAAATACACGATTCTAACGGTTTTTTACATTACATGTAGAAAAATGCAAAATACATCATGTAGATTACACCTCATATGTAAAAAAACGTAAAATACTCAATTTTCAAATTTTCCAGGTTATGAATGGATAATACTTTTCAATTGATTGAACGCCTATTTTTGATGTTTAATCATTGGCAGGTTATACTCTCATACCGTGGAAAAACGTTCCATTGGTCACTTCCAATGTACCTTATAAAATTGATCAATCAAATAATTTCTTGGAAATGAACTTTTACTGTGAAATAAAGAAGTTGGTCGTTCTGTGTATATTTTTTCAAACGATAGCTTGAACATCTTCATAGCTTGGTCAGATCTAATCGTAATGAAAACTTGAAACTCAAATTGTAATAGCATACATATAAAATAAGTAATCTATATATGATAATTGAAAAAAATTCAATATTATTTGAGGGTGAAAAGAGGCGGACGACCAACTCCCCTTAAATTTTAAGAAGAACATGATTTTGTGCAACATAAGTTAGATGGAAAAATTGTTGCACTATGTACTGTTTGTCAGAAAGTATTAAAAGATACTGCTAAATTGAGGCTGGAAGGGCACAGGTGAGAAATTTTCATATGCTCATAGATGATAGTAATCAATTGATCTACATACGTTGGTTAAAAATCATTCCAATTTTCATTCACCTCTTCATTTACCTCTAATCAATAGAATTCAATCCATTTCTTAATTGAGGTTGAAATTTGTTTCAATAATGATGAATTATTTTCATTAGTTTCTTTCCACACAGCTTTTTGTTCCAGTCAATATATTTGACTAGAGTATATTGACGATAATATACAAATCATATCACAATTTATACATGTTGAACAGGAAAAATTGTGTATCAAAATCTTCAATCGGTAATTCTTCGTCTTTGAATGACATGGAAATTTTAATTTGTGAAGATGATCTTCCTGTACTTGTGTGTTATGCTAATTCTTTTCAAGAATTGGCAAGTTACACGTTTGATCATTCAAAGATGGCAATTAAGGAGGATAAACAAAACGAGAGTCTTAATATTTCTGCGAATACCTCCAAGAATGTATGTATTGATAATTAATTATCTAAAGGTTCATCATATCATTAATTTCAATATAATGAGATCATTGAATTTAATACTTTCAGGACAACCAATTATTTTCAGAATTGAATTTAAAAAAACATGATGTGCCTAATCGTCAGGATGAAAATTCCAGAACGTCGAATAGTTTAGTGAAAGAAAAATCATCAAAATCTTTTCACCCCACTTTTAAAAGGTTCATATATTGACAGTATTAATGCTCAAGAAAGTCAAAAACTAGATCAAAGCTTAGCTGAATTTTTTTTTTGGTTGTAATATTCCTCTTAGTGTAGTTGATTCTGATCACTTCCAAAATTTTATAAGCCATCTTAGACCTGCTTACAACCCGCCTTGTCGTCAAACCTTGTCATTCACATTATTTAACAAAACTTATGAAGAGATGCTTAGTTAAAAGAAAGATTTATGTGGCAAAATGGTATTTTGCTTGTTGATTGGTGGAAGAATTCGGCTGCGAATACAAAAAAAATAGTATGCATGGTTCACAATGCGACAGGAGAGAGGTTATTTCTCAATTCATGGGACTACACTGACAAAGCAGAAACAGGAACCTTTTTGTTTGAAACGATCGAAGGAGCTGTAAAATTAGCTAAAGAAAAATTTGGTCTAAATATTTTCCGGTAGTTTCAGATAATGCATCGTCAATGAAAAAAATGGGCACACTTGTCAATTTATAGTACACGACATGCAATAGTTATAGTGCAAATTTATTAGTCAAATCAGTGATTGACGATGAATTAACTGCACAAGTAACAAATATTTTGAAGACATTTGAATCATCAATTTTGGAAAAAGCTGTTGTACAGTTAGGAGGATCTAAGATGGTTTTGCCTGGAGATACAAAATGGTGTAGCTACCGTGATTCTTTTCGTTGTTTTTCGAAAAACTTATCACTTATGCAAATAATTTTTGCCAAAAAAGAATATAAAATCAACCAAGAAATAAAATTCTACTAATACTATTGGTACTTTTTGATACTATTGATAGATGAAGAATTTGAACAAAAAGTTTTACATTCGATTCTTATATTTGATCCAATTTGTCATCTCATTAATACTTGTCAAGAATCTAATTATTCTTCAGCAACAGCAACTGAAAAATGGCTTGAATTATGTTTTTCTAATGATAATGATGAATTTGAACGAAAGCTTTAAGCAAGATTGACCAAAGTAATCAATCCAATAATGCTAGCGAGTAATTATTTACGTCCATTGTACGGAGGTCATCATTTTCAAATAATCAGAATTACTTAGAAATGATTTAGACGTTTTTTTTCGAAGAATTAAGTAAGGATAGATTGAGAAGCTTGGATGATTTTCGTAATAAAAGAGAGGTTTTTGGAAAATTATTTGAAAAAGAAATTACTTGTCGTCGAGTATTTTGGTCATTAGCGAACCGAACTCATGAAGAGCTATCGATTCTTGCTACAAAACTGAATCAACAGCACACTTAGGAAGATTATTTTCAAATCGGTCTCATATCCACAATTCTTCAAGGAATCGTCTTGATTCATTGAAATCAAAGAAACTAATTGATATTTATTACACTTTGAAAATTCAAGATAAAAATAAAAATGATGAATATTAGAAAGTTGATAAAATTTAGATAACATTTATTATAAGTTGATACTTTTTGTTGTGAATCGAAAATAAATACTTTATTTTTGTGAAAATGGTTAATTATTGAAATAATTGTTCTTTTAAATTATATTAATCACACAAGTTAGGTCATTTTTTGCCAAGAAAAACTGCGAAAAGAGCAAAACTCTGTGATATAACTCATTTAATTTAGCCAACTTGTGATAACTCAGGTTCAACCTCCAATTAAGGAGGGAAATCCTTCTGGACGACTGTTTTTTCAATAATTTTTTTTGGAAAACTGAGAGCATTTATTGAAATTCGGAAAAGTACATGGTATTATTGACATTATGAAGTATTGACACAATTTTTTTGAAGTAAAAAAACACCAAATGGCGGCTCTACAGCCCTTCAAAGTCGACGCCTCAAGTTTTCACCGTGGAATGCCCAGGTCCAGGAAATTATCTGTGATCAAAAGGGAAAATGTTTTCCATTAAAATATGTGAGTACGCTTTGCATGATAGTGAAAGTTTAATATAATTTTTACAATAGATATTATTTTGAACAATTTGTTTTTTGTTTTTTTGGTCTCTAATTTTCATTTTTCACTTTTTTAACTAAATTTAGGTTCATGCAAAGCGTACTAACATATTTTAATGGGAAACATTTTCCCTTTGAATTACAGATAATTTCCTGGACCTGGGCATTGCACGGCGCAAACTCGAGGCATCAACTTTGAAGGGCTACAGAGCCACCATTTTGTTTTTTTTACTTCAAAAAAATTGGATCAATACTTCATAATGTCAATAATACCATGTACTTTTACGAATTTCAATAAATGCTTTCAGTTTTCCATAAAAATTATTGAAAAAACAGTCGTCCACAGGGATTTTCCTCCTCAACTCACAACTTACTTAACTTACTTACTTGTTAGTTGAAATATAATTTTATGTTGTTTCGCATATTGCAATGAAGTCAATCACATCTACTATAATTACAAAGTATTGTAAAATATAATAAGCTTTACTAAAGGACTTGGTTAGTGTACGCATGAGTGAGCGGTTGTGTGCGAGCGAGTGCAACTAATTATAAGCGATTCTTGTGAGATTCAAGGATTAAGAGAGGTGTTAGTGTGATTATTGGATGAGTGATTAGGAGGGGAAAGTGTAGAAGTAAAAAAAGACTTATTCAAAGGCTGAGGAGTAATTTAGGAATTAGTGAAAGAATAAAAAGTGAGGTTATGGCAACGAAGGGACGAGGAGGAGAAAAGAGCAGGGTTTCGTCGGGTAAGGTAGGTAAGATAGGGAAAAGCGATGGAGTACAGGATGGTAGGCAAAGAACACTACAGATGGCAGTAGGTAACAGCAAAAGAGTGTCTTTTAAAGAAGAGGGGAGGGAAGAAATGAACAGTATTGAGGAAGAAATAAATAGGAAATTAAAGAAAATAAGAGAAGAGAGAAAGAAGTGTGAACATACATTGAGTCAATTGGAGGAAAAAGAAGAGGAATGGGAGAAGAAATTAGAAGGGCGGGAAAAAGATATGATGGATTGGAAAAGAGAAATAATGCAAGAAAAATTAGATGAACTAGAGGAAAAGGAAAGCGTATATGAAGAGGATGAGGAAGATAGGGAAATGAAAAGCGTTAAAAGTCATAGTAGTTACGCTGATACGCAGATAAGTAGTAGAAGAGGACCATGCTGGAGCGTGGGAGGATTAAGCAATGCAGAAATTGATAAAGTGAAAAGATTGGTTAACAAAAAGAAAAAGAAGAAAAAAGAAACAATATAAATTGGGAGTAGAAGTTAAGGTAGAGGCGATAATAAAAAGGGGTAGAATTGTGGTGGTTGAATTGAAGAGCATGGAAGAGAAAATAGAAGTTATGAAGAATAAATATAAATTAGGAAACGAGGATATTTTTATAGAAAAAGACTTTACATGAGAGGAGAGAAGGGTGCAGGAAAAGATAAGACAATGGGTATATGACCAAAATAAGAAAAGCACTAATGTCAAAGCAGGATATAATAGAGTGTGTGTAGAGGACGACTGGAAATGGTGGAGGGAAATTGAATCGCAACAAGTAGGAAGAGAGATAGATGTAGATGGTCAAGAAAATGAAGTGGAGATACAGGAAAAGGAGAGCAGAATTAATAGAGACAAAAAAGAAGAGGTTGAAAGAGGTGAAAATTTTTAGAGAAGAAGTGGAATAAAGATCACATTTAGAGCAATGAAATATGCTATGGGTAAAAATTAGAAAAGGCAAAAGAAAATCTAGGGGAGAAAATTATGGAGAAGAGAGATAATAATGAAAATAAAGAAATGAGAATCTTATTTCGGAATATTGCGGGTTTAAAAGAAAAACATAGGGGATTCTGGAAATATATAGAAGAATTTGATATGGTAAATCTGGTAGAAACATGGATAGAGAAAAGAGAGTGGGATACCATGAAAGATTACGCTACCTGAAACACATACGTCCCTTCCGGTGGAAAGCCCATAACGACAAAGCCAAATGTAACATATGTAGGAATTTGTCGCTTTTTGTCGCTGATTTGTTACCGCATTAAGAATTTTGTCGCTGATTTGTTACCGCATTAAGAATTTTGTCGCTCCCCTAGAAACCGAAAAAATCGAGGGTTTTTCAACGGAAGTCTTTCGCTGAAAAGCCCAAAGTGCCGAATTGGGTGGGATGGGTTAAAATTGCCATAGAAATTTGTCGCTGTTTTGTCGCTGAGATTTGACCCCAATTGAGCGTCCGGACGCAACAACCGGTCGCGCGCTCGAAAAGGCGTAAAAGTATTGTCCAAGCTGTAACATTCAACGTCAAAATGAAGAATCCGAATTTCGAAAAACAAAAAATACCAAACGATAGGTCTTGGGAAATCAACCCTAGTCTCCATTAAAGATTTTTTTCTGTGACCAATAATTCCTTAGTAAAAAAATAAAAACTGCAAATATTTTTGGTGTGAGAATCGATGTTTTTCAATGTTACACTTGCTCTAACTTTTGTATTTTTCAATATTTTGCGACGAATCTTATCAATTCTTGTCCGTGAGACTTGGCGAAAGACGATGATGTTGAAAAACTTTGTGAAAAATTAGTGTAAATTATTGATTTTTCAATCCAAAGTGAAAATCATGTTTTTCAAGCTTCTTATTAAAAAAGTGATGAACGAAGTTCGAGCAGGAGAAAACTTCCAGTGAAAAAATTGTTCACTAGTGTATGGACTAACTTTCTGGAAAATTTCAGATCGATTAAGCTATTGGTTTGGAAAATACAGCTATTTATTTATAAGCGCGCAACTCATATTCTTCGTTATTTCTACATAGTTCTCGGGTTAAACGTACGAGGCTGTGTGAAACATAAGCCCACTCAATTTCCCAACGTAGTTTTATGTTTTTTGTGTCAGAGAATCCAAATATCGAACTATTTTTGCAAGATTCATGTTAGATTCTTCATTATAAACAAATTGTTTGAAACTATATTATAAAAAGGCGTTTGGTATTTGAGAAAAATTGGATAGACAAACAAGTTTTCCTGCTTCACTTGAGGAATAAATTATGTACCAAGCATGTTTACAGTACTAAGATTATTTATTTACGTAATCAATTAAAATTACAGTCCGCTCTCTCAACAGTGCCGGTGATGGGAGAGTAGGGGAGTATTTTTCTTAGAACTCATGTACCCCCACCATTGGCGTACGCGTATATTCTCAACATTCGTAAGCCACTCTCGCAATAGTGCCACACGCTTGTGTATGCAAAATTACTCTCTTCTGTCTTCTGGTGATATTAAGTATAATGTTTTTTTTTCTTTTTCATTTTATATTAGATATTTTTGTATCCAAAGAAATGATTAAAGTTCATGAAATCACATTCATGAGTTCACATTCCTGTATACATACTTGATGTTTGAATTTATTTGTATCATTTTTCGGTTATTCCTTCTTGATTAATTCCAAAGTAATCACACCAATTTTCTATTCTTCATCTCGACACATTTGCCATGATGGCACATGGATCAGAGTAATTGAACATCGGTTATGAAGAGTTCTTGATCATATTTGCGGGTGGCACTATTGCGAGAAACGGTTTCAAATGTGATGCCACACGATAGCGTGATGGATGGTGGGGGTAGTGTTCGAGCACGAATGAGGAGAATCGGCACTATTCAGAGTGGCACTGTTGAGAGAGCGGGCTGTATATCCAAAAGATGGAATTCGTTTTTTTTTTCAATATAATGGTTAACATTGAGTAAAACATCTTTCATACATGATCTATTCCTTATTTTTCTAATGTATCATCAAGGATAACATGTCCCATCAATGAACAACGGTAAACATTTTTGAAAAAGTCATATTCTTATTCACAGGATTCAATGAATATTAGGTATTAAAATTTTTGTCAACCATTTTATTTCAAGGTATAAATCATAAACTTTTCGAACAAAATATGTAACTTTATATAGCTTTCTATAGCTTTCAAATAGAACAATATATCACAGTAGAAGAATTGCAATTTCCTTCTCGAATATTTGGAACTTATTTCCACTCCCTTCGTCACTTTCCCGGAACATTTTCTTTCGACTTTTGGATTATGCCAGTTTTGTTTATAGTTTCTATCGATGATTTGTTGAATAAAGCATTAAAAAACTTTTGCCCATTCACGCTCAAATACTTTGTCAACGACTGGACATCGTTCAATTTTTGTTGACTTATTCCGACCGAATCAGCTAATGGTCTATTCAACAAATCATCGAAAACAATATCTGATTTTACAATATGACTTTTCGGTTTTCCATTATAGTTATAAAACAACTCAATTTGTTTATTTGGGAAATATATTACTTTCACCGCATCTCTGATGTGCAAATCTGTCGGTTTCTTAATTCCGTCTAACACAGTTTCAAAATCTGTAACCGTACACGTAGAATCTTTTATTATTTTGAATGGGGGGTTTCTCGCATTTTGAATTATTTCATAATATTGTTCGTCGGTTCCTATCGTTCCTTTTTTTTCCTTTTTTTGTCCATACATCCCAAAATTCCGGTCACATGAACAATAAGAATGCCCGCGTACAGGAAATAAATGTTGGATCTCAATTTGTAATTTTTCAGACAATAAACACAAAAAATGCATGAATAAATAATTTTTATTCTGGCCCCCACAACCATCAGGAAATAGATGAAATTTGTTGTAATAAGCGATTTCCAGTTCGCGACAAATTGTATCATAAACTAGATTGCATACCGTATTTGCTCCTTTTTTGTACTTGCCTTCAATAAAAAAATACATGTAACTATTTTTTTAATCTCCAAAAGTTTTGACATTAAAAACGTTCAACCATATCAGTCTCCGATAAAATTGATCTGAGACCGGAATTTTCGGAAGAGATAAATTCTGGCCAAAACCGAATTCCAAACATAAAACCTGTTTCTCTCTGAGCATAGACTTTTTCAACACTTTGTGCTGTTCTACGAGTGCTTTATGTCTCATTAAATCTTCATTATTTCCATCATTTTTATGTTCGAAACAGAAGTTGCAGATGCCAGTGCGTGGCTTTGAAAACGTGAAATTCAAGTTGTGATTGACATATTTCATGTAAGTTGACTCACTCAAGGGAACGTTGGAATCGCCCGTTTTACTAGCATAATATTCCAGAAACAAACTGTACAGTTTAGTTAATGTTGAATCAGGGTTATCAAAATACTGCAACGAGGAATCTTCACGCTTATAATGGGACTGAGAGTGTGGTATAGATGAGGAATGCTCTCGAATCATTTTTTTCACGTCAATAGTCAATCGAATTGAACTCTCCTTGCTTTCTTTACCTCGGTTATCTCCCAGAGACTCATTATTTTTCATTCTGTTTTGGATTATAGCAAGTCTAGATTTATGAATCTTCAACAAAGAACATAAATAGCTCCGACACACTGACAGATGAGTTGTTTGATCATGAAAAAAATATTCGCAACAGATAATTTTGTTATCTTTCCCTCCGTAGGAGTTTTTAGTTTTCATTAACATCATTCCACGCAGTAAACAATTTTGAGCTGTATATTCGCCAGTTGATTCCCAGAATACGTAAAACAAGTCTTTTTGTTGCGAGATCTCAATTTTTTTGTGACATTCGTTACTGCAGCAAGATGTGATGCTTTCGAATTCTTTTGCAGCGACAGTTTTGTTGAAACGGGAAACATACTCATTTCCCTAAGATTACAAACAAATTTTTATGGCAAGGATTTCTAGGAAAGGAATATCTATGTTTTGAAAATATCAATCCTGAAAGAAATCTCGGTTGTACATTAATATGAAGTTACATATTTTTTTCAAGAAGTTTATGATTTATACCTTGAAATAAAATGGTTGAAAAAAATTTGAATACCTAATATTCATTGAATCCTGTGAAAAAGAATATGACTTTCTCAAAAATGTTTACTGTTGTACATTGATGGGACATGTTATCCTTAATAATACATTAGAAAAATAAGGAATAGGTCTTGTATGAAAGATGTTTTACTCAATGTTCCCTCATGAGGAAATTGAAGTATTCGACACCAACATAAACCATTATATTGAAAAAAAAAAAAACGAATTCCATCTTTTGGATATAATTTTAATTGATTACGTAAATAAATAATCTTAGTACTGTAAACATGCTTGATACATAATTTATTCCTCAAGTGAAGCAGGGAAACCTGTTTGTCTATCCAATTTTCCTCAAATACCAAACGCTTCTTTATAATATAGTTTCAAACAATTTGTTTATAATGAAGAATCTAACATGAATCTTGCAAAAATAGTTCGATATTTGGATTCTCTGACACAAAAAACATAAAACTACGTTGGGAAATTGAGTGGACTTATGTTTCACACAGCCTCGTACGTTTAACCAGAGAACTATGTAGAAATAACGAAGAATATGAGTTGCGCGCTTATAAATAAATAGCTGTATTTTCCAAACCAATAGCTTAATCGATCTGAAATTTTCCAGAAAGTTAGTCCATACACTAGTGAACAATTTTTTCGCTGGAAGTTTTCTCCTGCTCAAACTTCGTTCATCACTTTTTAATAAGAAGCTTGAAAAACATGATTTTCACTTTGGATTGAAAAATCAATAATAGACAATGATTTTTTACAAAGTTTTTCAACATCATCGTCCTTCGCCGAGTGTCACGGACAGGAATTGATAAGATTCGTGCCAAAATGTTGAAAAATACGAAAGTTAGAGCAAGTTTAACATTGAAAAACATCGATTCTCAGACCAAAAATATTTGCAGTTTTTATTCTTTTACTAAGGAATTATTGGTCACAGAAAAAAATCTTCAATGGAGACTAGGGTTGATTTCCCAAGACCTATCGTCTGGTATTTTTTGTTTTTCAAAATTCGGATTTTTTATTTTGACGTTGAATGTTACAGTTTGGACAATACTTTTACGTCTTCTCGAGCGCGCGACCGGTTGTTGCATCCGGACGCTCAATTAGAACACTGTTGGCCCAGACATTTTCGAGAAAAAGAAGAATAACTAAAATTAGAGTGGTGGACACGTCAGAGACAAGTACAAAGGCAAGTGGCACGAGAAGAATCAATTGACCGCTTCCTAGATTACTACACATGACTATAAGTTGCGAATGAGGATGCGGGAAAAACCTTGTAATATACTTGTATCATGGAGGTAACAAACTTGTGGGGAGGGTGATCGCACAGATTGGAAGAATCGGATGCGGACTGAAATGTACACGATCGACTATTGCCTTGATCGACTTGGACTGAATGACTCGAGATTAGGGTTCTGGATTATATGAAAACGTTTTGGGGTGGATAAGGGTGGAGAGAAGTGGAAGATGATGACGGACAAGAGATTGGATGATCAAACATGCACCGAAAGAGTTGAAATGAGTGATTCCTACATTGTGGAGGGTGGATGTGGAATTTTCACCCGGATGTGGTGGTAGCAAAAATCCCCCCCGAGGTTTGATTCGTCCAAAATATAGGAAAAATGAATTTCCCTAACGTGGGGTATTTTTGCTGCTACCGAACTTTCAGGAGAACTTAACTTACGTTTTTCTGGGTCCGTAATCAAAATTCTGACCATGTTCTTCAACTGTGTGATTGAGTAGGCAGCCAACTAACTGAATCCGATGAATAGCGGAATATTCCAATGAAAAAGCGCGAGCGACAGAGTCACGAATGATGAAAAAAAATCAAGGATTTGTTCTTCAGTCGGGACTTATCAGGGTTTCCTGGGTCTTGGTCCGGTAATTAGAGGTCCGGTATCGTAGGTGAGGGGTCGTTCAACGTGGGCTTTCTGGGTCTGTAATCAAATTTCCCACCATATTCTTGAGCTTTGTGGCTAATGAGGGTTCCAATGAATGGAAACTGACGAGCGACAAAATATTCCATTGACAATGACTGGGCGACAAATTCAAGAGTGATCGGAAATCCCGGTTCCTTGAAAATATTCAACTTCCATATGGGCTTTCTGGGTTTTTTATACAATACAAACTCATATTTTTTGGTCTTCTTCTATGAAATTTGTTTGAATCGTATTTTGCACAAAATAAAACAACATTTTTTTTCCAATGTAAAAAACCTCGAATCATATAGATCAGTGGATCCTATTCATTAGATAATGGAATACGAATTCTGGAACAGTCGATAAACCTGAAGTAAGTGTCGATACACTGGAATATCGATCGTCAATAATATCGATCCTCTGAAATGAAAATCATCATCGACACTTGGGGTATCGTATCGATTTTGTGCATCACTAATTCGGAGTAGGACTGAGTTAGGATTGAATATACGGAATACCAAGAGTACGAGAACGAATCCACCAAACAGTCACAGTAGGGAGGTATGGAGAACGTATGGAATAATTCGGGAAATTGGTTTCCGTTTAAATGATATTTCATACTTCTAGACCTTTTGAGGTTTTACGAAGAGAGCCATACACAGAGAGAAAAGTGCTGCGATTATGGGGAGAGCATTAAATCGCTGTGATATATACCGAAATTCTTGTTCAATCGCTCAAGGTCTACGATGAGAATTTGCTACAATGGTCACATAAATTATGATAAATCTCATGGTTATTGCAGTATTGACTGAGTAGCTGATTGATGTTATCCCAATGATTATTGTAGGTGTAATGGGTGTTACAGCTAACTTTTCTCGGCACAGCTCCAACGAGAATAATGTCGTAAAACAGGGAAATTCCTCATGGCGAGACGTGATTAACACTGTAGAGATCGATTAGCTACTTCGGAATGCTCCTCTATATTATCTAATATAATGGGGCCTTCCGCAATAGCCGATCCGAGTGATCAGGTCAACTTCTCAACCAATCAAGAAGTTTGAAAAGTAATCCGGATCACCTAGATCAGCTATCTCGGAAAGGTCCAGAATAACTTCAGAGAGAGAGAGAGAGAGAGAGATGTATTGTATTCACATATAACATAAAATACACCGATAGTAGACTAATTTGTTACATGTTTATCTAATGGATTGATGACATCGATTTCGTTGTATTCACAGTGGATGAATTGATATACAGAGGATTCTCAATTGACAATTGATACATTGGATTTGTACTGAGCCACTGGATATACTTTGGAGAGAGGCTACGCCAGGTGAATGATCAAGTGGGGATATTTGATTTGCAATGATTATCGATTTCCCACTTGCTGTGTTCACCTGGTTGTATGTTTCATCGACCAAAAAGCCCGGAAGGATTGTGAGAAATACTATTACTCTAGTAGAAATTTGATCAGGCGTTCCCTATTTGAGATAAGGTCCTGATCAGGTTAGAATTCGGAAACCGTTAATAAGGAGAATCGTATGGAGCCCTTACAAGGGACGTGTATGATTTCACCAATGAGATTGGGAAAGGTTTGTCACGCAGGGGTAAAACAGGGCTCGAATAAGATTTCCATGGGATCAAGTGAATTGGGGAAAACCATGACGAGACTGCATCAGGTCTTGATAGCATATCAGACATGACTGGTCGGGGCCTGGTGTTTTCACGGTCGAGATTTGAGTAGGGTACGGACCCGGGAAGACCACAATGGAGTTACTCGTGACCTGCAATTTTGGATTTCTGACGATTCTGGATTTTGTCGCTCAGTAGTTTTTCATGGAATATTATGTCGCTCATCGGTTCCTATCTATTGGGAGCGTGATCAACCACAAAGTCGTAGGATATGGTGAGAAATTCGATCGAGAACCCAGGAAGCCCACGTTAAACCGACCCCTCACCGACGATCTTGGATTCCCAATGATTCCCGATTCTGTCGCCAGGTGATTCTTCATGGAATATTTCGTCGCTCATCGGTTCTCACTGATAGGGGGTAAGATTAACCACGAAGCCCAAGAATATAGTGAGAAATCCCAGAAGAGACCGAGAAAGCCCATATAGAAGTTACATATTTTCAAAGAACCGGAATTTCCGATCACTCTTGAATTTGTCGCCCAGTCATTGTCGATGGAATATTTCGTCGCTCATCAGTTTCCATTTATTGGAATTCTCATCAACCTCAAAGCCCAAGAATATGGTGGGAAATTTGATTACAGACCCAGAAAGCCCACGTTGAATGACCCCTTACCTACGATACCGGACCTCTAATTATCCTCGATCTTGTCGCTCGGTAAATTCTCATGGAATATTGCGCCGGTTCCTACTTGTCAGAAGTCCAATGAACCAGGCAGCCCGAGAATCGGGTGAGAGAATCGATTACAGGCTCAGAAAATCTACGTTAAACCGACCTCTGACCTACGATTTCGGATTTCCAATGATCTTAGATTTCGCCGCTCGGTGGTTTTTTATGGAATAATCTGTCGCTCCTGTGTTCCTCTCAATTGGATGGCGAATCAACCACGAAGCTCAAAAATATATCGGAGGAGTTCATCCAAGACCCAGGAAATCCTGATGAGTCCCGACTGAAGAACAAATTCTTGATTTTTTTCATCATTCGCGACTCTGTCGCTCGCACTTTTTCGTTGGAATATTCCGCTATTCATCGAATTCAGTTAGTTGGATGCCTACTCAATCACACAGGTGAAGAACATAGTCAAAATTTTGATTACGGACCCAGAAAAACGTAAGTGAAGTTCTCCTCAAAGTTTGGTAGCAGCGAAAATACCCCACGTTAGAGAAATTCATTTCTCCTATATTTTGGAGGAATTGAACCTTAGGGGGGATTTTTGCTGCCACCACATCTGGGTGAAAATTCCACATCCACCCTTCACAATGTAGGAATCACTCATTTCAACTCTTTCGGTGCATGTTTGATCATCCAATCTCTTGTCCGTCATCATCTTCCACTTCTCTCCACTCTTATCCACCCCAAAACGTTTTTATATAATCCAGAACCCTAACCTCGAGTCAGTCAGTCCAAGTCGATCAAGGCAATAGTCGATCGTGTACATTTCAGTCCGCATCCGATTCTTCAAATCCGTGCGATCACCCTCCACACAAGTTTGTTACATCCATGATACAAGTATGTTACAAGGTTTTTTCCGCATCCTCATTCGCAACTTATAGTCATGTGTAGTAATCTAGGAAGCGGTCAATTGATTCTTCCTGTGCCACTTGCCTTAATACTTGTCTCTGGCGTGTCCACCACTCCAATTTTAGTTAATCTTGTTTTTCTCGAAAATGACTGGGCCAACAGTGTTCTAATTGGGGTCAAATTTCAGCGACAAAAGAGCGACAAATTTCTATGGCAATTTCAACCCATCCCACCCAATTCAGCACTTTGGGCTTTCCAGCGGAAGACTTCCGTTATAAAACCCTAGATTTTTTCGGTTTCTAGGGGAGCGACAAAATTCTTAATGCGGTAACAAATTAGCGACAAAAAAGCGACAAATTCCTGTATATGTTACATTTGGCTTTGTCATTTTGGGCTTTCCACCGGAAGGGACGTTGAAATCTGTATATTTGTATCGACATTCAATCATCTTGGAACAGAGGCAATTCAAATCTTGCAAATTGTTTTCTGATATTCATTTTAAGGTCACGTCTCTTTACAATTTACATCACATCTCTTTAGAGTCTTTTGAAAAATTCCCGATATATCGAATATACCGCATGCTTTCGCTTATATAGAGACCTATTTGAATCTTCATAGAATCTGATTATTTTTTATTTTTGTTATGGCTAATCGAACAGTTCAAATTCATTCTGTGCCCTTCTCATTTCACATGAAATAGATCTCGAATTTCATCTTCTATATACAACTTATACTTTATCCCTTAAAATATTTACGCATATATTAATCTAAATCGATCTCTGTCATTATTAATTATTCCGATATATATATGGATTTCCAAAGAAGCGAGGAAAAGGATGATGACCAAGGAGTTGTGACCAGCCACACATGTGGGAACACTATCGGCCAGTGTTGCCAGATTCGAGACCGAGACCATTTTTACCAGAGACCAGAACGTAACGGAACAACATAACCAAATACTATTATGTCGTTATGTTTCTTAGCAACAAGAAAATTCGATTCCAATTATTGTTTCTGTTTTCAACTAACGTGTGGGAACAAAATATATCGCCAATAACGTTATTGAGGAAATAACATTAGGGATCCGAACTTAGCAAAATAATATGACAAATTTCTCTAAGTTTTTCGGCAACAGAAACAGGAATCATTCTTGAATTTCGTTTCTGTTTCTGAGCAACTGGGAGGAATGGAATGCAACATCGATAATGTTATTGAGATAATAAAATGAGCAAATCTGCATGAAACAAAACGAAAATGAAATTGTTTTTTTCATTTTTATCATCTGCCATGGAACTGGAATTGCTACGCATTCCTCTTCAATGAAAGACTGGAAGAACATTACCTATAAAGAAATGTATGACAAGAATGATGGAACAAATTGACAAATGTGTTGTTTTGATTTGTTTGTTCACCACACTCAGAGAAATAGTGTATGTGTAGAAAAAGGTTAACTTAGAAATTACCCAAAAAACATAACATCTAACAGGAGTTTGAAAGTGTCGCATAAGACATGTTTTGAATATCTATTAGACATCTTGTGGAGCATTGTCTACAAGAATAAAGTACATTGCTAAAATTGAGCCTCGAATATCACATTTGACCTGAAAATTATTCCTCAAAATCATACAGACGATTATACACATTAACCTACACATGTCAATAACTCTCATAACTTGTTTTCTCATGTTTGAGAATCACTTTGGGCTTTGAATTTATATTCGTGGCCTAATTCTAACAAAGTGATTTATTGCTGCACATTCTAGATGTGTGGTTATCGCTTAGTTATTCCAAAAATCCGTACCAAACTTTCATCCGTCTTCTGACGCTCCAGGGCCGTTAAGTTTATTGTTCTCAAACTAACATTCATTCCATTTCGTCATGTTCCTTATTACCAAACGAATGCATACGATGCATTCCGTTTTTGTTCTTGGGTAACGAAATGAAATAAAAATAAAAGTTCAGTTATTTCCATGGGAACAGAGTGATTGTTTTATTCTTTAAATAACGTTATTCATGATATATTGCACTTCATTACGTTACTTAGTAACAGGAACGAAAATATACAGTAGATGGAGATTTAGTTTCTAGGAAAGAAAACAAAATGGAATCATAAGTTTTGTTTTTCCATGGAAACGGAACGAAACGGAACAAGACTTTCGTTTTCATCACTGGTTGTCACCCTCTTCATCGACCGCTTCCCCTTTCTCCCACCATGTGGATCAAGTCGTGCGAGCGAGAGAGAAAGAGTAACTATCATACTCAGGACGTGATTATGAGTTCCATCGCAATCGGATAATATGAACCAAAGATATGCGCGGTCGCAAAATCACAATTTTTTTTTACATTTTTCCTCACCCCTCTGGGTCTTCTGTAAAAATCAGGTTGAAACTTATGGGGCCAGTATCACCACTATGTATGACTAAAAAATTTTATAGCGATTGGAAAATAAGAACGGAAGATATGCGCGGTGGTAATAGTTCAAATCCTTACACAAACACGCACACACACAGACAGACGGAGAGAGATAGATAGATATGTTCATTATGTTCTAGGATGAAAATCCTGTGGAACAATTGAGAAGGAAGTATAAACAATCACAAAGATATTATATACAAAAATACTTATATATATATATACAGCATTAAACCCACAGCCCGAAAAGCAAAAAAGGCAAAATGAATGAACTTAAAAATAAAGATGAAATGAGAATGAGAGTGAGGATGAGATTACAAAGGTATGAGAAATGAAAATACAGATATAAGATAGAGATACAATGGTTATAAATGCGCAGAATGAAGATGAAGGCAAGAAAAGCGTAAGATGAACCACGATGAACCTACTTGAAAAGGAGTATATATCTATTATGAGTGAGAAAGGGTGGAGGTGAACAAGAAGTCATAATACCTCTTTTTGAAGACGTTAGGGGAAGAGCTACACTTAATGTTATCTGGGATCGTGTTCCAGAGTTTACTACCTGTTATCAAAAAAGATTTTTGATATGTGGTAGTACGATGCAGTGGTATTTTAAGGAGCCCCCTATTCGATCTAGTGCAACGAATCTATTAGATTATTTGTCTTCAGGAAAGTAGGAAGATACTGATGTACGAGTTTTTCAAAAATTTTGCTGCGTTCACACAGTATAGAAATCGGTCGAAACTCAGAGACACTAGATGGGTTTCTTGTTTTCGGCACAGGAGTAATATATGAGTATTTCCAAACTCGAGGAAATTCACAATTAGTGAATGAGTAATTCATGATATCGAGAAGTGCAGTCGAGATGGAGGCAACACAATAGGAGAGAGAGAGAGAGAGAGAGAGAGAGAGAGAGAGAGAGAGAGGGAGAGAGAGAGAAGTTTATTATTATGCCCTGGGAAAACCTATGGGGCAAATACAGTATAGTATTTTACAGCGGTTCTAAATAACTAGCAACAATAAAAGAAGAATAGAACTTATAAAACTAATTAAAAGCTAATAAATTCACTTTACATGCTCTCTAGATCTAAATAATTCATTCCATCTCATACTACCATTCATAATTCAAACATAAAATCATCATTCGAGTTATTGACCCAATCATGAGTATCTATTAATGAGAAGATGATGTAGATCTCTTTTGACGGAAGCAAGAGTTGGCTGATTCCGAATGTGGGTTGGGAGTGAGTTCCAAAGTCTTGCAGCCGAAATCGTAAATGATTTCCCATACGTTGAGGTACGATGGAGGGGGATAACTAGAGCGTTACGATCAGATCTAGTATCGAAGGTTGAGTGTTGATAGGTGAATTTGAAACGATTATAGAGAGATGACGGTAATCGTGTTCTCAACATCTGATATACAGATGAACCAAGAAAGTATTCGCGTCATTCCTTCAACTTCAACCAACGTAACCTCAGAAAATAGGGAGTTATGTGTTCATCTCGCTTAACATTGAAAATGAAACGGACGCAAGCATTAAAGGAGCGTTGTAGTTTCAGATTCTCTGTCTCCGTTATATCCGTGAAAACAAGACAGCAATAGTCAAAATAAGGGATAATTAGACTAGATACCAATTTAGCTTTCATGTTGATTGAGAGAAGGTGGCCATTCAGTCTTAACTGATATAGGGCACGATTAACTTCTCTCCGTAGATCTAACACATGTTCATTCCAATTCAACGCTGAAGAAAGAGTGACACC
This sequence comes from Gonatopus flavifemur, assembly GCA_018340375.1. NCBI lineage: Eukaryota > Metazoa > Arthropoda > Insecta > Hymenoptera > Dryinidae > Gonatopus > Gonatopus flavifemur. The sequence continues at coordinate 66,094 of JAFFJZ010000093.1, forward strand.
CAACGTTTTGATTCGATTGACATAGGGAATTGACACATCCCCGACACAGATTTTAGGTAGGTTGTCAATTTCGAGCGAATTGATGTACGTAGAAGATCCAAGGATCATGCATTGTGTTTTGTTGGGATTTAATTTCAAAGAGTTATTATTGCACCACTCAACAATGCGTTTTATTTCAAGATTAATCAACACAATAGTATCACTCAATAAATGAGGAACACAATGGAAATATATTTGTGAATCATCTGCATATTTACATATTTTACAAAACTGTATGGACTCATTGATATCTTTCAGATACAGAGCGAATAACAGCGGTCCCAACACTGAACCTTGGGGCACACTTGAGTTTACTGGGATCCAGCTAGTAATCCCTGCCGGAGTTTTGACCGCTTGATACCTTCCAGCTAGATAACCCCAGAACCAGCACAATACAGATCTAGATATCTTAAATTTTGCAAGTTTTTTAATCAGCAACGCATGATCAACCGTGTCAAATGCTTTAGAGAAGTCAAAACACACAAGTATCGTTACTATACGCTGATCAACTCCCTTACGAATATCATCAATAATATTGATGAGTGCTGTCTGTGTAGAATTATGCTTAGCGAAACCAAATTGATAAGAGTCTAGCAACTCATTCTTTCTCAAGTAAGTAAGAAGATAATGGTGTACAAGTTTTTCTAAGATTTTACTGCACTCGCATAGTATTGAAATTGGATGGAATTCAGTGACATTCGCTGGATTTTTCGTTTTCGGTACAGGAGTAATATATGAGTATTTCCAAACTTGAGGGGATTCACAATTAGTGAATGAGTAATTTATGATATCGAGAAGTGCAGTCGAGATGGAGGAAACACAATAGGAGGGAGAGAGAGAGAGAGAGAGAGGGAGAGAGAGAGAGAGAGAGAGGGAGAGAGAGAGAGAGAGACGGAACCAAGAATTTTCTCTGAATTTGGAGAAACATTTTGGCCCAAGAGATTTTGTGTTTGGGGAAAAAAAAATGTTCGGTCCCTCGAAACGATCACAAAGTTCCCCTCTAACAAGGAAGCAAAGTAAGGCTCCTAATGTGGTTTATCCCACGACTTCCCGTGTGTAAACTCCTGGGAATTTACAAAAGTTCTGCCCTCATAAACGTCATATCGAATTTCGAAGTTTGTACACTCAAATTCAAATCCTTAAAACCTTCAGTGTACCAAGTGCGATTGTATCTTCACTGCTAACAGGGTGTCTATGAACTACTCGAGAGGGAGAATACAAACTGAAACTAAATCATCCCAACGCCAGGGACATCGGGGAAAACGGAGGGAAAGCAAGGGGAAACTACCTTCCTTGACATCTTTTGATATTCCCAAGGAAATGAAATCTTTTTCCAAACCTAGAATTTTGGAATTTCAATCTATTGAAAAAAAAGGAACAACAACAACATGATGGCGTTCTCTCGAGTTAAATATTTCGGAGGTAAAATAGCCTCCCGTTTGGATCTCCGGGTGGAGGCTGCTCGAGAGAGCTGCATCAAACAAGATAGACAACCAAAGAAGATAGGGGAGAAAGAGAACATTCCTCGAGTCGGAGTGTGGAATGTTAGATCACTAAGACAAACAGGAAAACTAGAAAATTTGAAATTAGAAATGAATAGGTTAGGTATCGATGTAATGGGAATTAGTGGAATGGGATGGCCGCAAGAAGGGGATTTCTGGAGTGGGGATTATAGAATCATTCATACAGGATCAAAGAATGGTCAAGCAGGTGTGGGAATTATAATGCATGAAAGGGTAGGGAATAGGATAGAAAATTATTTGCAACATAGCGAAAGCGTAATGATGGTCAGAGTTAGAACAAAACCGATTTTGTTCAAAAAATCATCCAAGAAGAATCTATACTTGGAAAATGCCAGGAGATACAGCAAGATACCAGGTTGATTACATATTAGTAAAACAAAGATTTAGAAACCAAGTGAAAAGCTTTAAAACTTATCCAGGCGCGGATATAGATAGTGATCACAATATGTTGCTGATGAAATGTTCTCTGAAATTCAAAGCTCTGAAGAAGAGAAGGAAAATGCAAAACAGATGGAATTTGAAGAATCTCAAACAAGAACAAACACAGGAGGCATTCAAAGTGATGCTGGACGAAAATTTGGAGGATCGACAAGAGAAAGACTTGGGAATAGAGAGGAGATGGACAAATATGAAGGGGAACATAGAACAATGTGCGGATGAAATTTTAAAGAACGATGGAGTAGAGCCTAAGAAACCATGGATAACGGAAGAAGTTCTCGATTTAATTAATGAGAGGAGATACAAGAATAAGAGTAGCAGACGAGACCAGCGGACATACAAAGCACTGAGGAATAAAATAATAAGAGAATCAAGGAAAGCGAAAGAACAATGGTTAGAGGGAAAATGCCAGGATATAGAAGTGAGATTAGATTTAGAGAAAATAGATGAGGCATATAGGATTGTCAAGAGATTTTTTGGACAAATGAAATCTAAAAACAGGAAGGTTAGAAATTCTCTAGGGAGGCAATTAATAAGAACGGAGGAAAAAATAGAACAATGGATCAATCATTTAGAAGATCTGTATAAAGGAAGCGATAATATAGGAGTGTTAGAGAGGGAGGAAGATGTCGATAAAGAAGAATTGGGAGATTCAATTTTGAGGTCAGAATTCGACAAGGCTTTGAAAGAATTGAAAAATAATAAAGCGCCATGAATAGATAGCATAAGTGCGGACCTAATCAAAGCCTCCAGTCAGAGAACTCGTGACGCACTGTTTGAATTGGTCAGAGATATGTACGAAATACGAGAAGTACCGAAAAATTTCCAGAAGAATAAAATTGTCGCCATTCCAAAAAAACAAGGAGCAGACAAATGCGAGAACTACAGAACGATTAGTTCAACTTCACATGCCTCGAAAATACTGACAAAAATTATATACAGGAGAATAGAGAATAAAATAGAGAGTAGATTAGCAGAAGATCAGTTCGGCTTTAGGAGAAATAGGGGAACGCGAGAAGTAATATTAGCACTCAGAACAGTAGTGGAGAAAAGTCTGTGTATATATAGGTTTTGTAGATGTACAAAAAGCATTCGGTAATGTTGATTGGGAGAAAATGTTCACGATTTTGAAAAAAGTAGGAATTAATTCTAAGGATAGGAGAATAATATATGAATTATATGAGAATCAAACCGCAATAATAGAAATAGAGGGTCAAAAAGGAGAAGCACAAACTAGGAGAGGGGTGAGACAAGGGTGCTCACTATCGCCATGAAGTGGAAGCTGGCAGCCGCGAGCTGGCGGCCGCAGGGGTTATGTTTTGGCTGGGACTGTACCTGAACAAAACGATCGAACTATTTGGATATTTCCTACATAAATACATGCGGAAATAAAATAATGGTGATATCTAAAGACATGAATTTGTAGTATTTGAGACGAGGAATTCGAAAACATGAGATTTGTCTCGATACGAGGTCGTTTTCATAGAATTTTTTGCAGAAAAACGAGGGGTTATGTATTGGTTCAAACGAATTTCATCACCTACTGATGAGACGGCGTTCGATTCAGAGGATGAGAAGCATCAATTCTTATAGGATTTTGTCTGGGGAATCCAATGGTATAAGTTTCATTTTGTTACGCGGCCGTTTTCGTGGGTTTTTTGTCGATAAGAAGCGACATTTCTAACAATGTTGACATGATTTCGGTGAATTTTGTTATTTCGTGACAGGACGTCGTCCGACCTAGGGATGGAAATCCATCAATTCTTATGGGAAATTGTCCAAGGAATCCAACGGTGTATGACTCTTTCCGTTACGCGGCCGTTTTCATGCAGTTTTCGTCGAAAGAAAGCGAGACTTTTGTCAATTTGCCCACAATTTGTATGAATTTCGTTATTTAATGACAGGTCGACGTGCGATTATTGGAATAAAATCTATGAATTCTTATGAGGAATTGTCCACAGAATCCGACGATATACGGCTCAATCCGTTACGCCGCTGTGTTCTTGAATTTTCACGCGAAAACGCATTGGCTGGTAATTGGTGGAATAATCCAGATTATGCGAATTCCTCCAGCAGCCGCGGGGTTGTCGTTCGATTGGAAGGATGAGATGCATCAATTCTTATAGCAAATTGTCCGAGGAATCCAACGGTGTATGACTAATTCCGTTACGCGGCCGTCTTCATGCAGTTTTCGTCGAAAGAAAGCGAGACTTTTCTCAATTTCCCCACAATTTTCATGAATTTCGTTATTTAATGACAGGTCGACGTCCGATTATTGGAATAAAATCTATGAATTCTCATGAGGAATTGTCCACAGAATCCGACGATATACGGCTCAATTCGTTACGCCGCCGTGTTCTTGAATTTTCACGCGAAAACGCATTGGCTGGTAATTGATGGAATAATCCAGATTATGCGAATTCCTCCAGCAGCCGCGGGGTTGTCGTTCGATTGGAAGCATGAGATGCATCAATTCTTATAGCAAATTGTCCAAGGAATCCAACGGTGTATGACTCATTCCGTTACGCGGCCGTTTTCATGCAGTTTTCGTCGAAAGAAGGCGAGACTTTCGTCAATTTTCCCACAATTTGCATGAATTTCGTTATTTAATGACAGGTCGACGTCCGATTCTTGGAATAAAATCTATGAATTCTTATGAGGAATTGTCCACAGAATCCGACGATATACGGGTCAATCCGTTACGCCGCCGTGTTCTTGAATTTTCACGCGAAAACGCATTGGCTGGTAATTGACGGAATAATCCAGATTATGCGAATTCCTCCAGCGGCCGCGGGGTTGTCGTTCGATTGGAATCATGAGATGCATCAATTCTTATAGCAAATTGTCCGAGGAATCCAACGGTGTATGACTAATTCCGTTACGCGGCCGTGTTCATGCAGTTTTCGTCGAAAGAAAGCGAGACTTTTGTCAATTTCCCCACAATTTTCATGAATTTCGTTATTTAATGACAGGTCGACGTCCGATTATTGGAATAAAATCTATGAATTCTTATGAGGAATTGTCCACAGAATCCGACGATATACGGCTCAATTCGTTACGCCGCCGTGTTCTTGAATTTTCACGCGAAAACGCATTGGCTGGTAATTGATGGAATAATCCAGATTATGCGAATTCCTCCAGCAGCCGCGGGGTTGTCGTTCGATTGGAAGGATGAGATGCGAAAATTCCTATAGCAAATTGTCCAAGGAATCCGACGGTGTATGACTCATTCCGTTACGCGGCCGTGTTCATGCAGTTTTCATCGAAAGAAAGCGAGACTTTTGTCAATTTCCCCACAATTTTCATGAATTTCGTTATTTAATGACAGGTCGACGTCCGATTATTGGAATAAAATCTATGAATTCTTATGAGGAATTGTCCACAGAATCCGACGATATACGGCTCAATCCGTTACGTCGCCGTGTTCTTGAATTTTCACGCGAAAACGCATTGGCTGGTAATTGACGGAGTAATCCAGATTATGCGAATTCCTCCAGCGGCCGCGGGGTTGTCGTTCGATTGGAATCATGAGATGCATCAATTCTTATAGCAAATTGTCCGGGGAATCCAACGGTGTATGACTAATTCCGTTACGCGGCCGTCTTCATGCAGTTTTCGTCGAAAGAAAGCGAGACTTTTGTCAATTTCCCCACAATTTTCATGAATTTCGTTATTTAATGACAGGTCGACGTCCGATTATTGGAATAAAATCTATGAATTCTTATGAGGATTTGTCCACAGAATCCGACGATATACGGCTCAATTCGTTACGCCGCCGTGTTCTTGAATTTTCACGCGAAAACGCATTGGCTGGTAATTGATGGAATAATCCAGATTATGCGAATTCCTCCAGCAGCCGCGGGGTTGTCGTTCGATTGGAAGGATGAGATGCATCAATTCTTATAGCAAATTGTCCAAGGAATCCAACGGTGTATGACTCATTCCGTTACGCGGCCGTGTTCATGCAGTTTTCATCGAAAGAAAGCGAGACTTTTGTCAATTTCCCCACAATTTTCATGAATTTCGTTATTTAATGACAGGTCGACGTCCGATTATTGGAATAAAATCTATGAATTCTTATGAGGATTTGTCCACAGAATCCGACGATATACGGCTCAATTCGTTACGCCGCCGTGTTCTTGAATTTTCACGCGAAAACGCATTGGCTGGTAATTGATGGAATAATCCAGATTATGCGAATTCCTCCAGCAGCCGCGGGGTTGTCGTTCGATTGGAAGCATGAGATGCATCAATTCTTATAGCAAATTGTCCAAGGAATCCAACGGTGTATGACTCATTCCGTTACGCGGCCGTTTTCATGCAGTTTTCGTCGAAAGAAGGCGAGACTTTCGTCAATTTTCCCACAATTTGCATGAATTTCGTTATTTAATGACAGGTCGACGTCCGATTCTTGGAATAAAATCTATGAATTCTTATGAGGAATTGTCCACAGAATCCGACGATATACGGGTCAATCCGTTACGCCGCCGTGTTCTTGAATTTTCACGCGAAAACGCATTGGCTGGTAATTGACGGAATAATCCAGATTATGCGAATTCCTCCAGCGGCCGCGGGGTTGTCGTTCGATTGGAATCATGAGATGCATCAATTCTTATAGCAAATTGTCCGAGGAATCCAACGGTGTATGACTAATTCCGTTACGCGGCCGTGTTCATGCAGTTTTCGTCGAAAGAAAGCGAGACTTTTGTCAATTTGCCCACAATTTTCATGAATTTCGTTATTTAATGACAGGTCGACGTCCGATTATTGGAATAAAATCTATGAATTCTTATGAGGAATTGTCCACAGAATCCGACGATATACGGCTCAATTCGTTACGCCGCCGTGTTCTTGAATTTTCACGCGAAAACGCATTGGCTGGTAATTGATGGAATAATCCAGATTATGCGAATTCCTCCAGCAGCCGCGGGGTTGTCGTTCGATTGGAAGGATGAGATGCGAAAATTCTTATAGCAAATTGTCCAAGGAATCCGACGGTGTATGACTCATTCCGTTACGCGGCCGTGTTCATGCAGTTTTCATCGAAAGAAAGCGAGACTTTTGTCAATTTCCCCACAATTTTCATGAATTTCGTTATTTAATGACAGGTCGACGTCCGATTATTGGAATAAAATCTATGAATTCTTATGAGGAATTGTCCACAGAATCCGACGATATACGGCTCAATCCGTTACGTCGCCGTGTTCTTGAATTTTCACGCGAAAACGCATTGGCTGGTAATTGACGGAGTAATCCAGATTATGCGAATTCCTCCAGCGGCCGCGGGGTTGTCGTTCGATTGGAATCATGAGATGCATCAATTCTTATAGCAAATTGTCCGGGGAATCCAACGGTGTATGACTAATTCCGTTACGCGGCCGTCTTCATGCAGTTTTCGTCGAAAGAAAGCGAGACTTTTGTCAATTTCCCCACAATTTTCATGAATTTCGTTATTTAATGACAGGTCGACGTCCGATTATTGGAATAAAATCTATGAATTCTTATGAGGATTTGTCCACAGAATCCGACGATATACGGCTCAATTCGTTACGCCGCCGTGTTCTTGAATTTTCACGCGAAAACGCATTGGCTGGTAATTGATGGAATAATCCAGATTATGCGAATTCCTCCAGCAGCCGCGGGGTTGTCGTTCGATTGGAAGGATGAGATGCATCAATTCTTATAGCAAATTGTCCAAGGAATCCAACGGTGTATGACTCATTCCGTTACGCGGCCGTGTTCATGCAGTTTTCATCGAAAGAAAGCGAGACTTTTGTCAATTTCCCCACAATTTTCATGAATTTCGTTATTTAATGACAGGTCGACGTCCGATTATTGGAATAAAATCTATGAATTCTTATGAGGAATTGTCCACAGAATCCGACGATATACGGCTCAATCCGTTACGCCGCCGTGTTCTTGAATTTTCACGCGAAAACGCATTGGCTGGTAATTGGAGGAGTAATCCAGATTATGCGAATTCCTCCAGCAGCCGCGGGGTTGTCGTTCGATTGGAATCATGAGATGCATCAATTCTTATAGCAAATTGTCCGGGGAATCCAACGGTGTATGACTAATTCCGTTACGCGGCCGTCTTCATGCAGTTTTCGTCGAAAGAAAGCGAGACTTTTGTCAATTTCCCCACAATTTTCATGAATTTCGTTATTTAATGACAGGTCGACGTCCGATTATTGGAATAAAATCCATGAATTCTTATGAGGATTTGTCCACAGAATCCGACGATATACGGCTCAATTCGTTACGCCGCCGTGTTCTTGAATTTTCACGCGAAAACGCATTGGCTGGTAATTGATGGAATAATCCAGATTATGCGAATTCCTCCAGCAGCCGCGGGGTTGTCGTTCGATTGGAAGGATGAGATGCCTCAATTCTTATAGCAAATTGTCCAAGGAATCCAACGGTGTATGACTCATTCCGTTACGCGGCCGTGTTCATGCAGTTTTCATCGAAAGAAAGCGAGACTTTTGTCAATTTCCCCACAATTTTCATGAATTTCGTTATTTAATGACAGGTCGACGTCCGATTATTGGAATAAAATCTATGAATTCTTATGAGGAATTGTCCACAGAATCCGACGATATACGGCTCAATTCGTTACGCCGCCGTGTTCTTGAATTTTCACGCGAAAACGCATTGGCTGGTAATTGATGGAATAATCCAGATTATGCGAATTCCTCCAGCAGCCGCGGGGTTGTCGTTCGATTGGAAGGATGAGATGCGAAAATTCTTATAGCAAATTGTCCAAGGAATCCGACGGTGTATGACTCATTCCGTTACGCGGCCGTGTTCATGCAGTTTTCATCGAAAGAAAGCGAGACTTTTGTCAATTTCCCCACAATTTTCATGAATTTCGTTATTTAATGACAGGTCGACGTCCGATTATTGGAATAAAATCTATGAATTCTTATGAGGAATTGTCCACAGAATCCGACGATATACGGCTCAATCCGTTACGTCGCCGTGTTCTTGAATTCTCACGCGAAAACGCATTGGCTGGTAATTGACGGAGTAATCCAGATTATGCGAATTCCTCCAGCGGCCGCGGGGTTGTCGTTCGATTGGAATCATGAGATGCATCAATTCTTATAGCAAATTGTCCAAGGAATCCAACGGTGTATGACTAATTCCGTTACGCGGCCGTCTTCATGCAGTTTTCGTCGAAAGAAAGCGAGACTTTTGTCAATTTCCCCACAATTTTCATGAATTTCGTTATTTAATGACAGGTCGACGTCCGATTATTGGAATAAAATCTATGAATTCTTATGAGGATTTGTCCACAGAATCCGACGATATACGGCTCAATTCGTTACGCCGCCGTGTTCTTGAATTTTCACGCGAAAACGCATTGGCTGGTAATTGATGGAATAATCCAGATTATGCGAATTCCTCCAGCAGCCGCGGGGTTGTCGTTCTATTGGAAGGATGAGATGCATCAATTCTTATAGCAAATTGTCCAAGGAATCCAACGGTGTATGACTCATTCCGTTACGCGGCCGTGTTCATGCAGTTTTCATCGAAAGAAAGCGAGACTTTTGTCAATTTCCCCACAATTTTCATGAATTTCGTTATTTAATGACAGGTCGACGTCCGATTATTGGAATAAAATCTATGAATTCTTATGAGGAATTGTCCACAGAATCCGACGATATACGGCTCAATCCGTTACGCCGCCGTGTTCTTGAATTTTCACGCGAAAACGCATTGGCTGGTAATTGACGGAATAATCCAGATTATGCGAATTCCTCCAGCGGCCGCGGGGTTGTCGTTCGATTGGAATCATGAGATGCATCAATTCTTATAGCAAATTGTCCAAGGAATCCAACGGTGTATGACTCATTCCGTTACGCGGCCGTTTTCATGCAGTTTTCGTCGAAAGAAAGCGAGACTTTTGTCAATTTGCCCACAATTTGTATGAATTTCGTTATTTAATGACAGGTCGACGTCCGATTATTGGAATAAAATCTATGAATTCTTATGAGGAATTGTCCACAGAATCCGACGATATACGGCTCAATCCGTTACGCCGCCGTGTTCTTGAATTTTCACGCGAAAACGCATTGGCTGGTAATTGACGGAATAATCCAGATTATGCGAATTCCTCCAGCGGCCGCGGGGTTGTCGTTCGATTGGAATCATGAGATGCATCAATTCTCATAGCAAATTGTCCAAGGAATCCCACGGTGTATGACTCTTTCCGTTATGCGGCCGCTTTCATGCAGTTTTCGTCGAAAGAAAGCGAGACTTTTGTCAATTTGCCCACAATTTGTATGAATTTCGTTATTTAATGACAGGTCGACGTGCGATTATTGGAATAAAATCTATGAATTCTTATGAGGAATTGTCCACAGAATCCGATGATATACGGCTCAATCCGTTACGCCGCCGTGGTCTTGAATTTTCACGCCAAAACGCATTGGCTGGTAATTGATGGAATAATCCAGATTATGCGAATTCCTCCAGCAGCCGCGGGGTTGTCGTTCGATTGGAATCATGAGATGCATCAATTCTCATAGCAAATTGTCCAAGGAATCCCACGGTGTATGACTCTTTCCGTTATGCGGCCGCTTTCATGCAGTTTTCGTCGAAAGAAAGCGAGACTTTTGTCAATTTGCCCACAATTTGTATGAATTTCGTTATTTAATGACAGGTCGACGTGCGATTATTGGAATAAAATCTATGAATTCTTATGAGGAATTGTCCACAGAATCCGATGATATACGGCTCAATCCGTTACGCCGCCGTGGTCTTGAATTTTCACGCCAAAACGCATTGGCTGGTAATTGATGGAATAATCCAGATTATGCGAATTCCTCCAGCAGCCGCGGGGTTGTCGTTTGATTGGAAGGATGAGATGCATCAATTCTTATAGCAAATTGTCCAAGGAATCCAACGGTGTATGACTCATTCCGTAACGCGGCCGTCTTCATGCAGTTTTCGTCGAAAGAAAGCGAGACTTTTGTCAATTTCCCCACAATTTTCATGAATTTCGTTATTTAATAACAGGTCGACGTGCGATTATTGGAATAAAATCTATGAATTCTTATGAGGAATTGTCCACAGAATCCGATGATATACGGCTCAATCCGGCACGCCGCCGTGTCCTTGAATTTTCACGCGAAAACGCATTGGCTGGTGATTGATTGAATAATCATTACATATGCGAATTCTTCCATAGGCTGCTAGCACTCTCTTACTTCTTCCCACACTGTAAAAAATTCCTTTGTACATTCACAAAAAAAGTTTGAAAGTTTTTTACATAACTTTTTCTTCGTTGGAGTTCAGAAAAAACTTTGCAGAAAATCAAAAACTTTTGTCAAACAACAAAAATTTCGAAGTTCTCCAAACTTTTTTTCTGGAATCCAACGAAAAAAAAGTTATGTAAAAAACCTTTTTTGTAAATCTACACAGGGATTCTCTACTGTGTGATTTCCATTCCTGTATGAGTGAAAATGTCATTCGAAATATGTTTCTTCCATTACATCGATGACGACGAACGTTTCGCTATCGGATGTGTATGGAATCACAATCCGTATATTTTGTTTTCATTATCCTCAAATTTTCTAGGTATCCAATTGCCATCGCCTTGGACCTCGAAATCGTCCAAAATGGACTCGTTATGTAACCGAAAATCTACCTGAACATTCCAATACCTGATATTTGCGGGATCATCACCTGGAAAATTTGTTGTTGTGACAAGAAATATATACACGCATTAGATTTCGTGATTTGTTCTAATATTTGGAATCGTAGATGTTGAAATAACTTTCAAAATTCATTCATCACACTGTAAAAAATTTCTTTGTAGATTTACAAACGAAGTTTGGAAGTTTTTTACATAACTTTTCTTCCGTTGAATTTCAGAAAAAAGTTTGCAGAAAATCAAGAAATTTCGTCAACCAACAAAAATTTTCGATGTTCTCCAAACTTTTTTTTGGAATCCAACGAAAAAAAGTTATGTAAAAAACTTCCGAACTTTTTTTGTGAATGTACAAAGGAATTTTTTACAGTGTGGGAAGAAGTAAGAGAGTGCTAGCAGCCTATGGAAGAATTCGCATATGTAATGATTATTCAATCAATCATCAGCCAATGCGTTTTCGCGTGAAAATTCAAGAACACGGCGGCGTAACGAATTGAGCCGTATATCGTCGGATTCTGTGGACAATTCCTCATAAGAATTCATAGATTTTATTCCAAGAATCTGACGTCGACCTGTCATTAAATAACGAAATTCATGCAAATTGTGGGAAAATTGACAAAAGTCTCGCCTTCTTTCGACGAAAACTGCATGAAAACGGCCGCGTAACGGAATGAGTCATACACCGTTGGATTCCTTGGACAATTTGCTATAAGAATTGATGCATCTCATCCTTCCAATCGAACGACAACCCCGCGGCTGCTGGAGGAATTCGCATAATCTGGATTATTCCATCAATTACCAGCCAATGCGTTTTCGCGTGAAAATTCAAGAACACGGCGGCGTAACGAATTGAGCCGTATATCGTCGGATTCTGTGGACAATTCCTCATAAGAATTCATAGATTTTATTCCAATAATCGGACGTCGACCTGTCATTAAATAACGAAATTCATGAAAATTGTGGGGAAATTGACAAAAGTCTCGCTTTCTTTCGATGAAAACTGCATGAACACGGCCGCGTAACGGAATGAGTCATACACCGTTGGATTCCTTGGACAATTTGCTATAAGAATTGATGCATCTCATCCTTCCAATCGAACGACAACCCCGCGGCTGCTGGAGGAATTCGCATAATCTGGATTATTCCATCAATGACCAGCCAATGCGTTTTCGCGTGAAAATTCAAGAACACGGCGGCGTAACGAATTGAGCCGTATATCGTCGGATTCTGTGGACAATTCCTCATAAGAATTCATAGATTTTATTCCAATAATCGGACGTCGACCTGTCATTAAATAACGAAATTCATGAAAATTGTGGGGAAATTGACAAAAGTCTCGCTTTCTTTCGACGAAAACTGCATGAAGACGGCCGCGTAACGGAATTAGTCATACACCGTTGGATTCCTCGGACAATTTGCTATAAGAATTGATGCATCTCATCCTTCCAATCGAACGACAACCCCGCGGCTGCTGGAGGAATTCGCATAATCTGGATTATTCCATCAATTACCAGCCAATGCGTTTTCGCGTGAAAATTCAAGAACACAGCGGCGTAACGGATTGAGCCGTATATCGTCGGATTCTGTGGACAATTCCTCATAAGAATTCATAGATTTTATTCCAATAATCGCACGTCGACCTGTCATTAAATAACGAAATTCATACAAATTGTGGGCAAATTGACAAAAGTCTCGCTTTCTTTCGACGAAAACTGCATGAAAACGGCCGCGTAACGGAAAGAGTCATACACCGTTGGATTCCTTGGACAATTTCCCATAAGAATTGATGGATTTCCATCCCTAGGTCGGACGACGTCCTGTCACGAAATAACAAAATTCACCGAAATCATGTCAACATTGTTAGAAATGTCGCTTCTTATCGACAAAAAACCCACGAAAACGGCCGCGTAACAAAATGAAACTTATACCATTGGATTCCCCAGACAAAATCCTATAAGAATTGATGCTTCTCATCCTCTGAATCGAACGCCGTCTCATCAGTAGGTGATGAAATTCGTTTGAACCAATACATAACCCCTCGTTTTTCTGCAAAAAATTCTATGAAAACGACCTCGTATCGAAACAAATCTTATGTTTTCGAATTCCTCGTCCCAAATACTACAAATTCATGTCTTTAGATATCACCATTATTTTATTTCCGCATGTATTTATGTAGGAAATATCCAAATAGTTCGATCGTTTTGTTCAGGTACAGTCCCAGCCAAAACATAACCCCTGCGGCCGCCAGCTCGCGGCTGCCAGCTTCCACTTCATCACTATCGCCATTGATTTTCAATTTGTATATAGAAGAAGCGATGAACGAAGTGAAGGAGCAAGTGGATTTGAAATTACAGTTTCAAGGTGAAAATGTAAGCATGTTGAGATTTGCGGATGACATAGCTATATTAGCTACGAGTGGTGCTGAGTTAGACGTGCAAAGCAAGAAAGCCGTAATTCAATTTTTTTATATCATTCGATGCGATGAAATTTTCTAAATGGAATGGTACATGAATCTCATTGTCGACAAAAAATTGAGTTACGGCTTTTTTGCTTTGTACGGCAGAGCTATTCAGTTATCCTACTAACGTCCACAGGTCAAAATTTTAGCGTGGAGAATCAATGCTGCTCATGTTTTCAAGGGTGCTTTTTCAAATGTCAATGGTTAAAAGGTCCCTCCACCCTCAACAAGTGTAGCCATGACAAAATTGGAAATGAACTTTATTTTTCGAATGAGCTTTTTTCATTTAAAGATTTTTCGTGCCGGTTATATGTTTTGATACACTGTAAAAAATAGTCTGAAATTTCCTATATCAGATTAATATGAAAATTCTGAAACTTATATTTGAAATCAAGTTTAATCAATAATTCTCGAAATTTACTGCAAAATTTGAATTTTCATATGAAAGATTAAAAAACTTTTGAAAACTAATACAAAATTTATATGTCAATTGCTTCACATAAATTTATATGAATTTTAGGAAGCAATTTTTTATAGTGTATGTCTAAACCTATTTAGATTGTGTCCTCAAAGATGTGAAAATCTTGTCCTGCCGCCGTTAATGGGTCAATACGTTTTTCATCAATGTATTGGGCAAGATTATACGCGAAAGCAATATTTCTTTATGTATTTTTGTTTAATGCCTGCTGAACTGACTCAGTTGAAATCAAATGTGCGTGCTTATTCTCATATAAGTAATCTGATCTGCAGTTACGGAATAAAACTGAAGTGGTCGAATTGAAACAGGAAAACATTCATGAAAAACCATTGATTTAGCATATAATTTCTTTATCTTCTTTCGTGCACTCGAAAACAGCGTGCAAGCACGTAGAAACGACGGGCGGGCACAACGTGGTGTCGTGCATATGTGCACGGCGAACGACCATGCGCACGCACGATGAAACGCGAGGTAGGCATGTCGCTACGTACTGCAGACGGGCACGGAGTTTTACGGTGCTTGGCAGCAGGGTTCGGAATTTGACATGTCGAGTAAGGTTTCTGACGTATAATACATATATTGTACGTATAAAAGGTAATTGTTGGTAATTTTTAGTGGATTTTTTGATGGATCGATCACATTTGGTTCCTAAGGGCGCCATCATGGTGTATTAAACGTGTATAAAACCTTATCAGTAATATACACTGTATTATACATTTATAATACTTGTATAAAAATAGGAATATTATACTATAATACATTCCCAACCCTGCTTAGCAGCACGGCCTCATGGCGTGCATACCATTTTGCGTGTATTGGAATTCTTCTAATAAGTCGTACACCAACACAAGTACGAGACCAATGTATAAAGTTCAAGAACTAGTATATGTATACGTGTGAATTAGTTCAAGTGACGGCCTGTGAGGCGGCGCTGTTCATAGTTCTAGAAATGTTCGTTTGGGAGTTTAGGCCAGGGTCGGGAATGTATTATGCACAGGGTTGGCACGTAATATACTTCCAAGTATTTCACATAGTTTACGACACGTAAGAAACCGAGTATCTTATGCATAAAACCAACCCCTTGCCTTTGGGGGGACAGGAGGGTTCAAGTATCTTACATATATTACGTGTCAGAAACCAAGTATGATACGTAAGAAATTGAAAAATCACGTAATAAACCCAACCCTGATTATACATAGTATAATATTCCTACTTTTATACAAGTATTATACATGTATAATAGAGTGTATATTACTGATAAGGTTTTATACAAGTTTAATACATCATAATGGCGCCCTTAGGAACCAAATGTGATTGGTCCATCAAAAAATCCACTAGAAATGACCAACAATTACCTTTCATACGTATAATATATGTAGTATACAGGATATGTATTATACGTCAGAAACCTCACTTGACATGTCAAATTCCCAACCCTGGTTTAGGCCCTCTCGTAAAACACGAGTTCCAGCACTGCCTGCCACAAGTTTGCAAACTAAAACTCACACACACACACAACTGCACCATATATACTTACGTACACCCATATTGATAATTACATTAGTGTGAGTGTCATAAGTATATACACGCAGAAAAATATATTGTGAAAAGTCCCATAATTTATTGAGGATCAGCGTCAGTCTGTGATGGATGAAATCATAGACCTGAATATAACGTGAAAAGTATCATAATTTCTTGTATAAAAACATCCAATTATGGTACTTTGGAAAGTAAATTCAAGTGAATAACTTTATCCGTCACAGACTAGCACTGATCCTCAATAAACTATGGGACTTTTCAACACATTCGTTTTCTCCATGTATGGTATAATTGTGAGTGTGAGGTTTAGTTCGCACACTTGTAGCAGGCGGCGCTGGAACTCGTGTTCCGTAAACACTGAAGGCCTAGACACTCAAGCTACGTAAACATTAACGTAAGAAACGGGACGCTGCGCAGATCTCGTATAAGGTTTCTGCGCAGGCTGCCGTTCCTACGTTTACGATTACGTAATTTGTGTGCTTGGGCCTTGACCTCTAATATACACTGGATAGGGTATACAAGCCTCCCAGTATATAATTCTTGTGATGAATTGAACGTAATAGAAGACTCTGAGCAGCCATTTTTATTCCGGGCTAAATGTTCATTTTGTGCGGCAAATTTGAATGTTATCGATATGTTTTGTAAAATATATTAATAAGCATCAAATACTAATCGTTATCATTGTTCGATACGATGAAAAACTCCGTGAAAGAATAATTGATTACAGTTTGAATCATTTGAAACTTTTTAATAATTTGAAATATTTTTTCTTTTTTCAAACTAGAAAAACTCAATAATAAATAACAGTAGATCATTATGTCTGATATAGAATGAAGTTGGAACGATATCGGAAACAATTAGGAAGAATAAATTAATAATTTGATGATTGTATGAATATACGAAATATATTTCGCTGGAAACATATTTATAAAGTTTAAATTGGCCGCTAAAAATTGAGCATTCAGCCTGGAATGCAAATGGCACTCACCTCTCCAATTCGTCACAACGATTTTTACGTATACCCCATCCAGTGTATATTAAAGATCAGTGACACTAAACATCGATGTGTCATTCGATAAACAGGCATCGATGTTTGACATCGCGAACATCGATGCTGCTGACAACCTGATTGATTGTTATTTTACCAATACAAATTTTGGGATCTAGCGCCATTTCAAATTCAACATTATCCCATTCAATTGATCTTATTCGATGTCTTGATGTTTGTATGTTTTTTTAAAAAAACATTGGAACATCAATCAGGTCCATGTTACATCGTTGAAACGATGTATAATATCGATGTCAGTCCATGTCAGAGACTGGTGCGTTGACCTTCAAATAAAATGTATTTGAGAAATTTTTAAATGTTCAACCGTTTTGGATTTGAGAAAAAAAACAGAAATTCTTTCTTGTTTTGTTCAGCATTCAGCCGGCCGGCCAGTTTTACGCCCTCCATCACGCTTTATACAATCGAATTTCTTACGTCGGAGATTCCATTATGGGTATGAGATTTCTATACAAATGGGTGTAATGGAAAGCTGGCATCACTGGTTTTGTTTGTTGTTTTTCAAGAATTCAATCAATTCAAATCAGATGTTGTAGAAGTTTGAATCGTTTATAAAAACGAAACGAAAATTCAAATTCACAAAATGGGATAAACCATTGTTATTTATTTTTTCAAATTGACTTCTTGAAATCGAAAACATCGTTTAAAGAACGTGCTGCAAAACTTTGGGTCTTGATTTGAGGTTGGGTCTGAGTATTCCATTATTCGATCAATCATTCGTGTCAATAAATGATTCAAACTTCAGCAAGATCAAGTCAGTATTCGACGTGTAACAAAGTTCAAATTAAAGATTCAATTGAAAACTTGGAATCTTCATATGATTATGAAACTCACACGGAGAGAAATTTGGAGGCCTAATGCCGTGAAACTAAACACGGGTTTGAAGTTTAAAGTATGGGTTATAACACGAAACAAATGCGTCTTATGCCTTCAAGAGGATACGAACTTACCGACCGAGCAAGGATTTTGTTGATTAAATTACTCGAAACTGAATTCACGAAATAATCTGAAATTTTCAGGGATGATTCTGCGAGACTTCATCTTGGTCGCTAAAGAATCATTCCTGAATCCCGATTATTCCGGGATACTTTGAGCGATAGGAGCATGGGAAATTTTCACAGCATAAGTCCTCGTAATTTCTCTCCGTGTACGAAGCTTTGTGTGGGTTACTGATTTTATTTTATTCAAAGCAATCCTGTTACAATACCCAAAATGAATTTTCCAAACTTATCAAGGTAGTTTTTCCAACGTCTGAAGCAGCTTAATAAAGATCTCCCAAGAAAAGGCATAGAAAATGTTTAGAATATGATTTTTTTTCGAGCCATTGATGATATATACAGTGGAAGAGTGAAATTTTAGTGAAGATTCTCGAAGAATTCAAATCAAGTTTCAGAGCTGTTACTAAAGTTTTGAAAAGATTTATTTATCAATTCAAATTCAATGAATCATCCTTCCCACCCAGCACAAATATTGCAGAAATATTGCAGTAATATCACAGCAATATTGAAATATTGCAGTAATATTGCAGCAATATTACTGCGATATTTGTGCTGAGTGGGTTGAATCTTCAAATATCATGTATGTTTTTATTCTCTTGGAATAAAAATACTAATCTCTATTGAATTCATTCACCCATTTATGTAAAAATCATGAAAATCTTATAGACGGTATTCAACGTCCCAATTGGAGTATTTGAATCAGCACATGAATATTGTTACAAATTCCGCATTAAATACTAAACATGTAAAATTTGGAAAATCTGCATAAACAATTCAGAAATCACTGTAAAAAATGATTTTCACAAACGTTAGTACATTCAACATAATGAAATTAAAATTTCAAAGTTGAAAAATCACAAATATCTCTCAACATTGTATGAAATCATTATCTCAGTTGTAAACTTAGTACTTTAGTTTGAGGAAGAAAAATACATTCAATCCAGATAATAGACTCATCTCCAGAGTAAGTAAAATTCATGGTAGCTTGAAATGGTGACCTGAAGTAGAAAACGTATATCAACTACTATCAAGTTTTAAAACAACCATATGAAATTCTTGTCCAACATTTATTATAAGTTATATGACATGATGAATTACAAAGCAGAGCAGGAAAAAAATGACTAAATTACACATTGATTAGAAATTTGTCTTTCATACTCTTCTTGTTCATCATTCATTCATCAAAACAAATTTCATACTGATAATCTTCAAATATTGAAAATTTGAATCATTTCATTTCCTACCTATGAGAAATTGTTTTTGTATGAGAGTACACCCCTATTGATTGCTTAGTTTATGAGGAAAGTTGAAAGAAAGCGTGATTAGCTTTTCCCAATACAATAGGACGGTGCTGAAGTTTGAATAGTTCATTGAAGCGAATCAGTTATAAATGGCAAAATACTGAGCTATTCAAGACACAAGATTTTCTGGTACATCATTTCAAAGATGTTGCTGGAGTTTGCCTCATTTATTGAAACAAATTAGTGATCAAATAACTAATGATATATTCAGCTGTTGAGGTGAAAAATTTTGCAATACATTCTTCAAACAATGGAGTTACAAGGAGTTGATTTGAGAAGATAAACAACAATGATCTATCAGGTTTTATGAGTTTGAATTTTCATTTCGTTTTCATAAATAATTCAAACTTCAAGAATATATTTTAACCAGGATTCTAAAGATTCTGTTTTAAGAAGATAAATAAATGATGATGTCAGATTTTGTGAGCTCAATTTCTATTTCTATTTCTATTTCATTTCTTCATATATTCATGATTAGAATTTCAAGCATGTTACAAACTTCCTTTATGAATTAATAATTCTGTAATGGAAAAATCTGAATTTTGTGAACCACTTGCTCATTTCTTACAGTAAGGTAAGAGACTCTATACCCGATCAGTCCTTATATTCTAGGTTTTTGTGGTTTAGTTATGCAAAAACTTTTCAACCAAAACATCTTTTGTAATCAATGCATTGAAAATTAACTGTTTCAGTCGAAACTTCCAGCTAAATTACTCCGTAAATTCATGTAATAATGAAAATGATCGGGTTCTTGTCCTTGATCGGATATAGGGTTTCTTACCTTACAAAAACTTTGCCAACAAATTCTACTTCCAACGTTCCAACTGACATTGTTTGAAAATTGTTTTTTTTATTTTAAGTCATTAATACTTAGATAGCCCCACAATGCTATTCCTACTTCTGAACAGCTTAGATGTATCAAACACAGAAAATATGATGGATACGAGCATTGGAGATTCAAAAATAAATAAAAATAAAAATCTGGAGAATACTTGAGAACAACCCTAATAGCACTAAGTTCCCTGGACGTTTTGAAAACGTTCTGAAAATGTTTTAAAAACGTCCCAACGTTCTTGGAACGTTTTAAAACTGTTAGGGAATAAAGATGATTAAATTACAACGGAATGCAAGTGTCGACTAGGTGGAAGATTCCATGCACTAGTTTTCATAATTCTTCTGAATGAAAATATAATTACCATTTTGATGTTTCTTTTCTCATCCATGGAAATTCTTGAATAGCGGTTTTGTCAAGTTCCAATTCCGTATACGAGGAGATCTTTCAGTTTCCCTTTGTGTTTTCTCTCTTCATCATAAATATGCTTAGTCATTGCTGAAGCCTCACAATATCAAATAGCCATTAGAATGTTGACAGTTGCTGCGTGTATTGTTCCTTGTATACCGTACGACTGCGCAGGGGTATGCAACTTTATAGGATGACCTCAAACCGTATTTCGATTACGGCAGAGATGAGTTGAAGAGATTGAGATTGCCAACGAGATATGAAAACCATAGTCCAGTTTTTGATTGGCAGTATCACGTTTTCCGTTTATCTCTTCATGCTGATTGGCTTAGAAGAAAAATTCAACCAATCATATATTTTTCTTCAAAAGAAAAAAACGTGATACGGACCATGATTTCAACATTGCGTTGAGATGTAATTTCATGGGGCGTCGAGCATCAAGCGTCAACATTAGAAAGAAAGAGAGATCACACAGTTCTTCTCTTTCCTTCTAATGTTGACGCTTGATGCTCGACGCCCCATGAAATTACAGCTTAAGGGCCCATTTCATGGGAGCTCCCGCGTCAAGCGTCAACATTGGAAGGAAGCAGAGGTCTGACAGGCTCTCTCTTTTCATCCAATGTTGACGCTTGATGCCGAAGCTCCCATGAAATAGGCCCCTTAAGGTACCTTCTCATGGAGCGTCAAGCATCGAGCATCAAAATAGTAAATTCCAATTCCAACATTGACACATAACCTCATATGCCAGAAAGGAATTAATTTATATGCTCATTTGATGTATTGCTGTTATTAAGCAACAAAGTAAATTACTATTAAAAAGGAATTAATTTAACCAGGACCAGGAATAAAACTCAGTATTTATGGAAATCAATTGTAACGTTGGAAATGATGAAAGTTGGGAGAAACCAACTTCATAAATTTCAACGCTGGAGCGTCGAGAAAATCTGGGGAAATAATTGGACGCTCGATGCTCGACGCCCATGGAGATTAGAGAAAAGGGGTACGATCGGGGTTGATTTTCTCCAACGGAAAGTAGCCGAAAATTGGGCTCTTGGTAGTTTCAATTTTTTCATATTTGACGGCGCTCGCCACAGTAATAACCGGAGACTAATTGGTTAAACACTTCGTTTCCATGGTTACTCAGCAGTACTAGAGAGCCTCAAGGCAGAGAGTGGACATCGGAGGTTTGCTGTGATTGGCCAAGGCCTTAAGGAGCCATATTGATGGAGTATTCCCATTATGATTATGATTATATTTGGCTTATAATCATAATCCTAATAAGAATACTCCATCAATATGGCTTCTTAAGGCCTTGGCCAATCACAGCAAACCTCCGATGTCCACTCTCTCCCTTGAGGCTCTCTAAGCAGTACATACTGGTAAACACGTACGACAGCGCCAATTGCGAGGCCTATCTAGGCTACGTTTTCGGGGGCACTTCATAAAGCTGTAATTTCATGGGGCGTCGAGCATCAAGCGTCAACATTAAACGGAAAGAGAAGAACTGTGTGACCTCTCTTTCCTTCTAATGTTGACGCTTGATGCTCGACGCCCCATGAAATTACAGCTATAGAGAGCCTCAAGGGAGAGAGTGGACATCGGAGGTTTGCTGTGATTGGCCAAGGCTTTAAGAAGCCATATTGATGGAGTATTCCCATCATGATTATGATTATATTTGGCTTATAATCATAATCATAATAGGAATACTCCATCAATATGGCATCTTAAGGCCTTGGCCAATCACAGCAAACCTCCGATGTCCACTCTCTCCACTCTCTAGCACTTCAAAAGTACTGCGATCGTACTCCTTTCCTCTAGATAGAGTATCATAATACCGAATGTGCATAATACCGAATGCTCATAAGACCGAATGTGCATAGTCCCGAATAAAAAAATATAAATTTTGAAATGAATCCAAAAATCCGTCACTTCCGTCATAAAAAACGATTCGTTTACGCATATCATGTGGGAACGATCAATTTTTTATGACAGAAATGGTCCATTTTTTTATTTATCTTGAAATTCATATTTTTTTATTCGGGACTATGCACATTCGGTCTTATGAGCATTCGGTACTATGAGCATTTGGAAATATGAACATTCGGTACTATGAGGCTAACCTCCCATGGACCGGAATTCGTTCCGGCGGAATCAGGTTTGTGTACCCTGGAAAAAATGACATCGAACGTGTGTGATACATTTACCCTAATATTTGAAAAAAAAAATGAATTTTTCATTTGTTCGTGTATTAAAATCTTGAAGAGCAAACTCAACATAAGAGATAAGCTCTGGTGTTTCTTATAGAAACACATCGTTATAAAAAGAAAAAAAAAATTACAATCTTGAAAAATTTTCCAGAAAATACAGCATCAATCAACTGAATGTTTGAATACTCGACATTAAAAAATTTGAATTTGTATAAAATCCTACATGGCGAATAAAAATTGTAATTTCTGCTATTTTATCATTATTGCAATGATTCCACGTGTATGTTTATACACATACTCTTTTAGAAACAAAAGAAATTATCACTCTGTAAATTATTATAGTTGAAAAATTCTGTGTACATATACTTGTGTTTCAAATAAAAATTCATAGCACTAATCCACTTGTTTTGATTTTTTACAGATAAATAATTGCATCAACTATGACATATGATCCTTGATCGGACCTTTTCTCTGAGATTAAATTCAGTAACACTCATTCTACTTGTCATATGAACTTTAGATGAATCACAGTTGATTGAAAGAAACTCAAAATGACTGAGGACAATAACGTTGATGAAGAGTTCATGGAAGATGTACCTTTTTCATGGAAAGAAGTTCATAAGCACTGTCAGGATAATATGATATTATTTTCTTTGCAACAAGATGACAATGGTCTCAGAATGAAAGCAGCGTTGAATGCAATTCTTGACAATTTGGCTCAGTTATGGCCTTTGTACAAAGAAATATTGACAATTGCACCTTCATATGATTTTGATGCCAACACTCCAGGCAATGGATACAGAAGTTTTTTAATATTAGTTGATAAAGCTATCCTGCACTCCAACAGTATATTTCAAAAAATGAATTCTTATAAATACTCTCTGTTCCTGCAAAAAACTTATTATGCCAGGTACTATTTTCAACAATTATTTCAGAGGTTTGATGTATTCTGAGAGAATATTCTTTCAATTTTGTAAAGCTCAGCTATAATGAGATCAATGCAATTGTTTTTTTTTTTTCCTAGAGAAATTGAAGCTTGCTCTCAATTATTGGCAGCTTTACTCGTTTGCTTACAATACTTGAAAGGATTATACTCTATGAGTGAAGAAATAAGCGATGGAAGACCATCTTTATATCAATTCAGTAATTATACTGTTCATGATCTTTTAAACCAAGCTGAAAGTATCAATCAATATTGTTTTTATGGTAGATGTTTAGGATTTCAGGTATGTATCAAATTTTTATGTATATAAAGACTATTCTTTGTTCTTGTTTCTCAATACAATATTCAAAAAATTTTTTCAGTTCGCAGATGGCTTGAAACATATTCTAAAAACAATACTGGTTTGCATGGCATCTTACAGCGAAGCATATTACAATAATGGTACATTCCTTGGGCGTTGTGCAAATTCAGTAAAATATCTGATAGACCCTGAAGCAAGAGCAAGGCGTATTGTTAATTTATCTCGTCATGCGGACATCTCGTTTTGTCAATCTTTCTGGTTCCTCAATGAAACTGGTAACAATTTTACTTCACATCTCGCAGTTGGAGAATTTTCCATTAAAGAAGAATGCATGATGTTTATTTTCTCAAGCTGTTACGCACACTCTGCCATCAATGATGACATCTTGGTCGATAGCCATAAATCAGATAATATCTATTCCACTTGAGGAGTTGAAACTGTCTGGTCTCGATGGAACCAGTGTATCTATTCCAATCCCACATAGTCATATTGGCAAAAAACCAATTCACGTTAGGTTGCTCAGCTCCAAACGTCGGATGGGAATGGTAAGTGGACTCTACGATGAATTTCACGTGTCAATAATTTCTCATCCATCAGTTGGAATCTTAAGGTTGGCTCTGGAGGTGTAGGGGGAGAATTACTCGATTTATCGCAAGGATTGATCATTCATTGTCACGGAGGAGGGTTTGTGGCCCAAACATCTCGATCTCATGAGAATTACTTGTGCAAATGGGCTATAAAACTCGGTGTACCCATTCTCAGCATAGATTACAGCTTGGCTCCTGAGGCACCGTATCCTCGAGCGCTCGAAGAAGTTTTGTATGCTTATGCATGGGCGCTCAATCACGCTTGCACATTACTTGGAAGTACAGCACACAAAGTCATTCTTGTAGGTGAGTATATTTGAAATTTTAGTAAGAAAAAATTCTAATCCATTGAATCATCCATTCCAGGAGATTCAGCTGGAGCTAATCTTAATTTGGCAGTCACTTTGAGATGTTTAGAATTAAATATACGAAAACCAGATGGAATTTTCGTAGCTTACGCTCCAGTTCTTATAGAGTTTGTCCCATCGCCCGCTCGTCTTCTCTCCATTACCGATCCATTATTGCCTTTCGGGTTTTTGATGCGTTGTATGAAGGCTTATGCAAACGTGGGCGATGGAAATAGGATGACCCAAACGTGAATAATTTTTCCAATTCAGCTTCATTCTATAACGAACGAAATTATTTTCAATGTAAATTGCTTTTAGGAACAGAAATCACGAAGACGAAGAGGAATGCGCCAAATCGGATACAGAATCATTCGCTGAAGTTAGTGAAAGTGATTTAATTGCATTGGCTTTAAGCCCGAACGGTGATGGAACGAATGATGCTCAAAAGTTAGCGTCTCTTCCGTCCGATTCCACTTTGAAATCTGTTAGTCTGGCGGAAGTCGACGGTATGCAATTCCCATATGATGTATATATTTTTGCTATAAATTGGTTTTTAACTGTAAAAATATTTATTCCAAGGTGTAGAAAATTCTAAATTAGATATAAATTCTCCGGAATGTAGTAAAAGGTTTACAGAAATCAATAAAAATAACGAAAATGCCAATACTAATATGGATACTAATACGGATACAAATGGTGGTAAAAATTGGTATCTTTTTGGATGGTCTCTGGATGGGATAACCAATAAGGGCTTGAAGGAATTGAATTTGGATGACATGAAAATTCCTATGGATGAATTCATATTTGACGTCCCAAGAGATTCTCACTTGAGCCCATACTTGGCTTCTGATGCTCTTTTATCACTCATGCCACCTATAAAAATACTGGTAAATGTTCTAAAATCTTTAAAAACCTTCAATTTTAGTGAGTTTTTAATCGTTTTCAATCAATTACAGACGTTGGATCTGGATCCATGTCTCGATGACTGCGTGATGTTCGCGAGAAAGTTGAAATCGTTGGGAAATTCAGTTACACTTGATATATTATCCAATTTACCCCACGGATTTCTCAATTTATCCATGGTGGCTCTTTTTTTCATCTTTCCAATTTCATAAAAATCTTTGTTTTCTTAATAATATTTTTTATGTTTCAGATTTCAAAAGAGGCAAGTGAAGGTTCCAGATTGTGCGTTAAAAGAATAAAAGAATTGTTGGATTTGTAATTTATATTTATTGTAAAATTCCCAAGAGATCCGTCGATTTTACGAATTCATGGATTAGTGTGTTACCAGCCGGAATCTGCTTTAAATTTGAACGAGGATTTTTAAAGTTGATAATTGAAAAAATTATTGTTGACTCGAAAATTCAATCGTTCATAAATTTATATAAATTCCAAATGAAACGAGGAAAAGAATTGGGAAAAAGCCTTTGTATTTTTTGTATCTGATATTTTCAAACTTTGATTGGTTTGAAAATTATATTGAATTTAATTGAAAGCTATATTTGTAATGCTATTTTGCTACTATTGCTACTAAAACTGTGACCGCCGACCCGCAAATAAGGTGATCCAATGAATACTCAAACATCAAAGATCTGACGAAATTATTTTTGTTATTTTTATATAATTTATAATATTTAAATGCGAAATAAGTTTAATCAAGTAGGAATCAAGTTATTCCACTTGAGGTACTTTGAAGTATCAAATATCAATGATTTTGAATATTTCATGAAGAATATTGCAATTCTTTTGACTCTTTATTTTTGAATTGTTCGTGATGTGCAATGTATACTTATCCATTTATACATTCATGTCAAATGTTGCTTATATCACTTGTTTTCATTTATTGATATGATTTCAAAGTATGAAAGAAATGATGTTCAATAAATCAACAGACAAAGTGTACTTGTAATTATTTTTAATTTCAAATTTTTATGCAACAAGTATTGCAAATTTTATAAGTAGTCTTGTCGAATAAATTAGATTGTGTTGAGAGGTTGGAAGAAATGAGAGATAAAAGCATATAAATTCATTGGTTGTTTGCTTGATGATTGACTTGAGTACCTCGTGGACGTAATGTTTTCTGTAAAACATGAGCATCTGCTGGTTCAATCCTCTTATAATAATGTTCTTTTGTTTCAACAATCTCGAATCCAAATTTTTTATAAAAGTCGATGGCTCCTTTGTTATTTATTTGCACATGTCTAAAATACATGAAATTAAAAGAATTATATTCCATTAATTTCTAATTAAATGTTTTGTATATGAAATCCACAAAACTTACAGAAAGATAGAATCGAAATTTCCATCCTGGTTGACATAATTCAAAACATGTTCTACCATAACTGTTCCAATTCCTAATCTTCTGTAGGGGTATAGACATCCTAAAGTCATTATATATAATCGTCTAGAATTTTCCGAAGTATCCACTCTACAACAGACTGCACCAACCTGACACAATAGCAAATTAATTTCAATTGAAAAAATAAACAACTTTGAAAGCTGCATGAGGATCTTATGAATTAGAATATTTCTTACCACAATATCATTATAATACACAAGTTTGGCTAATTCTCCTGCTTCTAGTACATCTTTGTAGAATTTTTCGTTATAAGAAACAGGGAAAACAACTTGATTCAATAATTTAAGTTGTTTTATATTGTGAGGGGTTACGTCTCCTAATTCTATCTTTGACCTAAAAATATTATTCAAATTACTTTCAATTATATATATATATATATATACACGTTTATGTATATACTTTTCTTTAGGAAATTTTAACCCCTTAAAATAAATTCCTTTAATAAATAGGAAAAATGAAGAATTGGTTTGGTAATCTCTATTTGCTAATTATAATATTCATTCATTGAATATATTTTGAGGAAAAATTGCGAGAAATGGGACATGAATTACTTGGTTAATAAATCTTAAATTTGAATTTTTCCCAAACTAACCTCGTCATATTACTTTTTTCAACCCCTTGTCTCGTTCAACGAGATATACACAAAAATGTTCAACAGTGATATTGGATAAATTATAGAAGAAGTGTTTATTATTCGGTAATATTTTAAAGAGCCGCACTATTCTTCATGCATCGAATTTTATCCGTCAAAATTGAACTAGTTGAGGTTAACTCGGAGTTGCCAAGTGGTTTGGAATTCTCCGCCTAGAAAAAAAGTCAAAATCAGAGGGCATCAACTCAAATAAAAAATTTGTAGATGGATTTCAGCGCCACCGTACGGAAGAGCACTGGAAATAATTTCACATGAATACACTAATACTACTTCGAAAATTATTATGATTTGTTGATGACTTGTGTTAGCGTATCCATGTAAAATTACTTCAGGTGCCCTTCCGTACGGCGGCGCTGAAACCAGTCTAAAAATTGTTTATTCGAGTTTATGCCCCCTGGTGAAAATCCCCTAAATTTCACTCAAATACCTCTAAAATTTTTATTGAAAACAAAAATATTATTTATTCAAACATATGAATGAAGGTGAAATTACATGCGTGCGTTTGTCGCATGCGATATCATTAGATGAAAAGAGAAGTACTAGGGAAAAACAGTTTGCCTCTCCTTTCATCTAATGATGTCGCATGCGATATCATTAAATGAAAAGAGAAGTCCTAGGGAAAAACAGTTTGCCTCCTCTTTCATCTAATGATGTCGCATGCGACAAACGCACGCATGTAATAGAAGCTTATGGTCTGGACACACAAGCTGCGTAAACGTGGACGTAACGAACGGAAGGCCGCGCAGAAACTGTATACAAGATCTGCGCATCCTTCCGTTCGTTACGTTCACGTTTACGTAGCTTATGTGTCTAGACCATTAAGGCCGGAGACTCATGCTAGCGACTGTCGCGCGCGACATCATTAGGACAAAAAAGAGAGAAGATGTTTTTAACTCGGATCTCTCTCCTTCTAATGATGTCGCACGCGACAGTCGCTAGCATGCGTACCCGGGGTAAAGGTGCGATTGTACGCGTGCAACTGTCGCATGCAACAAAATATTTTATATGAGAAGGAAAAAGAGATCCGAGGGACTTTTCTTTTCTTCTCATGGTTGTCGCACGTATGTAATAGGCTCTTTAAGGTGTGATTATACGCGTGCGATTGTTGCATGCGACAAAATATTTCACATGAGAAGGCAAAAAATACTATATATTAGTATATAGTATGACAAAAGGCAAATTGAATTCTCCAAGGACTCTGTTTTGGATGCTTCCGATTGCAGGCAGGGGCTAGCCCCTGGGCTAGAAAGCTGGATTCCCATTGGCTGAATCGTGGCCCCTGGGGCCAAGGGCTTTCGCAATCGGAAGCATCATCTGGGTAGTATGCAAGAAGCCCAACTGCTTGTCATTGGCTGAAAACTGATGATTTATAGTGAAATCACTAAATATTCCTAGTGATCAACCAATAATAGTGGAGTCGGGCTTATTACCGGTCGGGCTCCTTGCATACTACCCTATTCTGCTGACATTTCGAAAGGATTCAATGAGATCTAGTTTTCGGAACTTTTGCTATTTGGGTCACACATCAGCTCCATTCCTACCGCATTTGACCGTTCACGAAATTTCGTTGACTAGAAAGTCCAATCAATTGAAAAGAAAAATTTCATCATGGGAATTCATGGACATATAATATATGGACCAACGAGCTCTCCCTGGTTAAAAGAACCCATTGATTCTGACCAATTCTCATTGAGTTACAATTAAACGTGGACAACGTTCTGACCAAATCTCACAGATGAGTTTTCAATTAGATTTGGTCAGAACTTTCATGTGAATCTCGTTGAATCTGGCCAAATCTCACTAAATTACGATCAAACTTAGACAATGTTCTGACCAAATCTCATTGAATTTCATTGATCAGATTCAATGGATTCTTTTAACCAGGGCTACATATATACTGAAGTGAGCCCAGCCATATACATTTTGGAAGACAACGGAGAGACGAAGCGGTAGGGCAGTGTATCCTTCTCTCCGACTTCTAATTGGTTGGAATCGACAAGATGGCGTCGCTCAATGCCGCCATCTTGTCCCAAATGCATATGACTCTAGGCTCACTCCAGTACATATTTAGAGCTCATTGATATGGACCGAGCATGTGAGAGAGGGGCAAAACAGTGAGGATGCACAAATCCACTACGCATCTACTCGCGGCATGTGTTGGACAGGGGTATGTAACTTTATAGGATGATCTCAAACCGTATTTCGATTACGGTCATATTTATTCACATGGTGGCGGGTCGATCAAGGGCTAAAACAGTAATGGCGGTCTGGTATAGTGACATAACCTTAGTATCACTCTAATCAGTTTGGATTTTGAAAAACTAACAGTATTTCAACAATGAAGCATCAGAAACAACTCTAAAACTCGATTAGTCTAACTGATAATTCGGTTTTAGAATTGTATGTATGTATGTATGTATGCATTTATTCATATTCTGTCGGCGCCCTCTTACAATGGTTGGAAGGCGCCGCCCCCCTACAATTTACTCCCCTCTTCCAAACTCTTTCGCACATCCTTTATCAACTAAACATACAATAAAACCCAAAAAGAAAAAAGAAACCAGAAATCCATAATACCGTAACTACTCTCTCTCTCTCTCTCTCACCCATCTCCTCTCCATCAAGCACAACAAAAGAAAAACCATAATTTCCACCATCAAAAGATAAAAACACCCATTGTCTTTTCCCCCTCTTCACTTCACTATAAACTCCCCAAAGTATCATTTCCCCTTCTCTTCTCCTTCCCTCTCGCACTCTTCTTCTCCCCGACTTTTCATCTCCCTTTCTAGCCCCATTTTCTCCTCTAGCACCTCCAGCAGTCCCGCATTATCCTTCAACGCTCTCATCCGACACCTCGTACGATGATGTTTCTTCTTCTCCATATTTTATCTTCCTCTTTCCAATCTTCCATCCTCGTCCACATCTCCTTCTTCTCCTTCTCACACTCCTCTTCCTTCTTCTCGCACCCTCTGCTCTCTCTTCTCCCGTTACTCGGTTTTCGGCTCCTCTCTCCTCCATCTCCGCGTTCCCTCCTCGCTGCCGCTTCCTCTCGTTCTCCGCTGTCTCCCTGATCCTCCACGCTTCCCTTCCTAATCTCTTCCCCACTCCTGCTTCCCCGCTCTTCCACCTCCTTTACCTCTCGCTTCTCTTCTTCCCCACTCCTGCTTCTCCCCTCTTCCGGTAGATGGCGCCTTCCCGATTCACCTTTATCTCCTCTTTTCTTCCTTGCCGACTCCTCTCCTTCCTCCCCACAATCTTCTCCCATCTTCTCCATTATTCTTTTTATCACCTCCTCTCTCTGTTTTTTACCCTCCTCCTCTATTTTCTCCTCGATTTTCTTCTCCGATTCTTCCTCCCTTCTTCTTAACCTCTCTTCCACGAGTCTCTCAATCTCCTCTCTCTCTTCATCACTTTAGCACGTGTCTTGAACTCCCTGTATTCCTTTTTAACTCCACCAACCGCCTCCCCTTCACTGCTTCAGATAAATTTTATCCACGGATAAAGTAAACCGCCAACACTTTCACCTTCACTCCTCTTTTTCTTACTTCTTCCACTTGTCTACCACACTACTTCACTTTTCTTTCCCGCTAACTCTCACCCGACTCTACACCTTCGCCATCTTACCGGAAGTCCGGTTTTAGAATTGTTCAATACTCTATTGTTGAAATATTGTTGATGTTTCAAAATTCAAACTAACTATAATAATTTTGAGGTCATCCCGGTATACAAGACCGCCATATTGATTTTTAGTTCGCATGAATATTTATTAAGGAGATGGCGTGCAAATAAGGTTTGATTGTACTCATTGGAGTTGCATCCCCCTGGTGTTGGAATGGGAACGAATTTAGTGATGCGTGATTCTGATTCGATTTTTTCCAGTGGAGAAGAATCGATTATCTCCTTATTTTTTTGCCCACGAATAATCGAGGAATCGATTCTTTTGTTACCTGCTTTCAAAAAGAATCGATTCTTTCATGGTTTTTCGGTGAACTTGATCCGCGAAGAACCTAAATTAACCTAAAAGAGACTTAATTAGACAACCGCTAATGATTTCTAATGATTATTGGGAAGTGACTACACTGAGAAAATTTCCTTTGGGTGAATCAGTATGTTTGTTCGTAAGTTACGGACATTGAAAAATTCCAACTATGAGTACTCCCGATTCTCAATAATTTTCACCATCAGTGATAGCAACGCGCTATACGATGTGACCAGCAACATCTAATAGCTTTTACTATCACTGATGGTGAGAATGATTGAGAATCGACAGTATTTATAGTTGGAATTGTTTAATAACCCTGGCTTACGAACAAAATTAGTAATTTATCCAAAGAAGTTTTCCTCAGTGAAACGATTGTAAAATTGCGTCTTTTCGGCGAATTCACGCCCTACCGTTTTTCCCATCAAGATAAAAAAGAATCGATTCTTGAACGATTCTTTTTTGAATTGAAAATTGATTTCGACCGATTTTCCAAAAAAGATCGATTCGATTCTTTCAATTGATTTTTTTTAAAACTTCCATCACTAGAACAAATGAATATGTATTGTGTTTGCGCATCCTCACTGTTTTGCCTCTCCCTCACATGCGTGGTCTATATTATTATACGTCCATGTGGAAACCCTGATTACCAACGTTCTTCGTATGTGTTTTCATCAATACATAATCCTTATAATAAATTTGTGAGAATTTCTGAACCTTTATAAAAAGAACAAATTGAGTTGACGAAAATTTTACGAGTTGTTGACAATTCATAAGTAGAATAGGAGCCCAGATAGCACAAGAGTTCTGGAACAGCTCGAAACGAATACAATGTATTCATGAATAACTCTCTTAGAACTCTTGTGCTATCTGGGAGTAATATTATTTTAGGATAGAAGCCAAATCAACGAAACCATTGGTTGAGAAGGGAGAGTATGATGTCCCATACAGCACCGGCAGGTTTTCTGGACGTTCCGAAAACGTGCTTGGTTACACAGGGAACGTGCAAATAACGTCTCATGATGTTCTAAACACGTCGCATGTATGTCGCAGGAACATGCAAATGTCCCGTTTAGTTCTATTCATGTCTTCTTGCAATGTTCTTGGGACGTATTCAAGGAAAGGTTTTCACAACGTTCCGCGGCGTTGCACATATGTTTTTAAAAGGTTAGTTTTCATGGAAGCACGTTTAGAAAACGCGGAAAGAACGTCCCGTAGTATATGAAAAGAACGTGCTCGGTACGTATTCATGTGCATCAAAAGCGAAGGTACTCCAAACATTTGGAAAATATGTGCCTTGGGCACCAACACACGCGAAACCAAGAATATGTTTATAGAACATCCAGAGAACTTTCTGTGCTGTCTGGGGTATTATTCTTTCTAACCAACGATTCCGTTGATTTGGTTTCCCGTTAATCTGGCCTCCATCTTTATTTTAATCATGTTCATACACTGAGGCTGGCCTCCCATGGACCGGAATTCGTTCCGGCGGAATGAAAATTGAACCGATGCACAATTTTTTATAGATTTCTGATAGAACGCTCTAAAAGAAATTGTGAAAGCGATTGGTTTAAAGTCATTTCGCCGGAACGAATTCCGGTCCATGGGAGGTTAGCCTTAGGAAGAAAATAGTGGACTCAACTACGCACGACAGTTGGATACGTTCAAGCAGAATACTTCGTCAATTCAATTTGAATACCACCCCAAGAGAACACAAATCTTCAGGAACGTTCATTAAACGTTCGCGAACGTCCAGGAACATTCAATGAACGTTCCTGAAGGTTTGTGTTCTCTTGGGGCAGGTTCATTCAAGTACGTGTAGTTAAGTCAACTCCAAAGAAGTGTTGCATTTGAACGTATCCAACTTTCGTGCGGAGTTAGGTGCACTAATTCTTTTTTTTCAGTGTAACAATGCCCAAATTACAGAAGTGAGATATGTGAAATCATTTATATGTGAAATATCTATGGAATTATAATTTTTGCTTCCTCGTGAGAGGGAAGCTTTGTGATCGTTTCGAGGGACCGAACATTTTTTTCTCTCAAAACTCAAAATCTCCTAGGTCGAAACGTTCCTCCAAACTCGGGGAACAATTTTGGTTTCGTGTCTCTCTGTGTGTACGTGCGTACGTATGTGTGTGCAGATTTTGCGACCGGGTGATATCTTCCGTTCCTTTTATCCGATCGTCATGAAATTGTAACTGTTGAGTATATATTATATACCAGTACATTTATGCTCTATTCTTACATATATGATATATATTACACTCATGTATGTGTGTATAAGAAAGCGTTTGGTGGGGCAGCACTTGCGCATGCCTACGGGTAATATCGATCTTGATCTCTGTTGAGGAAGGCCCTGGAGGCTTCCGAAGTAGTGGATCCTGATCCTTGGATCACTTTCCCAGCTTTTTGATTGGTTGAAAAGTGATCAGATCAAGATCCAAGGATCAGGATCAACTACTTCGGAAGCCTCCCCTGTTGCTAACCGGCTGTGCTACGATGTAGTCAAAATGTATCGAAGCTAGACTTCGTATTGTTTTCTTGCTTGTGCGAAATTACGTTAAATATATTTATCTTTCCTATTAGCATTTATAATGCGTTAACATTTATTTAAGAGTAACCATTCAATCATATTGTGGGCTGAAAACCAAGTACCCACATTTCTTATGACCCCGTCAATGTATAGTTGATACACATGAGGACAGGATAAAGCTGGTTCGGAAAACACGTGATGCTACACATAGAGATATTGAGCGATTTTTGGTTTTACGTTAATTATTTAATCGTTAAACAGTAGCACCTTGCTCACGTTCACGAACGCGTATCTACAGGGTGTCCCATTTTAATCTGTCACTTAGAATATCTCGAAAACGAATAGATTCAGAAGAAAATGTTCCGGGAAAAAAATGTAAGAATCTGAGGGGGACATCCGATGGTGAACTTGGCTTTGACCTCAGATCCCACTTTCAAGGTCATTCTGAAGTCAACTCATGTTTTTGAAATGGAATCCCCTATTTTTTACTACCGGTTTAGATTCTACGCTAAAAACCAAGGAGCTTTTATCTCAAACGTTTTTTCGAAATCCCCATAGATGGCGCTCTAATTGATGAGAAAATGAGAATTCTCAAACCCTCGGATTGTATTCTGTCTAACATAATGCTCAACTCTTGAGTGTTTCTCATCTCCCGGAAATTGCCGTCGGCATCAGCGTTACCCAATGTGCACCACGAGGAGGTTGCGCGATCGGACTTTACACATCATTGTGGCCCTGAAAAGGGCCGATTGTCTGAACTGGAGGTGTATCTTCGGAGACGCATTAGGCATTCAAAAGATGTTCAAAATGAGCGCCGTTTTGCCTTTGACAAAGCGCAATTCTTTTATGAAAGTTTTCTACAGCTGCTTGCAACGTAGCAGGTGTTATTGCTGTGCATGCTCTTCTTATTCGATCTTTCATGTCATCGCGTGTTGTTGGAGGTTCACGGAATACAACATTTTTCATGTAACCCCACAAGAAAAAATCAGGCGACGTCAGATCTGGCGACCTAGGTGGCCATCGCACAGGTCCTCCACGGCCAATCCACCTTCTGGGAAACTTCTCGTCCAGACAATTTCGAACAATTCGCATGTAATGAGGAGGTGCTTCATCCTGTTGGAACCACATTCTTGATCTCACGTCAAGACTTACGTCTTCCATAAGAGCAGGGAGTTCAAAATGCAAAAAACGAAGATACTCCGCGCCAGTCAGGTTTCCTTAAAAAAAATACGGCCCTATGATCCTGGAATCTACAATTCCGCACCGAACGTTCACACTCCAACGGTGTTGATGATTGATTGTACGGACCCAGTAAGGATTCCGAGCACTCCAATAATGGCAATTGTGCCTATTGAGAATTCCAACATTGTGAAATATTGCCTCATCAGAGAACATAACGTGATGAGAGAAAGTAGGATCTTCTTCAATTCTCCGTTGAGCCCACGTGCAGAAGTTCAATCTTGTTATGAAATCCTCAGCTGTTAGAGATTGCACCAAAGTGATATGGTACGGATGATAATCCAACGATTTCAAGATACACTGAGCTGTGGATCGATGAATCCCGGTCATTTCCTCAATATCCCAAAGACTGATGTGGGGATTAATATGAATTAATGCCAGGACAGCCAGCGATCCCACATCAGGATCATTGTCATCCGCATAAACTTTCTTGTTCCTCTGTCGTTTGAGGAGACCTTGGCGAGCACGTTGTTCAAGAAATCGGATCGTAATGCGATTTGGACACCTCCGATCCGGAAAACGTCGTTGAAACGTTCTCACAGCTTCAACATAATTTCTCCGCGCTTCACCAAGACACATCAAAACGTCAACAATATCGTTTGGCGCGTAATCAGACATGATATTTAGAAATGTGTTTCCTCCAAATGATAACAGAGAACTGAGCAGTTTGGGAATGCTGAATTTCTAAGGTATTCACACGTGAATAAAAACAATAACAATTTCCAAGAACAAAACCGAAACAAAACACAACCGACGGCAATTTCCGGGAGATGAGAAACACTCAAGAGTTGAGCATTATGTCAGACAGAATACAATCCGAGGGTTTGAGAATTCTCATTTTCTCATTAATTAAAGCGCCATCTATGGGGATTTCGAAAAAACATTTGAGACAAAAGTTCCTTGGTTTTTAGCGTAGAATCTAAACCGGTAGTGAAAAATAGGGGATTCCATTTAAAAAACATGAGTTGACCTCAGGATGACCTTGAAAGTGGGATCTGAGGTCAAAGCCAAGTTCACCATCGGATGTCCCCCTCAGATTCTTACATTTTTTTCCCGGAACATTTTCTTCTGAATCTATTCGTTTTCGAAATATTCTGAGTGACAGATTAAAATGGGACACCCTGTATATATATATAAGATTGAGTATAAAACTTACAGAAAATACTTATGAAATGAAGCGACACGTGCGTTGCTTTAGAAAAGGAACGCGGCGGAACGATGTATAAAGCTGACATTTCATGGGGCGTCGAGCGGCAGCGTCAACATTGGAAGAAAAAAGAGAACCGATCGGATCTCCCTTTTCTCCCAATGTTGACGCTGCCGCTTGACGCCCCATGGAATGTCAGCTTAAGTACCGTGTACAGTTTCATAGAGAGTTTTTGTGAGAATAATATAATAAGGCATACGAGTGTCGTGCCGACGAACTCAAGAACATATGATAGCCAATCAGGAAGGTAACTCAGTACTCTAATTGTATATTTAGAGCAATGTGTCATCGCGTAAGAATGTCAGTGAATCTCATTGAATGGTTCATGACTCCAAATACTTATTACACGGGATCTCAAACAATCCGCCCACCTCGTAGATGTATAGCTACGAATTAACATTCACTCAAAACAAAGGGAGAACAGAAAATAGAAAGAACAATTAGTGACATAATCTTGTATCCAACGTGAGCAAGTGATGTGTGCAATACAGTACTTCAAGAATACAATTTAGATAATATAGTAGCCTCTATTTACGAGTACAATGTTTATAATACTCAAAGCTAAACTTATTCTACCTTGTAGTCGCCAGAGGTAAGCGACAGATCTGCGCGATGGGTCTCTTTAGAAGGGTTCGTGCAGTTCGCACAGTGACTACACGAACGTGCCCATCAGATCCGCTGTGTACCACGACCACGCGAGCGAGAACCCATTTGGCGGGTGGCATTTGTTCATTTTTTAACAATACTAATTCGCCGAGTTGAACGTTTGGCCTGGCTTGTTGCCATTTATGGCGTTGATGTAGTGTATGGAGGTAATCTTTCTGCCACCCTTTCCAGATGTGCTCACGCATAGCTTGAACGCGCTGCCAGCGGGAGAGGCGATTCTCGTTACAATTTAATAGCGTTGGTTCTGGTACGCTGAGCAGCGGGCGACCGATCAAGAGATGGCCGGGTGTTAACGCGTTAAGATCTGTTGGATCATCGTGTAAGTGAGTCAAGGGTCGAGAGTGCAAGCACGCCTCTATCTGACATGAAAGAGTAGAAAACTTGAGCTGAGTAAGGGTATGGTCAGCTACCACCCGTTTGAGGTGGTACTTGAAACTCTCGACGCCCGCTTCCCAAAGGCCACTGACGTGAGGCGCCGCAGCAGGGATGAAATGCCATTTCGTACCTTCGTCTCTTAATCGATCGTGCGAGCTAGAATCCTTACAAACTAAACTAAACGTATGCCGTAGTTCGCGGTCGGCACCCTGAAAATTAGTGCCATTATCCGGATAAATATCCGATGGCAACCAACGACGACTAACAAACCGTTTATACGCCGCTAGGAAGCCAGGAGTTGTGTAATCATCCACATACTCTAAGTGAACTGCTTTGGTTGATAGGCACACGAATATCGATACATAATATTTTCTAGGTCGCTGTCCACGCCCAGAAATTGGGAGAATTAACATTGGACCCGCATAATCCACGCCTGAATGAGTGAACGGGGGAGATACGGTAACACAAGGTCTAGGAAGGTGTTCCATCAACTGTTCAAACGGCCGTGCACGTTCGCGAGCACGGGGGCAACATATGTGTATGTAAGATTTTACCAATGATCTAGCTCCGATCACCCAAAAGTTTTGGTGAAGGACTCTGAGAGTGAGCTGGATGCCACCATGTAAAGCTCGAAGATGGGCCTGAGCGATCGGTAGTTCGACGATTCGGTGACGTGGTAGAATGATTGGAAATCGTTCGTCATAGGGAGCTCAGAGTGGCGGAGCCGCCCACCAATTCGGAGTAGATTGTCCTCTGCTATGAATGGGTTAAGAGATCTTAAGGCGCTGGATGCCTTGATTGGCTAATTTTGGCAAAGACTTTGAATTTCATGCGCAAAGGAGCGGCGTTGAACGTAGCTGAGCCAAAAGTTACGTGCTTCATGCAAGTCATCTCTGTCTAACCTAGCTGAATTGGATGAAAATGGTAATTTTGTGGGGAACTTATATCGTGCAAACTTTATAAGATAGGCGGTCATACGAATGAGCCTAGGCCAAGTGGAAACCGTCGCTGGGAGATCCCATTCTGCTTGGGCTTCAATGTGGCAAACTGCCGATCGTTTCAATTCAGAGAGTACGGTAGATCGGAAGTCAGTTGAATCTTTATGACCAGAAGGCCAACTCGCAGAGTGATGATGGAGCCAGGCAGGCCCTGACCACCATAATGGATGCTCAATTAATACGGCAGCGGTAATACCGCATGAGGCACAATCGGCAGGATTGAATGCGGTGGGAACATGATTCCATTTCAGCTCAGGGAGACGAGTCTGAATATCAGAAACACGGTTAGCCACAAAGGTAGACCACCGTGAAGGATGCCGTTTAATCCATGCAAGCACTACGGTACTATCCGTCCAGGCATACATAGGTGCATGCTTTAATTCCAGGCTATTAGATACATATTCTAGCAACTTTGTCACCAAGACAGCAGCTGAGAGTTCCAAACGAGGAGTACTGAGGGACTTGACCGGTGCGACCTTCGTTTTAGCAATTGAGAGTTTCACCTGGATGCTATCTAAGGAATATAATATGCGAAGGTAGACTACCCCAGCATAGGCCCTACTTGAAGCGTCGGAAAAACCGTGAAGTTCCACCGCAAGAGTATCTCGGGAAACTCTAGTCCAACGCGGCACGCGGATCTTCTCCAGATAATGGAAGTAATTATAATATCGCGTCCAATGTGATGAGAGGTCAGGAGGGATGGAATCATCCCAATCTACTTGACCAAGCCATAGATCTTGCATAAGAATTTTTGCAGAGATTGTCACTGGCGCAGCCCAACCCAACGGGTCGTATAAGCGTGCTATAAAGGATGCTATGAAGGTTGATCGATGGGATGCATGTTAACCCTGAATCTGAAGTTATCTTCCGCAGGTAGCCAAATTAAATCCAGTACTTTGAGAGCGTCTGTGTCCCCTAAGGAGCGCCCAAGTGCTAATTCGTGATCTCCTTCAGGAATTAAGTGTAATAATTCCTCAGAATGAGAACTCCATTTGCGTAAATGGAAGCCTCCTCGAGATAACAAAGAAGTGATTTGGTGATATTTCTCCAGCATGGAGGGAATATCATCGTCGCGAAATAAAAGATCATCAACATATTTACAAAGGCGGAGCACTGAAACTGCTGCTGAGAATTGTTTTCCTTCATCTTCGGCCAGCTGCTTTAATACACGCATCGATAGGAATGGTGCTGGGGCTGTACCATACGTTACAGTACGCATTCGATATGGCACGGCTGTACCGTCTTCATGAGAACGCCATAGTATGCGTTGATAATCTCGATCATCTTCGTGAATTAATATCTGGCGGAACATCTTTTCGATATCCGCATTATAGGCATAGCGCCCCTGTGGCCAACGCATAATCGT
The DNA here is from genome assembly GCA_018340375.1 of Gonatopus flavifemur. NCBI lineage: Eukaryota > Metazoa > Arthropoda > Insecta > Hymenoptera > Dryinidae > Gonatopus > Gonatopus flavifemur. The sequence goes on from JAFFJZ010000093.1 coordinate 106,591, forward strand.
AGCCATAAGATCCTCTTGTAATTTGGGTCCTGCTAACAGATGATCATTCAGGGTGGTACCATTGGAGGTGACGCTTGACGCGTTAAACACGACACGAAGTCGTGTGGTCGAACTATGTTCTTTTACAATCAGGTGATGCGGTATATAAACAGGCAAATAACATGAAGTATCGGGATTTGAAACCCTCTCCATATGTCCTAAACGTTCATATTCCCTCAAGAAGGAATGATATTCTATGGAAAGTTCAGGGCTCTTTTGTAAGCGTTCTTCTTATTTACTGTATAGGACAGCCGCAGTATGAAATGACTTGCCAATCCTTATAGGGGGATCAGCACGAAAGGGAAGTCTTACAATATAACGGCCTTCTGGATTACGTGAATGAGTAGCGATAAAATGTGATTCACATCTTTGATCTTCAGCGGAGAATGAAAGCTTAATATTAAGTTCCTCAGTTTCCCAAAATTTTTTAGGAAACTATTACTGACGTCAGGCTGCTGAACGCAATTCATGACAGCAGCGGGTGAGTTTATCGCAGAATCTGAGGAGGAATTACCCTGTTACGAAGCGAAATGGCAACTGTTGTTCATATCACCTCGTGACAAATTATTTATTGTTCGAAACGGCCCGAGTGGCTAAACCGAATCGAATGTGTCCGTCTGCTCACGTTCTAAGCTTGCCGAGGAACTCCAAATTCCAAGGCGGCACCCGTAGATATGTTCAATGATTTCTTTTTAATGATAAAAGGCAAGAGAAATGAACTAATAGATTGACCTTTAGTTTTTAATGCGAATGTTATTCGCATTGATATTTATCTCTCTTGGAGAGAGGAAGAGAGAGAAAAGAAATGAAAGATATTACAATAAAACGATTCGAATAGAATGGAATGACAGATACAATGACTTTTTAATTACAAGATTTTTAACAGTGACATCGAGATAGTTTCTGATGGGAGAAAGTATGTGTATGTGTATGTGTGTTCAAAATGTATATTGAATTCGGTAGTTACTCACTATTATGCGGCTAATGCTGCACGAGCTGATTCCAGGACAGCTCGCAGGATGTTATTGGTTCTCGGAAATGTTAGATCCAAGATGGGGGAAGGATGTTAGGAGGAATCCCTGTATCAAGAGCACGCACTGACTCTACCCAGATAACATTTTGAAGCTCCCCCCTGGGTTTGCGTGCAATTTGCGTGCAAAAGCTTATCCATGTGCGTCGCTTCGAGAGCGTACAAGCATATTGCGCGCAAATACTTATCCATGTGCGTCGCTTCGTGAGAGCATGTTATCTGGGTACTAATTCTAACTCGAAATAGGAATTTCGAGTGCTAAGAAATTATAGGATGAGAGCAACCAAACGAGATTTCGGTCGGAAGGGTAATCCGTCCAAATCTACGGCACGTTGAACTCGCGCGTAATTCACACTCGGTTCAGAACGCGAAAAACAATCGAAGTTCAAATTAGTAAGCCGAGTTTTTGTGTAAAAGCTTGTGCGAGGCGTGAACTCCGTATTACTCCCGAAAGTATCCTCTGTTTTTTCATCGATTTTTCTCCTCATGTAAGAAGCGATGATTTTTTTTTCATGGGAGTGGGGAATCACGCCATCGGTCTTTTGCTGATTTCGGCCAACGTACCTTGGTTGCTATGCTCGTGCTAAATTTGATGGGTGTAAGAAGGATTGATTGACTGAGAAAAGGATAGAAGGAAAGGTGCACTGCACTTTGGAGTCAGCTCTATGCAGTCTCAGCAATTTTGCAAATATTTGTGTTATGTTTCTGCGTTGTGAAATTCGTGAATGAATATTGAAGTATAAATTTGTCTGTATAGATTATATTGATTCGCTTGATTTCTGAAAAATGAACTAGATAGCTCCGTGTCAGGTGTCAAATGAAAAGATACGAAAGTGAAAGAGAATTTTGTCTTGAACTTCACCCCATGTATACGTACTTTCATCTTCGCTTCGTATATATAGGGAGATAATTTTTGTATTCCCGATGTAACGAGTTTATCTGAAACGCGCTCTCAAATTACAATGATCTTCCATTTCCTACAGTTTCGATTGATTCTTTCTTTGAGAGCGTGATTGAAAAGACGTCGTTTGCAATTGTTCATTCGTGAACCTTTGACCGGAATGTAATTTGTTGAGGTTGGATAATTTTGCGCAAAACAGTTCTCTTTGGGCTTCGGAATGTTGAACTTATTTCGAAATTTCTTGGATACATTACTTGTGTGCAAAAATAATATACCTTTGTTATGAAACTAATGAAACACTAATATTCCATGATAGAAATGGATGAAATGTTGAAGGAAAAATATTATAATTAATATAAACAATGTGTTGATCCCCTACTTCGAACATTTAAATAAACAACAAAAAATGTTCCTATCTGAGAAAAGAAGTTTCTCAATCCCTTTTCTATAATGGGTTGTAATTTTTATTATCTGAATGTATCTAGGAATATCTGATAAATTCAAAGAATGGATTAGAGAAGCTTATTTTGTTGTATGGGTATTACGTAAAAAAAAATTGAAAGGTGAGGAGGGCGAGTTTTTGGTGGGTACATCACAACCCGTTGGCCCCGAAAGAATCCAACCAAAGATGGTCAATTGACCAGTGGGAGTGCCGAAAGGACCTTGTTTTATTTCATTTAGCAAGAGATAGCCATATAGATCAGCCCCTATAAGCACATGAATACTATCTCGGGTTTCAGGATTGGGATCGGCTAACGGTAAATTTTGAAGATGCGGCCAACATCCAACTGTACGAATCTGCGCTGCCGCATAGGCAGTAATTTTTTGGAACACATATGCATTCATAGGAAGCTGAGGTCCTTGGCCATGGCACGGCTCAATCGTTAGAGATATCCTTGATTTCACCGCACCAGTATAGAGTTCCCCAAACCATGTAATATGTAATTCGGTACGATAACGTCTCGTGTTTAGCAATTGAGCAAGGGATTCTGATATGAAACTATAAAGCGACCCTTGATCGAGCAGGGCTGGCACTCTAAAGGAACACCCTCCTCCAGTACGTAATAATACCCACGCTGTGGGCAGCAAAATATTAGCGGGTCTGCCAGTAGTAGAATGGCAAGTTGTAGTATGCGCTGAGCTATCACTATGAACAGGCGCAGATAGATTTGAACTATGAGGTTGCGGAGAATTGATGGGAATGGAAGTAGCCTGCACTTGGGAGTGAGGTTGAGCTTTCACGATGGTGTTGCCATGGCCTGGAGTAATTGAAGGATGCCCTGAAGGGATAGTAGAAGGTCATTCCATATGGGAAATTTGTTTGCATGCAACCGTATTTTATATATACATTTTAATTATTGGGCAGGTTTCGGGTAAAAATACGTTTGCGTGTTACTTGGACGGAAACGAGGAAGCTTTGTGCCTATCATTCGGCGGAGTTTCGCGTCCTCGGTAGAGGAAAGTTTTGTGATCGTTTCGAGGGACCAAAAATTTTGTCGTCTCTAAACTCAAAATCTCTTTGACCAAAATGTTCCTCAGAGATCAGGGAGTAATTCTGGTTCCGTGTATGTCTGTCTATGGGGATGTGAACTATTCTGCGATCGCACATATCTTCCGTTTCTATTATCCGATCGTCATAAAATTTTTACCACAGTTGGAACCCGAGCTGATAGTGGTCCCATATACGTTTCAACCTGATTCTTACAGAAGAATGGCGGGGATGAAGAAAAATGTTATGAAAAAATCATAATTTTGCGACCGCGTATATCTCCGCCCCCTATTATCTGATTGCAATCAAACTTATGCCAGGTTCTAGTGATGATCTGATAGTGGTTCCATATGAGTTTTATCCTAATCGATTTAAAACTGTGGAAACTTTTTGTTTCGCGATTTACATTATTTGACGATATTTTGAAAGCATGCCTTCCCCATGTCGGTATCACCCAAATGCGATGGAACTTGGGAGCCTTCCGAAGTAGTTGATCCAAGTGATCCGGATCACTTTCCAACCAATCGAAATGCTTGGGAAGTGATTCGGATCAGCTACTTCGGAAGGCTCCTGGATGAAGAAACTTGGATTTGATTTCCCTAAAAAATTCGTCCCCATAGAAAAATCCTCCTACGCGGTAGACCTCCGTCAATCCGACAGTCCATTAGCCCGAAATATGAAATCCCGAACGAGGGTAATCCTGAAACAGTTTCAGTGAAATTTGATCCTATTCGCACACGACTTGTAATGAGGGCTGTGCGGTTAATCGATTAATTGTCAAACACGATTAATTGATGAGCAATTAATTGGTTAACCGACGCCTTTCGATTAGTTGATTTTTCGATTAACCAAATAATCGATTAATTGATTGATTTCAATTGATTGATTTTTCAATTAAACAAATATTCGAGTAATTGCTCGATTTCCATTAATTGATTTTTCAATTAATCGATTAATCAATTAATTGCTTGATTTTAATTAATTGAAATTCCGAATCATCAACCGATCAATTAATTGGTTTTTCGGTTGATTAATTGACATATTACTCGTCGACGAATTTCAGTTGAATAATCGAACAAATCTTCATTTGATCAATCGACATAAAATTGTGAATAGTTGGTTTGCCTGATTCACTTACCCTACAACAGGGTGAATATCACGGAGAGAAATTTGTAGTTAAATTTACTATGTGATTATAGTTTCCGAGGAGCAGACTGACTTTCCAATGGAATTTATTGTGAAACATTGTAAATTTGATCATTCTTCTATTGTCTCGTCATAGTAAATTTCATCCTAAGTTCAGTTTGTTCCTCGGTTACAAAGTCCCCTAGTAAATTTAACTCTAAATTTCTCTCCGTGTACAATCACTAAAAAAAAAGGTGAATGAAGTCATAACTCATTATGTGATCAATAGGAATGGTAAGTTGCTCAATATTCGCCACTTTGATAATTCGAACCATTAATCACAAATTTATTTAGCATCTTTTTCGTTCGTGATCTCATTCACCCGTTTCACGGTACTTCAAGTGAATTCCATTCCAGTGATCCCAGAATGCGGGAGCTGCCGGCCCCCATCATACCACCCTTCGTGACTATTCCTAGCTCACTGCACGTCCAAGTGAACTAATGGAACTAATCACACTGTACTTCACTATAGTCACTGTACTACAATGTACTTCTCCTTCTTGCACATTAATGTGCGATAGCACTATGGTAGTCTCTAAAAGGCAAATGGTGGAGGTCGCCAGCTCCCGCATTCTGGGATCACTGGAATGGAATTCACTTGAAGTACCGTAAAACGGGATGAATGAGATCACGAACGAAAAAGATGCTGAATAAATTCGTAATTGATGGTTCGAATTATCAAAGTGGCGAATATTGAGCAACTTACCATTCCTATTGATCACATAATGAGTTATGACTTCATTCACCTTTTGTTTTAGTGATTGTACACGGAGAGAAATTTAGAGTTAAATTTACTATGGGACTTTGTAACCGAGGAACAAACTGAACTTAGGATGAAATTTAATATGACGAGACAATAGAAGAATGATCAAATTTACAATGTTTCACAATAAATTCCATTGGAAAGTCAGTCTGTTCCTCGGAAACTATAATCACATAGTAAATTCAACTACAAATTTCTCTCCGTGATATTCACCCTGTTGTACGGTAAGTGAATCAGGCAAACCAACTATTCATGTCGATTGATCAAATGAAGATTTGTTCGATTAATCAACTGAAATTCGTCGACGATTAATTGAAAAATCAATTAATTGAAATCGAGCAATCACTCGAATATTTGTTTAATTGAAAAATCAATTAATTGAAATCAATCAATTAATCGATTATTTGGTTAATCGAAAAATCAACTAATCGAAAGGCGTCGGTTAACCAATTAATTGCTCATCAATCAATCGTGTTTGACAATTAATCGATTAACCGCACAGCCCTACTTGTAATGCATAGTAAGGTTTCGAGATTAATCTCGTTCGGGATTTTTAATTTCGGGCCAACGGTGATTGGTTGATTTTATTACATTCCGTTGGATACGGGCAATTCCACCAATATATATGGATTTCTAAAGGTGCTTTCACACGATGTGTGTTTGCGGTAGCGGTCCTCTGATGTGACGTCTTGCGCGCCGCAAAATCTCACTATGCAGAATATTGAAATCTCCAATATTCTGCGCAGTGGCAATCTGCGGCGCGCACGACGACATATCATATGCTGCGTTACCCCATATACATAAAATATTGAGCTTCATATATATCACTTTCTGGAAGTTAGAACACCATTATCTGACTCTATATGATTGAATTTGGTCTTCTTGTAGGTTGTCAAGAGAAAGCGGGACGATTCTTGCAACTGGCGGTATCGCAAAAACCATCGCACCACCACACGTTCTAAACGTGAGTTGTTGCGAAAATTGCCACCGCCGTATACACACAGTGTAGAAGCACTTCAGATGGAACACGTTCGACAAGCTATTGTTACGTCAAAATCTTCAAGATTTATCTCAAACGAGCGGATATTTTAAGGAATTGCCAAATCAGGGTCTGACAACTCCCTTGATAACCCCGCTTCAGGTAGGGATGTGCCAACAGAAGGACCAAGGTTAGGATGCTGGAATGAATTCTCTCATAAATATATATATATACATACATTTAATTATTCATTGAATAATAATTCGTTAACATAGTTGACATAACATTTTCAAAAAACTACAAATATTTGATTTAATCTCTGGCAAGTATAATTATAAATTTGGTATTAACTCTTGAGATATTCCTGAGGGTTACTCAGTGAATATTCAATTTGATATTGATTAGAAGAGGAGAAACACGAATTGAACAATATCTTCAAATTCCGAGAGTTACTCGGTAATAAGAGATAATTCGTTAATTTCATTCCTCAAAAAATAATCAAAAAGGAGAATCCTTCTAACTCTGAGGGTTACTCAGTAATTGAAAGTGACTTATTCATTCGATATATTTTTCTTTTTATTGATTTTTGACCTTCAAATCGTTTTATTGAAAGAAATCGAACTCTTCAATAAAGGTATAGTTATATAGAAAGAGGGGGATATACCTACGTATACCGTATCGTACACTGGAAAAAAATTTGGAAAACCAGCTTCCCAAATTTGTCGTGAATAGTGCTCCCAACGTATTGGTGTATCTGTTCTTCCACTTTGGGTGATCAGATCCCCCGAAATGAGAAAATATCTCATCACCTGAAGTTAGCTGAGGTTGCTGTTCTTTCATCTTGGGAGATCTGACTACCCAAAGTGGAAGAACAGATACGCCAGTATGTTGGGAGCACTATTCGAAGCAATTTTGGGAAGCTAGTTTTTCCATTTTTTTCCCAGTGTATAGAGAAAGAGAGAGAGAGAGAGAGAGAGAAAGGTATATTCACGATGTCAGAAGAATAGGTGTGTTATCTTCCCTGTCGGTGTGAACATTTTTCGATGCAGGCTTTGTCCTGGTTCCAATTTCGCCACCAGTTGGCGAAAGTGTCGTGAAGGCCAGATAAATTTCGATTTTTGAAAATAAAATCAAGTTGAAATGAAAAATAACTTCCCTCTGTGAATGTTATGTCTTATAATACGATTTTAATTTCTGTCTTGATCAATTTGGATTAGTATTTCTAACATCTAATTTGAATTCACCGCTTTTTTTGGCCTCAGCTACTCGAATTTCGTAGTGGCAAAATCAAGAACTAGGACCGAAAAATCTCACAACACATACAAAAGATAACACACCTATTCTTCTTACATCGTGGGTATATTAGAAAGAGACATGTTTAGGTGAAGACATAGTAATATACTTACGTATGGTAGGGGGTCTTTTTGCCGAACACGTTTTTCGCCGAATACACTGTAATTTGACAATCGATAGTCACCTCTAGAAATCACTAGGAGATTTCGTAGTGATCTCTAGAAATGACTAGCGATTGTCGAATTAAGTTTATTCGGCGAAAAACTTTTTCGGCAAAAAGACCCCCTACCCTACGTATACCGTATTGTATAGAGGAAGCGAGAGAGAGAGAGAGAGAGAGAGAGGTATATCAGAAAGAGAGGTCTGTTTATCTGAAAGCATGAATATGTTTGACCGCGTTCGCTGTCCAGGTATGTTCCAAATGTGGGTATGAAATGTCAATGTGATTGAGAAACGGGAATTAGGAAGAGGAAAGATGACGAATCAGTTGGCTTCATTGCCGTCGAAAGGAAATTTGGAAAAGGTTCTAGTGGAAACCAAAGAATTGAGAGTGGAAATAAAGAGAGGATAATTTCTTTGAAAAGAGCCTCATGAGATGAGCACAAATGCTACAAATCATCATGAAGGTGAAATTGGGAAATTGGGAAAGTGGGAAATTGAAATCATTGGAATCCAAATTTGATTATTGGCATGAGAGCCTGGAGTAGTGGGTGTGAATTTTATTCTCTAAGAATTTAAAAAAAGAAACATAATTTTGGAATCATATTGAAGGATTAGGAAATCTCGAAATAAACAACGATAAAAAAAAAGAACATCGGAGAAAACAAACACACTACGCGAATGAATTTATCACAGAATTAAAGGAAACTCAAACTTGAATGAATCTAATAAAAAAAAATGGTTTTCAATTCAAATTCGATACGGAACAAGGAATTAAATTTTTCAATTGAAACAAACACGATGCACGACACTGAATCTAAGAATTTGAAAAGGAAACTCAGTTCCTCTTCCCACCCGAATTGTGGAAATTTCCACTCTCTTTTGGCAAGTTTCCCTTTCTCGAAGGCTCTACCTCGTCCTTGTGAATGTGTATACTGCTTAATGATCCCGGTTGATTAACACAGGACCGCAGTTTTGATCGGAGATTTGTATTCCTCAAGAAATACTGACCCAGTGAAGGCGACACAACCGTGCGTCTGTAGGCTGTCGGTGAGGATGGCTGGTGGCGCCCGGTAACGGTGGTGTAGTAAACGTCGTAGTAGTAGTAGTGATTGAAAGTCTTCCAAGTCCTAAGAAGGACTGATGTTTTTGTGAATATGACGAGTAGTTGTCTCGAAGAGAATTGAGAAAAGAGTGGTTATCTCGAAGAAGTTAAGGGAAGAGTGGTTGAAAAATAAAGAAATCATGCGGTATTTAAAGGGCTCGATTTTCCTTCAAGGGCAATGATTGGTTGAAGGTCGCGCAGTGGGAATGGTTCTTAGTTCGTAACAATGCGAGTTCAAGAAGCTTGCTCTCAGTGGTAATAAAAATCAAAGATTTTCTGTTTTATAATATTTCGGGTATCTAGAAAGATCTCTACTATTTCATCTGATGTTCAAATCCTCGACGCGCTACGTTCCACTTCCGCTTCACGGGTAGGGTACCAAAATCCCGACATCACATTCACCCGAAGTTGCAAGTTCCTGAACTTCAAGATCCCGAAAGGCCTCTGCCCGGATTCTCATTTGCCCGAAGTCTTATAATTCCGAATCATGAATTAGGAAATGTGAAGGTGGATATTCGATACTCTATTGATGTGCATGGGAATTGATCATGAGCGCTGTAAGTAATTGCCAAATGAAAAGTTTCCGTTCTCCGTCAAAATTCAGAGGAAACGGATGATGGATAGAATCTTATAAAAAAAATAGCAGTGGCAACTAGAAAGTAAGTATAAAATATAATTCCTGTGACGAATTGATGGAAAAATTTCAAAAATTTGTGTCCACCGAATAAAGACCGATCGATTCGCAATCTACTGAAATGAAAAATGAAATCACTTCGGAGGAATGTTTTTATAAAAGTATACTTGAGAGTACTCGAACAATATTTCCGATATTCTCAAAGAGCCTGTTAATGTCCAACAGATTGAACACCTCCAGAGCTCTATATGAATTCATTAGTTCTCGAAGAGTTCTATTCTCGCTCTTGAAAAAGAATTCTTCGTGTGTTATCTCGGCGGGTTCATGTCCTCAGGAATATCTTTTTTTTCCGATTTCATATTATTCTGTTCTCAATTCAAGCAACTGAAGATAGTAATTGTAATGATCTTATATTATAATAAGAACCAACTTTTTTTCCTTGCTGTTATTATATTGATATATTACTGGTTGACAGTACCATCTACCCCAAAACAAACACCTTCATCATAAATGGATACTTGTACTTATAACACTTATAATCTAGATACTTGTCCTCATACTCGAAAATATATTATGGAATATTCATGATATTTGTCATACTCCTCAGAATCCATTGCTCTCCGTGAGGAGATTCAGAATCGATTCGTCAAAGGGTTTGATGGAATTTGCAAGTATACTTTTTTAAAAACATTCCTCCGAAGTGATTTCATTTTTCATTTCAGTAGATTGCGAATCGATCGGTCTTTATTCGATGGACACAAATTTTTGAAATTTTTTCATCAATTCGTCACAGGAATTGATGGAATTTGCAAGTACACTTTTTCAAAAACGTTCCTCTGAAGTGCTATTCATTTCTCATTCCAGAAGATTCTGCATCGATCGGTCTACACAGTAAAAAAAAATTCCGTTGCTGTGTAAAAAAGAAGTACGTGTCAAAATTTAAGTGTTGAATATTCAACTACCTGTCGAAATTCAAGTGTTGAATGTTTAACTACGTGTTAAAATTCAAGTGTTGAATATTTAACACTTTTGTGTGTTCATTTAACACACTGATCAAATGCTGTTCGATCGATTCATTTTCAACACATGAAAATGTTATTCGAGTTCGAATTAACACTTTGTGAGTGTCACTCTGGAATCAACACTTGTTGAGTGTGAAGAGAAATGGTTAACATTCGCTTGTGTGTTGAATTTGACGAAAAATTTTTTGCTGTGTATATCTCATGGACACGAATATTTGGGAAATTTCCAATCGACTCGGACCTGTACTTGGTTGAATCCGCAAGTACATTCTGAAAGATCAGGATTATTGATGACATGACGATATAATGACATAAAAAATAATGATCGGATGTGAAATTTAATTATTCACCAGAGAGATGACAAAAAAAATGAAATGTCTCCACACAGAATCGAACCCGACCGTTCTTCCGCAAGAACCATGTCTTTTGCCGCTAGGCTATGGGGTCTTGTAATATTTCAAACCACATATTACATCTATGAAGTCATGCAGCAAAGGAAAGAGACTGATGGTGCGTGAAATGATGGAATATCAATTTGAATGCTCAAATCTAATTATTCAGTCCATTGAAAATAATTTGCACTCGATCAATTGAATATTCAGTCTTATTATTTTGATGTTGATCAACATCTGATAATCGATGTTGATTTGATTATCTTCATTGGAATATCATAGTGATCTCTGAAAATTAATTTATCGGGGAAAATTATGGAATTCACCGCAGGACGTTTATAATAGATCCCCAAACTATCTTAGAATTTTTCAACCATCGATTGATTGACAATTCTAATGAAATTCATTGAAAAATCATCAAGATTTAAAATAATGATTAGAAATGCGTAACTATTAGAAAATTTGTATACAATACATATAGGAGTTCTTGAAAGCTTCATAATCAGTTATAAGAATAACCAATAATCTTATAAAATTTATGAAAAATAAATAATAATTGAAAAATTATTCACTTATATTCGATTTTAATTCAATTAAACGATGCTATCCATCAAATCTATATTTCATCGTGATAATTTAATAATCAGTATTGAACTAGCTCTTTAATTGGAAAAAAAAAAACGAAAAAATATCGAAGGGCCCCGGCCGAGAATTGCGCGGGGTGCCGGGTAAGTCAGTTCGATACTGATTACAATCAAATTGTCGCTTGGAAAAGAAAAAGCGGTGAAACTTTTCGGTAAGTCGACCGCATGGGCTTTAAACTTTTTCCGATCTTGCACGGAGTTAGCTGATCGTAAAACATATTGAGAAGACAAAGACCGACGGATAGTTGGTTCTCTCTCGATTGTCCGAGCTGACTCGAAGTGAACCGACCAGTTCCGAATCACATGAATACGGGTTCCAATGTGTGCGTACACCCGGCTGGAATGGTGGGGACGAGAAATGGTCAGATGGAGAGGGTAAATCGACTCGGTCGACCAAATGCTGGCATCACTGACCCATCCCAGCATATGGACGTTCTCACGTAAGTCTACAAGCGATCATGATCCAGGGTTAGACATTCCTTCATATTATACTACTTCTTGTACCATATCAATTGTTTGTGCGTTCGAATTGCAGAACAACTTTTGAAGATACAGACTTTCATTTATATCGATTTCATGAGCTTGAAAACGGGCAAAAAAATTACAAGACCTAGGCAGACAAAACAGCTAATAATGGATACGGCAATTCATAATGCTTGGGAGAATTTGCAGAACAACCGGATAAATTCCGAAGAATTCATGATTAATGCCACAATGTGCATGAAACAATTTGATTCGAATCTATTGGTTCTCATGGAAAGTGGTAAGACCTATTCGACTGTTGGAGACAGCAATTATAATATTCAGAAATTTGATATTGATGAATACTTTTGAATCATTCAAGTACATTTATATTTGATAATTATTCTGAAACTAATCCAACCACCACTACGTGCCTCAGGATGTTAGAACGCTCCTCAAATTTCCCACAAGTTAATTGAACGTTTCAATAACGTCCCAACCCTGGTTAAAGAGTCCCATCGAATCCCATCGATTCCCATTGGATCCCATTGATTCCGATGCAGAAAACCCATTCAGAATGGGCTTGAATGAGTTTTCTGCATCAGAATCAATGGGATTCAATGGGACTCTTTAACCAGGGAAATGCACGTTGTATGGTTTGGAAAAAAGAACACATTGCACACGCATCGTTTCTAAAATACATATTACATATATTACAGATGATGGAGATCGTATAATTAAATTGGAACGTGAACACGATGGAAACGCTTACGTAAGTGATTCATCCACACAACATGATGAACATCCAAACATGACTGTTCATATTCCAAAGAAACAAGGCAAGAAAAATGAGCATTCCAATAATTACAATGTTGACATGCTTTGCTTACCATCAAACAATGATATTCCGAATGATCATGAAGATTATATTGTTCAAGATTCATGTGAAGATAAAGAAAGTCCATACCCTTTGATTGATAACAGGAATGTCACCTTTTCTCATTTTATTTCACGCGCCAATGGAAACAAAGGTAAGTACAATTTAAACTGTGGACTGAAAATGATAATAAGTAAATGATATCCTTTTTATCAGGGTTGTTGGATAAGAATGTTAATAGAGAAGATAAGATCCTCAATAATGCTCCCAAGTTGAACAAAAGAAGTCAATTAAACAAGAAGATTCATCATCACAATGAAGATTTATTCTCCTTACCTCCAGTCAAAGTCCCCATAGTCTCTGACGGGGAAGACGATGATGAAAATAATAACATTTGCAGCTTACCCAACAATACCAAATTACAGGCATGGACTTGTGATGATGAAAGTACGTTTGATTCTCCCCCAATTTTAATACTTTCAAATACAAAAAAAAACCCTACAACCAAAATTGTCATATTGATAATGCATATGAAGAACATGAAGGCTATGACATCATTAACAATACAGATGAGAATGAATTGTTATTTTCATCATGTTCATGTGAGAATAACCAACGAAAATTGGAAAAGAAGCAGTATTATAAGAACAATAATGAGTGTGATGATAGTAATGATCATGTTCTTCAAGAAGATTCGAATTCTGAACAATCGCAATGCTTCATTTGTGGAGAAATATTTTTCAACGAAGAGAGTTTGATGCACCATGTTAATAATGAGCATTAATCTGCAACGAGAAAACGTGATACATGAACGGTTGATATAATATCTAATTTATTTATTTGATAATATTTTATACCTCATGATTCAGAGGGCTGAAATGAATATGTGATATTATTTTAGAACATTTTTCGTTTGTTCAATGTATAGATTGATATGTGTCTAGATGTAAGAAAGTACAGCTTATATCATCATGCACATTCATATGACATGGATACAAGAAAAAGCTATGTGATAATAAAAGAATCCTTGTGATATAGTATAACGGTTGAGACATTCTTATTATCAATAGTTGAAAGATGAAAATAGAAAGTTCATTCAGTTGTAGTAGAATTTTCGTATACATACAAATATTTAAAAAAATGCGTTTTTATTTTGATACACTTAACAAGATTGAAATACATATATGCATACTATATTTATATAAATATAGTATGCATATATTTTATATAAATATTAATATTTAATACTATATAAATATTTTTGTTCATGTTTGTATACTTGAATAATACAGCGCTTCAGTGTCTTCGTGTTTCTGAATTGATAATGATTGAGAAAAATGATACTAGGAATGTGTCATACGTTGTAGTGTCATTCAGTAATTAAACATGATCAAATGTTCTGAAAACCAATTTGATTTATTCTACAAAACAAATTTCCATCATGTGCAAGGTTTTAATTTTCTTGGATTATTTTAGTAACTTTGTATTCAGAATTTGTTGCGTACATGTATGTTTTTTTAGCTCATTCATATGAATTTAAAATGATACTCGTTTAATATTGTCCAAAGATTGTGCCATCGAAGGAAAAATACTAGTAAGAATATGTTGTTCCCTTTTTTTTTTGTTTATTATAATCCAAAAATAATGTTCCTCTTTGTCTGGCAAATTTGTTTTTATTTTGTTTCAAATGAGTCTTTTCATGCAATAAAATTAGGTGAATTAATATCTTAAATGATTTCAAAATAGTTATCCTTCATTTTAAGAAACATTCTTGTATAATAATTTGGGAATATTATGTTCAAATCAACCACTACTTTGGCATTACTTTAATGCAATTTATTCATAAGTATGGTATAATATAACTATACTTAAGATATAAAGTATTCATTACTAAATTTTCCAAAAATAAATTATATTTGTTACAAATAATGCACATTCACAAAATCAACTTCCATTTCTAAGTGTTGGTTTGTATTTTTTTTTCAAATTGCAATACATTTTCGAAATAGTTGATTCATTATTGAATTTTTCATTTTCTCTAATACCTCAAATTGAAGTTAATTGAAAAAGGAGGCTAGTCAATATTTCAATCGTTCATTGGAATAAATTTAGAATGGGATATATTTGGACTTGGGAAAGGTTCCATGAATTTCAAAAAATTGAAATAGCACATATTCCATTCGTCTATATTTCATGATTATTTTTTGTTTCAATCAATGATTCAAACTTTAATAATATCAAAACTGAGTTCATTTTTACGTAAACATTTTTATTATCAGTAATGTAGTGTATTTACAATTTGTATGAATAAAGCGGTTTGCGCCAGCGTTGCACGGTAGTGTGGTGCAAGGGTACCACGGACCTTATATAAGGACCGAAGTGGTGGGCACCGGGACACTTGGGAAGCATCAGCGCTTGGAGCAACACCGAGTGGGAAATTGAGTATTTGTATTCATTTCTTCACCTGCCCCGAGGGACACTAAGGGTAATATCCATTCTTCTGATTGTAAGAACTTTGTGAAGTACTTTTCTTTATTGTAATTCTTTCCATTTGAATATTGAAAACCTGAAATTTTCTTGTAATAAAATTCAAAAAGTAAAGATGATATAGAATATTGTTGTTTTCAGTATGAAATTCTTATGGTATTCTGAATTGAACGTATAATTTGAGAATGTCATAAATTATTATTCTATACATACTTGTAAGGAATCTGACCTGAAAATTGTCATTACCGTTAATGTTGGAAAAACGACTTTTTAATTATTAATGTTTATTATTCTCATTTCATAGATTTTTGAACAAACAATTATAAAATATTTTTGTATTTTATAATTGTTTTCTTTTTTTCATTATATATATATATATATCCGAACACAGCATTCACCGTCATCTCGGTTACATTTGATGAATTAATTTGTTCAGTGTGGTTTACTTTCTATATCAATTTTCAGACATCACGATTCGGAATTATAAGACTTCGGGAAAATGAGAATTCGGGCGTATGGCCTTTCGGGATCTTGAAATTCGGGAACTTGCAACTTCGGGTGGATGGGATGTCGGGATTTTGGTACCCTACCGTTTTACGCTGTGCGTTTGAAGAGTTGGACTCGGATGAATTTCCTTATTTTCATGTATTTCAGGAACATATATTTGTATATATGTCACTGTAATTTTTCATGGAATAATTGATTTGAATTGGAATCTACGATCAGAGTTTGGTTTTATGTTGTGGTGAAAGTAATTGGTATGATTACTTGAAATATTGGAATATTTTTTGAATCGTTAGTTTGAACTGATTTTCTCACATAAGAATTTACATTTACATATATATATTCACTAGGGTGATTCCATGGACGTTAGATCTAATGGTTACGAGTACTTATTATATATTTAATCATCTTTTATTGAGGTTTCTTCAGGTTTTCAATTCTGTCAAATCGTTTTACTGTATAGGGTGAGAGGGAGAGAGAGAGAGAGGGAGGGAGAGAGACATACATATATACAGGGTGGGGCATTTAAAGTGTCGCGGGCGTTTTTCCCAAAAATAAAATGAGATACGAGAAAATTTTCCGGACGAAAATCGTAGGGTATCGAGGGGGACATCCGATGGTGGCCTTGGCTTTGACCTCAAATCTCATCTTCAAGGGCATTCTGAGGTCAACTCTTGTTTTTTAAATAGCATCTCATATTTTTTACTGCAGATTTGGATTCTAGGTCAAAAACCAAGAAACTTTTGTCTGAACCATTTTCCTGAAATCCGCAAAGATGGCGCTCCAATCGATATTGTTCCATACTGAATCTGACATTAGAATAACTCGAAAACGAAGGGTCTTGGAGGAGAATGTTTCGGACAAAAGTTGTCTGATTCCAAGGGGGACCCCTTGAACTGAAACGGAGGTGATGGGGTATAACAGACAAAACACAACACATTTCAATCGTCTACATCACTTGGATAATTTTAATGCAGTAGATGCTCAAAATGATGGCCTTCGACTTCAATACACATTTCAAAACGTTTTACAAAAGGTTGCTGAACTCGTGCTGAAATATCTTCATTGATGCTCGCGCATGCATTGATGATTCGTTGACGCATATTCTCAGGTGTAGTCGGTGCTTGTTAATAAACTGTATCTTTTATGTATCCCCATAAAAAAAAATCTGGAGAAGTAAGATCCGGAGAACGGGCAGGCCAATGAACTGGTCCACGACGTCCTATCCATCGTCCAGGATAATCTCTGTCCAATATTTCTCGAGCTGTGACTGCATAATTGGATGGACAACCATCGTGTTGATACCACATATTCAATCGTTCCTGAATAGGTATGTCTTCAAGTAATGTTGGAAGTACTTGATCTAAGAAATGTCTGTACTTCTCTCCATTTAGCGTATCTGCAATGAAGTACGGTCCAATTACTCGAGATCGAAAAATACCACACCAAACATTCACAGCCCATTGTCTTTGATGCTCTACTTGACGTAACCATCTTGGATTTTCTGTCGCCCAGTAATGCATATTATGCCGATTTACTTGACCATGATTGGTGAACGTCGACTCATCAGAAAATAATATGTTGATGAAGTTGTTATTGTGCATTTGCGCTAGACCCCATCGACAAAACTGTACACGATTTTCGAAATCATCACCGTGAAGGTCTTGATGCAAACAAATGTGATACGGATGGAATTTGTGACGTTTCAGTATTCGAAGAACACTTCTTCGAGAAATTCCCGAATGGAGTTCAATTTCACGAGAGCTCACGTGTGGATTATTGGCTACTGCAGCTAGTACATTAACTTCCGCATTTTCTCCGCTAACAGTTCTCATTCGATGTCGTTTTTCCCTTGTAACACTTCCCGTTTCTGAGAATAATTTTGTAATGCGTTGAAAATACCTCATGGATGGCGTTGTTCTTTCAGGAAATCGTTCTGCATACAAGTCATATGCTTGTCTGGGGTTCTTATGCACTTCACCGTGAATGTAGATCATATCGATCTTTTCAGAAACCGTGTATCGGATATCCATGATTTTCAATTTGTCATCAACCAAGTAATAATCAAATGTAACTGACAAACTGACTTTCAAAATCGTGAATTTTCACTGAACCCCGTCGTTTGTTTACATCGCGTGAGCTCTGAATGGTGGTAATGTAGACGATTGAAATGTGTTGTGTATTGACAACTTTTGTACGAAACATTCTTTTGCAAGACCCTTCGTTTTCGAGTTATTCGAATGTCAGATTCAAAATGGAACAATATCGATTAGAGCGCCATTTTTGCGGATTTCAGGAAAGTGGTTCAGACAAAAGTTTCTTGGTTTTTGACCTAGAATCCAAATCTGTAGTAAAAAATATGAGATGCTATTTGAAAAACTAGAGTTGATCTCAGAATGCCCTTGAAGATGAGATTTGAGGTCAAAGCCAAGGCCACCATCGGATGTCCCCCTCGGTACCCTACAACTTTTGTCCGAAAAATTTTCTCGTATCTCACTTTATTTTTGGAAAAAACGCCCGCGACACTTTAAATGCCCCACTCTGTATACACATATACATTAGGGTGGAGTGAAAAACAAAAAAGTCTCTGAATCGAATCGTAATAGTGCGGAAAAGTTGCTACTCTTCGAGACAAACTCAGGAAAAAAAAAATTTTGAAATCGGATGAGATCTTCAACTCGCGCATTTCGTTTAAAGTTTTTGAATTTCATCGAAAATTCAAGGATATTTCAAAATATTCCAGGTTGCTTAATTATTGTCCGATCGAGCTAATTTTTGGTTTGTCGCATTATGTTGAGATTTTTAATGGAAAAAAAAACATACCCCCCTCCTCCCTTCACGGGGAGGGGGTAACACAGAAAGCCTGCACGGGGTCATAAAGCACGTTTTCCTCTCAAATCACCCTAAATGGGTGTCGACGCCTCACAGTTACATCGAAACAATTTCCGATGTATTATAGAATATCCTTATCGCTTCAATTATTATATGAACTGAAATTGCTTATGGGGCATAAACTCAATGGCTGGCATTCCTTACTTGTCTTTGCTAATTATCCAGTAGCACAGTAGAGTTGTATCGTCGCAGCGTTATTGCAGACTGAGTGTCTTATAGAACATCCACACGCACTTGTGTGCATTGCATGTATTTCTACATACACATTCTTGATTATCGGTTGTATCGTCGCAGCGTTATTGCAGACTGAGTGTTTTATAGAAAATCCACACGCACTTGTGTGCATCGCATATATTTCCACCTACACATTCTTGATTATCTGTTGTATCGTCACAGCGTTATTACAGACTGAGTGTCTTATAAAAAATCCACACGCACTGGTGTGCATCGCATATATTTCCACATACACATTCTTGATTATCGGTTATCAATGTCCCTGACACGTAAAGACACGGCGTGTCCTTTCTTCGGGGCCCCAAGACCATTGCCGCTTTCCTTCCCCCCAACATCTGCGGATGTCGTGAGAGCTTTTCACCAGGAAAGATATAGACTGTGCTCCGGGAAGAAAGTCAACTTTTCTTTAGTGGCTAGCAGTGTAGCCTCACAATTGGAAGCATTGTATTGCAAAGCTTCCATTCCTGCCGTTTCTCATGCCAGAATAATACAAAAAATAAAAGTCCTGCATGACAAATATTATGTTCTCAGAAAATCTTACAACAGGGAAAAAACACATGAAAAGTACAAGAACTTTATCCAAGAATCATGTGAAACTTCATTCGATATTTCTACATGTAAATGCCCTATGACATTTGAGTGCATTTGCAACAAATCTTTTAGTGCATGCATTTGCTCCAATCCTGTTGTCATTCAATGCAGGTGCCCTAAAGACAGAAAAATACCTGTAATAGAACTCAAGTTTCTGTATGCACAAAGGTATTTGAGGAAGGGGAAAATTGGAGCCAAAGATTTGGCAGAAACCAAAAGATTGACAAAACAAATGCAGAGGAAAGAACGTAGTAATCTTCTGCAGCACTCCTCTATAGAAATTGCTGCAGGTCCGTCTTCTTTTAGCACTATTCCTGGAACAGAAAATAAACATTTTGAAGAAAGTGACAATGAACAGCACGATGCAACCTTTCAGTTCCCACGCTCAACGTCTTTTGTTTCTGAAAAAAAACAAATGCGTTTGTCATTGCCAGCAACTGGGGGGATATGTGATCGGTATGGGGTTTCTGACAGAGCAGCAGCAGCCATAGCTTCAAGCGTGCTGAAAGATGTGGGATTAGTCACTAATGAAAATTCATCTATGATTATTGATCGAAGCAAGATTAGACGTGAGAAAGAAAAATGCAGAGCTAGTTTAGTTGAAGCGCAGCTTATTGAGCGACAAGCAGAGGGTCCTAAGTGTTTGTACTTTGACGGCAGATCAGATAACACACTGTACTTAGAAGAAAGAAACGGTAAACGCTACCAAACAGAGAAAAAAGAAGAACATATTTCTGTTATTGAGGAACCTGGCTCAAAATATGTTTGCCATATAGTACCAGATTCAAAGACCGGAAAGGATACAGCCCTCAGCATTGTGAGGTACTTCGAAGACAATGCTATAGATACATCTGGTATTGCAGTTATCGGTTGCGATGGTACAGCAACAAATACTGGCTGGAAAAATGGAGCCATTAAACATATTGAGATGAAATTACAAAAACCCTTACAATGGGTTATCTGCCTCATGCACTTC
The DNA here is from genome assembly GCA_018340375.1 of Gonatopus flavifemur. Classification (NCBI taxonomy): domain Eukaryota; kingdom Metazoa; phylum Arthropoda; class Insecta; order Hymenoptera; family Dryinidae; genus Gonatopus; species Gonatopus flavifemur. The sequence continues at coordinate 127,249 of JAFFJZ010000093.1, forward strand.
AACGAATTGCCTTTGCGGCATCTCACCGAAGATCTTGATGGAGGAACAAGTGGTCCTCATTCATTCAGAGGTGCTATCTGCAAACAACTTGCAGAATGTGAGTCGTTGCCTGTGGTTGATTTTCAGCCGATCAGCTGCGTTCTGCCAGAGATTGATTTCAAAATCCTCAGTAAAGATCAAAGATATTTACACGAGATTGCTCTCAGCATTGATTCAGGATCCTGTTCAACAGATCTAGCCAACCGTGACCCGGGACCAATAGCACATGCTCGTTGATTGACCACAGCTAACAGAATTCTTAGGCTATATATTTCCACTGCAAACCCGTCAGAAACCCTGCAGCTTATAGTGACATACATATTACACATATACGCACCACTGTGGTTCCAAATTAAGACAAAATCTTCTATTCTTGAAGGACCAAAACACATTTTTGATTGTATCAAAAGATGTCGAAAGTTACCTCCTAAAGTAAGGAATATTGTACATAAAGTCATTCAGACAAACGGCTTCTTCGCCCATCCAGAAAATGTTCTGCTGTCTATGGTAATGGATAACGATGAGCGCATTAGAGAACTAGGTCTAAGGCGAGTCCTCGAAACAAAAGAAAAACCTGTGACAAAAAAAGCTTTTGTAAGGACTTTCAAAGTACCTGAATTTAATTTTGAAGCGCAAGAGTACTTTGACATCATCAATTGGTCTAAGGTTACACTTACCTGTCCCCCACTCTTGTCTTCTCTTTCCGCACAGCAAATTTCGATGCTAATTAAGGAGAAACAGAAACCAACACTAGAAATAGACCTGAAAAAAGTCCCTTGTCACACTCAGGCAGTAGAACGGTGTGTAAAACTGGTAACAAGAGCCAGTAAAGAAGTATATGGACACGACAGGAGAGATGGCTACATTTGAGCAACTCTTAACTCTCAAGCAGAAATGCCACAATTCGAAACAAAATCTGACTTCAAATAGAGTCCATGCCCACATTTGGTTGGTTGGTTGGGTAGGGCGTGGGTGGAACTCGCGGTGCAGCCACCTTCTCGTGGTGAGTTCTGAGTCGTGACAAGTGTGACGGGCGAAGAGCTGCATATATTGCATACTGTAATAAAACATGGATATAACCCCTCCCCCAGGCGCGAATTCAAAGGGGGGCGGTAGGGGCAATTACCCCTCCCAAGCCAACCAAATATGTTCCGGCGATGGGGAGTTTTTGTATTCCTACGATCTTTATTTCTTTTAAAGTTCAAATAAGTACTTTTCGCCCCCCCCCCCCCAAGACAGATCTCTGGATCCGCCCCTGCCCTCCCCTCCTTTCTACCCCCTTTGCCGTTATTTGGAAGGGGGATTCAATTGAAGTAATGATATTATTCTATACAGTGGGAATTATTGCGATATAACGGGACGGTGTCGACAGAGTTATTTAGGGCGATTTGAGGGAAAAATGGACTTTCTGATTCGCTCCAAGCTTTATCAAGGAGTGGAGGGGGTATATTTTTCTCCAATAAAAACCTCAGTATAATACCACTGTTATATAACGAGTTTTTCCGTAGGTAAAAGACGAAAAATCCCGTTATATACGTAAAAGAAAATGAAGTACTTTCCCAACCGGAGTGGCTCGATTGGAAAAGCGAGTGGGTACCCGCTCCTGGTTCTAAGCTCTTGATAAGATATAAATTCTCTTATCTTGCACCCCCAGTGTAGTGGTTAAAGGTTAAAGTGAAAGAAATTTAGATGTGGAGGAATTCGTTCAACAAATGCTTTATTCCATTCAAAGAATCCATGGAAAACATGAAACAGATGAGATTTTGTTTGAAAACATACATATGAGAATCTCCGAAAAATGATCTGAATGTACAGTGAGTAAAACAGGTATAATCTTGGTTTATTGATGTTTCTACAAGAGTTCTCGAACAGGAACTCGTAATATACAAAAGGCGAACATATATAATTCTATTACAGATGATTCTAAGAGAGTTGTCGAGAGGAAACTCGTAATGTACAAAGATTGAAAGTATATAATTTTATTCCAGATGATTCTGCAAGAGTTTTCGGAACGAAACTCGTAATGTACAATGAATGAAAACCGAATGTGTACTTATTTCAGATGGAACTACGAGTTTTTTAGAAAGAAACTCGTAATGTACAATGAATGAAAACCAAGCAAATTCCCTTGGAGTCGTGTATACCGTGTGTATAGAGGAGGAGGAAGAAAGAACTAATATATTTTTCTTTTCTCTTTTTGCTCTTGACTCACCGTGGTGGGAAAGACGAGTACACGTTAGGTACTTCTTTCCGATCAAAAGGCAACGAGGTGCTGGTTACTTCTGATGGTCCCCCTGTCTCTCTCTCTCTCTCTCTCTCTTTTGGACGAAGATTGCAGACGTGCTGGTTCTCGATTAAAAATTTTACGCGATTTGAATGCCAAAAAAGAATGAGTCGATTACACTGAACTTCACTGATTTTATTATAACAGAAAAAAACTGATTCTATTCGCGAATCTCGGTTGGAGTATGAACTTATTCTACAAAGTCACGTTTCACCAAGTGGCAATCGTGGCTAAGGCAAAAGGAATGATTTTTTTGAGAAACGTTGCGTTGGAAAAAATTATTGAACATGAGTTTCCTACAAAAGACGCCGTGGAACCTTCCAAAGGGACACACTTTTACGATTTATTGCGAACTTGAAGTATGTAATCGTCAACTTGGCCTCAATCGTATCCTCGTTTCTACCCTCTTGCGGAAAAGGACGGACTTGTCTTCGCGTATGGAAAATCGGCTGCTCAACAAAACTTTCGCGTAACGAATCTGCCGATTTTCCATTGACCGTCCTATTTACGTGTTCTTCATCTGGGTGATGGAACACGCCAGATCCTGGCAAGAGAGGTTTTTCTGCCGACTCAACTGCCTGATCAGCAGTGATTAGTCAACTTGGTATTCGTGAAGAGAGAGAGACACGGGTATATGGGTACCGTGAACAAAGATAGCGAATTCGCGGGCCTCGAAAATATGCATCGATGTGGACATCGATGCGAGCTCTGACCTAGATTTCTTTCTTCCTGCTCAGCATTTTGTTTGAGCGTACACTTATTTTCTTACGTGCTATGGGTCGATATATGTATATGTTCAAATATATATATTTTAAATAATGTTCGCGACCCGACTTCCCTGTGATCCGAAATAGGCCACGCACCGGAATACAGGCGGGAATAGGGGTTGTATTCTTCTGTATTCCGGGAGCGAGATTCATCGTCACGTAACACCTCCCCACTTAAGACCGGAAATGGGGTGCGGAAAAACAATCCCGTGCACGGTCCCAGTTCCACAAGGTGACGAGGAATTCCTCTCCTTCGTGGTTAGTTCGTGACCCTCGTTTTTTTTTTATATATACATATATATATGACTCTAAAATGTGGATGTGTGTATTGTTCGTGTTTTGTTGGGAAGGCAGCTTCGTCCGTTAGTGCAGATCCAACGATGCGATTGGCGGGGCGCGGGCCAGAGGTTGATTTGGCGGACAGATGGCTTTTATTTGTAATGGCGTCGGTGGTGGCGCCGGTCGTGCTACTGGCGGCGTGATGCTGGGTATTTCGTGGATGATCGCAATTTCGGGCCTGTTGGCGAACTTTTTCCGGGGCTGCTGGTATGCTCTGTTGGCCCTTTTTCCGCAGCGTTTTCTGTAGATGACGTAGGCAATGATTCCGAGCGTTAGAGCCATCGTTATGGATGGCACCCCGTATAGGGCCACGCGGGATTCGAATAAGCTCCGATGGTGCCTCTGTATATTTCGGGCCTCGGTTTCGATTTCCTCCAGGGTTGCTCCATCCTTTCCGCTGTCCCAGTCGTTGATGGCTTCGTTCTCCTCGGGTAGTGACAGGCGGTCCAGGGCGATGGTATGTTCGGGCGTGAAATTCCGAATCAAGAGGCTCAGATTTAGGGCCTGGGATGGTTGGTACTGGAGAGTGAGCGACGCATTGACGGTGTATTTGGCGGTCATCATGGTGGTCCCGGTGGAGGCGGTGCATCCGGCTCGTAGTTGTAAGATTCCGGTCCCTTGTATGGTGGCCTTGCCCATGCTATGTTTTGGGCAATGGAGGTCGATTCCCTCTGTCTTGCTGGCGGAGAATAACCAGCCCATACCAGACTCCAATTCCGCCCAATGAGTATCCCTGGTGCGAGAGATCTTCACAGTGCATAGTTTCCAGGGATCCGATCCGGGCTGCGTAAGTAGCTCAGTTTCGCAGGTCGGTCGGGCGGTGGTCGTTCGAAGTAGCGTTGATTGGCAGATGTAGTCTGATTTCTTTGTTTTGCATTTCCCTAGGTATGACGTGGGTGGGGTGAAATACAACATTGCGCTGGTATCAATAGCCAGGTACGGAACTTGTGGTTCCACGTATGCAACTACTGTTCTTTCGGGGCCAAAGGTCTGGGCCACCGGGCAGCTATACGGCCTGTATAACTGATACACGTTCCTCTCCAGTAGGGGCACTCCGAGTACCAGTATGAAACGCTGCTTGGTCATCAGTTTCCGGATAGTTATTAATTTTGGGAATTGTTCCGAGTGTAGTTCCCCCCAATGTCATCGGGAATTCATAGATGGAATTCTGCATGATCTGTTTGGATGCTGCCTCTAGTTGGTCGGGCGAAATGATAGCGGGATGGAGGATTCCGTTTGAGCAAAAACCACCGCGTCGATCACGGTATTCATGCCATTGATGTACTGGTCGATTTGCTGCTCCTGTTCCTGGACCCATTGTGCATGTTTGTGTATGATGTGTGATGAACATTGATCGAGTGTTTCTTAAGCTATCTTAGCGACATACAGAATATATATATGTATATATATATATATCTATATATATATATATATATATATATATATATATATATATATATATATACATACATATGTGTGTGGACAGAGTGTACCTGTATACCTCTACTCATGCTTACACATAACTATGTGCATACATACACCCATGTATGCGTGCCACGAGTATATAGATAATTTCTCTTGTTTTTTTTTCTTTTCATTGCAATCTTCTTCCTTTACTTGTATTGAGAAAATAATGAGTCGAATCAAATGATACTCGTATGTACTAAGCGGATGGTACAGTTGAATACGGTGAGAGAAGTATTCATCAATTTCCCTTGATTGCAATTTTGATGAATACAGCACATATTTCTTTGAGTCGTGTTCATATCTGGATATATTTGAGCAATGTATATCTCATAGGAGATCATCTTTCTTTGAATTGATTTCGATCGGCTTGAATCAAACAAATGATTTGGCTATAGTTACTAAATATGTATTTTTTTTTACTCCACACAATGTTTGGTTATAATGAATATGGAATGATCATTATTCACATGATTTCCACTCTGTTGCAATGAGTTCGTTTCCATTGTTATGTATTGAAGGTATGTTTGCACCCATAACGTGCCTACATGTGAGGGATAAGTTAAAATTGTAGTCATGTGCTTATGTGTTTCGAAGCTGAACATAGGAATTGAGGAGCCCGATGTTGGAACTGGTTTTATTCTATAGATTGCGGACAGCAGTTTCGTCAGTCCTTGTTTTGAGTTCGCTTGCCATTACAATTTCTTGTCTTGGCAAGGTTACAGTGTCACATTTTTCTGACTTGATTTCCCGGTCTCTCGACTATGTTCAGGGGAAGGAATGATATCTTTTTCCTTTTTGGGAATCTTTATCTAGTTTCATCTTCGAAGGATCCGTCAGTTTTTTTTTGAAAACCTTCTATTCTTTCTTTTTCTTCATTCCTTCCCTTATACTTACTCGTCTTTGGACTTCTCGGGCAGTAGAAGAAGTTGTGATGGGGGTATCCCTGTCTCCCTTCATCTTGCAGGACACATTTGCATGGGTACTTTTTTTTTCTTTGATAGTTGTTCGTTTTTTTCTCTTTTCTCTCGGTGGGGTCTTCTTTCTATGGTTTTCCCTTTTTTTTTGTAGGGCTTTCTTTGTGGGTTTTTTTTCTTGCCCTCTTTTAATTACGCTTTTGTGTTCCCTTTTTTTTTACTAGTATGTTTTCTCACTCTTTTTTTTTTCATGTGTTCCTTTATTTGAGGGGGGAAACAGGGTGTTTCGTTAGTATGTTTCCATTTGTTAGTCAAGAGATGTCCGTGAATTTGTATATTGAAAAATTTTTTGGGTCTTTTTTTCTTTTGGTCCACGGACATGTCTTTCTTTGGAAAATGCGGAAATGGATTGGGTCCTTCTTCTACTCTCCGAGCAAGATGGTCCAGGTGTGTAGTCCGGCGTTGACGTTCGGACTCCTTTGTTTGAGTCAGGATACGAGGACTTCTCCACGAGAAGGAACCAACGTGGATTTGATTTGTACGCCGTCATCGTCTGCTCGAATGAGTTGCGGTGTTGGTAAAAAATTTGAGTCGAAAATATCGAAGTTGGCTCGAGGAAATGCCCTGTTAGAGATTTGACAACGAACGTTCAATCACTTGTAAATGATCCTCCAGTTACCAAATGAAAAAGTGATGTAACGTAGCTTCATTCCTAATTCCATCACCAGGAATTTTAAAATTTCATTTACCAGCGTACTTGAGAAAGGATGAATGAGATTTCCAGGAATTAAAGCATACGCTGGGTGTCCGTGTATGTGAGGTTGTTATTTGAGTTTCTTGTATTTGGATTAGTTGTAAATGAATTGGATCTGAAACGAGTTATTAATGAGTGGAACTTGAATCAATTTATTATGGCTTTAATTTGGATCAACTTTATCATGGGGTTTCCCCCTTTTTTTTTGACATATACCCATATATACATATATGCATATACATACACATACATACATATATATGTATATATATATATATATATATATATATATATATACATATATATATACACACATACATAACTACATATGTGTATCTGTACTAATTATTTAACATACGGGTTGTCGTTACTGCGAATTATCTCGTTGTTGTTTGGTTCCCTCTTTCCTTCTTTATTCGAGTTAAGTTTGGGATAAATTTTCGGGAAAAGATGAGTCGAGCCTGTGCCCATCTGACTCAAAAGGAGACGAGATGCTTTCCATATCTTTCGCAGGTTCAAGCTGACAAGAGGATTTCCTTACGTATGAGGTAATTTCGGTTTCGGAGCTATTTAGGAACTCAGACAGGAGGCCCATACGGATTCCATGGTGATCATCGTAGGACCTCATTGGAAAGCATGTAATGACTCGGGATAATGCTGATGGCTGAGGAGGTTCCCTGGAGGAAATAGGAGCTTGGGTGATGGCGGGATCCACCGTGTCGGCCGTATGGGATTTCTCCATGAGGTTTTTTTTTGTTTCCATAGTGTTGAAATTTTTGTTATGGGAATCAATCTTGGATAGTGGTGGATGCTCATACATGTGAGATTTCTACCCTTGGGTGGTTCTATAGTGAATTTCATGGGGGCACTCGGGGTATTTTTGAGATTTCGGGCTCTCCGTGCAATGGGTCATGGTCGTGGGTGCATAGAGAATCAAAATCCGTCGAGTGGTAATCCATGGGGTTTTCATGGGGTTTCTATGGGTTTTTGCCAATTATGTATGGAAATCGATCTGGGACGCTAGTGGGTCATTGTGAACGCATGCGCTAGGTTATCGCGTTATTGTATGGGGGTTTTCTATGGTTTAACCATGGTGTAATTTGGAATTGGTGTGTTTCAGGTAGATAGGGATGATCAGTAAGGTGTACAGGATCAGAATCCGTCATGGGGTCATCCATGGGGTCTTATGGGGTTCCTATGGGGTTTTTGTTAATTCCTTATGGGAATTGGTCTAGGGTGATAGTGGATCGGTATACATGTGGAAACTTGGTTATTAAGTGATTCTATGGGGTGTTTTTATGGTTTGACCATACAAAACTCCCGCGGGTGGACACGGGTATGCATACGAACCCTCCAAAAACTCCTCTAGAAATTTCGGTCCATGGGAGGAGTGTATTATCCTAAAAATTGATTATACTGAACTCCATCTCATTGCGATGCTTTTCAAACTTGTTTCCGAGCAGGAAAAGACTGCAAGAATCCTATCATTTCAGCACGAAATTTGAATTGGAAAGCATCAAAAGAATAGAATTCATTGTTATTCCCATTTCCTTTCTATTCCAGATTTTTTTCTTTGGTTGAAAAAAAAAGGAATCGATCAACATTCCTCAACACGAATTCCACCCCCCTTTTTTTTTTAATAAGTTTAGCCTCGCAGAACAGAATTCGAGAATTTGATGGATTCATGGGTACCCATGGCACACATGTATATGGTATATAACCTCACAGGCACATACACATACGCATACGCTCATATACCCATCGCATACACAATACATATATATACAGGCACGCACCCATATAGATACACACATACATAGATACACATACACAACATGTACATATATATACATACACATACAGACGTCTACACGCCTATATATACATATATACATACATACATATACACATCTACACATATATACACATATATATGTACGGACACATACATCCACATATACACACACATACATCCATATATACACACGCATACGTACCCATATACATACATATACATCCACATACACAATGTACATACGCATATATACACCCACACACCTATACACATACACACACACATATACATATCTATATACATATATATATATACATATCCAGCAAGGAACGGGGTAACGTACAATGGTGCGGCATATATAACATACCTTATGCGAGGGAATGCACTAGTGGCACAGAGGAGGACAGAGCGACGAATGGATGGAGCTGGAATGAACGGATTAATCCACCAGCGTTCGTCGCTCCGTACACAAGAGAGGCATCACGATGAATCGATGTCTCGAATAAGCTATCTTCACTCAAAAACAAAATGTATTGATTCTTGCTTCTGGGCGAAGACCACTTATACGCTGCATACGCACATTCTCCCGCATGTATCTTGAATATACGCATGCACCGTGTAGGGCTGGCCTTTACGGGTCCGTTTAGTTGGAGTTTTTTGCATTGAATACGCTAGTTTCATATGTTCGTACGTGGTAGGCTGTTTCATCGCGTTCCGTGTGGTTGCGAGAGCGACAGCGACTACGGATGGATGGAACTGGAATACACGGCGATAACTCGTGTATTGCTACAGTCTTGTATTCATGCCTGTAATATAAGGTATTATGGGAAATCATTGTAACGTTGATGCTTGCGTTCTATATGATTATGATTGTTGTCGAGGAGGCTGGCATTGATACACGATACCTACAGTCCTACCGTGGTTTTATCGCTTCATGTTTATATATCCGACTCTCTTTCTCTGAACCCATGATAAGTTATTTCTTTCTTTTAACTTCAGCCGTATTAATGGCTGCTGTAATATTATAGGTACTTGTATATCTATATGGTATGCATACTAAATGTATGCACACGCCTCTCTCCGGCCGTAATAATGGCCGCTCTTGGCTAATAACTCTCCTTTTTCTTTATTATATGGCACTTTCCTGATATTCGTGTGTCATTATTTCATCAATGTTCCACTTCATATGATCGTTTCTATCACTAATCTATAGCTGCAAAGGTGTGTTTTCGTCTTTTGAAAGTTGAAGTTAGATTGTCAAATACTATTTATTCCTTTTGTTCACTGTATTAGTCGTCTTTCTGTACTTTTACTCTATTCATCAATTTATGACTCTATTGTTTTTTTCTGTTCGTATGCGGGTTTTAATTTGTCGATATGTTTGAGTATGATTGCTCCGCGCTCGTCCTCGAGAACGGCGTTTTTGCTCTCGGTAAGGTCTAATATGACGTAGGGACCTACATATCGCTTATCTAATTTCCCTACACGCGGTTCTTTCAACACGTAAACTGATTGACCTACGCTGAATTTTACAGGATTTATATTTCGATCATAGTAAGATTTTGATTTTAGTTTTGCGTCAATAATTTTTGAATGAGCGATGGCTCTTATCTCGTCGAGTCGTTTTATTAATTCAGCGAGATATGAGTTGTATGTTTCCAGCTCCTCCGGAGGTGGATATTGACTCGGCATGCGGGCTTCATGTCCGAATATAAGTTCAAACGGGGTGAACGAAGTCGCCTCGTGCACCGAAGTATTGTATGAAAACATCGCAAATGGGATCAATGTGTCCCAGTCATCGTAGTTTTTGATATAATGTTTCAAATACTCGGTGAGCACTAAATGACTTCGCTCTAAAGAACCATTCGATTGCGGTCGATAACCCGAGGTGGACACTTGATCTATGCGGAATATTTCCGCGAGTTGTTTCAGGACACTACCTACAAAAGCTTTTCCCTTATCAGTCAATATACACCGTGGAGCTCCAAACATCGCGATACAATATCGCGCGAATGCATCGGCTATGGTTGTAGCCCGTCCATTGGGTATGGGAATAGCAATGCAATACTTTGTTAACTGGTCTTGCATTGTCAGGATGTAATTGTTCCCGCTGGGGGTGGTTCGTAGCGGCCCTACTAGATCGAGAGCGACCTTGTCAAAAGGTTGAGATGGAGTATCGGTAATAAGCATCAGTTCTTTGGTTTTAATTCGAACTAATTTCTGCTCCTGGCAGCTCTTGCATGCTTGAATGTGGTTGCTGATTTCTTCATGCATGTTCTTCCAGAAGAACCGATGTCTCATACGATTATATGTTTTTGAGACGCCTTTATGACCTCCAAAAAGACCTGCATGGTACTCGTTCATAATTTTACTACGAGCTTCGGGAGAGGGCACGATAATTTCTTTCGTGCAAATTAGTATTTCGATGGGAACATCCTGGAAGAAATACGTCAGGATGTTTTTCACCTGTTTCGGCCTAAGAAGTTTAAATAAACTTCCTGCCGCGGAGAAACGTATGGAGCGACGTTTGTCGGGAATTACTTCCGCTTTGAAGGATCGGACCAGCTGGGTCAATTTTGTTGCACGTAGGGGGCTCTTATCAGTGAAAATACTATATACATTTTGTTGTCCTCTCTGTGAGAGCACGATTTCTCCAGGCTTTGGTCTGGCTAAACGAATTCTAGTATCATCGATGAGAGATAATTCCTTAAGAACTTGATAAGTGGGATCCTCACTCATACTCTCGAACACAACAAAGTGTGCGTAATTATCCCTCTCCACTGTCAATGGTTTATCGATGATAGTGATCGTTCCTCGAGCAGCAAGGAATCGCTCTGGGATCGGATCCACGGGTTCGGGATCTAAATCGATTTCCTCTATAATCGAGTCATCGGAGAGTGATGACAACCCTATGGAGGGAATCCCGGAAACTTCTGGGGGAATCTCTTCGTCAATGGGGGACGCATTGGAGGGGGATTCACCGCTATTTTCACCCTGCTTAGTTCGATTGAGTATAGTGGGTGGTTGTGCCTGGTTTTCGAGGAGATCAATCTTCGTAGATTGTTTTTCTGGGGAAAAATTCGGGGCAATGAAAGGATTCCACGAGGCAGTGCTATCTCCCGGCCGAATCGGGCTAGGAGGCCCGTTGTTCCGGGCTATTATCGTCTCGTTCATGGTTGAGTCCGAAACGGAGGTGGAATCTCGAGAACGAATCATCGTAGAATTGGCATTAGGCGCGTCAGGGATGATTTCGTCCTCCGGGAGATCAGGCATAAGCAGCGTTCGGGTGAGAGTAGGTAGTAGACTTGACCGGGAAGATTCGAGGATTCTTGAATCCTCGATCGTCTCGTCTGAGGGGTCATCCTCGGCTATGGATAACTCTTGATAGTTGGGACGATTTTCCTCATTCCGTCGTTCTCTCACGCGTATTCCTATTCCCGTATTGTCAAAGGAGGCTGTCTGAGCTTCGCGGTATATTCTGGGTCCTCGTCTCGCGGAACAGCGGGGGACGCTCTCACCACAGGATTCCGCGAGAGCGCGTCAGCGTTCGAATTTACTCGACCAGGTTTGTATACAATCGCGTACCGATGGTTACTAAGTTTGTTGGCCCATCTACAAAGTCGGGCCGTCGAGTCTTTGAACGCCTTCAGATAGGTTAGGGGCTTGTGATCGGTGAAGAGTATGAACTCCCGACCATATATATACGCTTCGAATTGTTTGACAGCGTAGATTATTGCCAGAAGCTCCTTCTCGATGGTAGCGTATCGAGTCTCGGGGCCTGTTAGAAGTCTGGAGACGTACGCTATTGGCAAGTCTTGCCCATCCGTCTTCTGACTGAGAATCGCGCCTATTCCGTGATCGGAAGCGTCAGTGGTAATGATGAATGGTTTAGAAAAATCTGGGTATTGAAGGATGGGCTGTTCGCACCGCGCATCTGGTGAATCCTCAAAACTTCTCTGTTGTTTCTCTGACCATTCGAAAGTCGATTTCTTTCTTAGTAAATCGGTCATGGGCTTCGCTCGCGAGGAGAAATCCTTAACGAATTTGCGATAATAGCCCACCAGACCGAGGATTTGTCGGATTTGTTTTGGATTTTTAGGGACCGGGTATTCTTTCAGGGCTTCCACTTTCTTGGGGTTAGGCTGCACTCCCTTTGCACTGAGCGTATGTCCCAGATACAGGACTTCAGGCTCGAAAAGGGAACATTTTTCGGTCTGGAGAACTAGATTATGCTCCCTAAGTCTTTCGAGAAACAGACGAATCTTATGAGCGTGTTCTTCTATGCTCGATGATACTATAATCACGTCGTCGAGATATACAAAGATACCTTTCCCGACGAGTCCTTGCAAAACTTGATTCATCAGTCTCTGGAAAGTCGGAGGGGCATTTTTCAGTCCCATGGGCATCCGAGTGTACTCGAAATGGCCCATGGCAGTGGAGAACGCCATTTTCGCCTGGTCATCGGGGTGCATTCCTATTTGATGGAAACCACTGGCTAAGTCGAAAACCGAGAAATATTTAGCGTTTCCCAACTTGTCGATAATATCAGGGATTTTTGGCATGGGGAAACAGTCGTCTACCGTCTTCTCATTGAGAGCACGGTAATCAACCACCATCCTCCATCTCTTCCGCCCGTCAGGCCCAGGTTTCTTGGCCACTGGGAAGAGTGGTGCATTGTATGGTGATTCAGAGGGTACAATGATTCCTAACTTCAGTAGGTTCTCGACCTGCTTTTCTATTTCTTCCGCTAAATGTCGAGCAGTGGGGAATTGGGGCTTATTTATATAGGAGTCGTCTGTCTGTTGGATTCTGTGAAGGGTGGTTTCTGTTCGAGGGAAAGGATCACCGTCTAGAAAGAATTGATTGTGAAATTCTTCGACTATAGGGTGCATTAATTCACGAGCCCGCGGCTCTAAATCCCTTATTTGCAAAAGTTCATTGATTGCTTCGATTCTCTCATCCTCGGTACGAGTTCTCAAAGTGTATTCCCCGAAGTCGATGTCGCTATCCGAGGATATCTCGTCTTCCGGGCACGTAGGGGTCAAATTTTCGCGGATGACTTCGAAATCCTCTCCGAAATCCTGAAGGGTGGTATTCAGGCGAGAACTGCCTCCGCGGTTAGGTTTCTACAGACTCTTTGTCTTCTCAAGGGTGCACCACCGCACTAACGCTAGGGGGTGGTTCACGTTTTCGGGATGTAGGTTCGTTCTCCCGTATAAATTCCATAGCTCGTTTTACGGATTCGTAATTGTGGAAATTGAATGGGTCCATTGGGGTGTCAACATTTACAAGAGTTCCATGATAGAACGATAATTCACTTTCGTTTTCTACGAAGAAAGGTGCCCCCAAAATTCCATCGTTCGGTAGTTCACAATCAACGATATAAAAGAATACCGTTGACACCTTACCATGGAACTTAAGATCGATCAGTTTAGTTCCAAGGGCAGTCACCGACCCCGCAAGTCCGGTAAGTATCGTGTCGTCCGTTTCGATATACTTGTCTTTTAAAGAAGCATAGGGCAGAAGATTTACTCCTGCTCCTGTATCGAGCATCAATTCAGCCCTACTTCCCTATACCACGGGTTGTACCTCGACTCTCTTTCCCTCAATCTCCTCTCCTCTATTTAGTTCCCCTATCTTTCTCTATCATCTCCGCCCATCCCACTCTTTCCCCTATCTCCCATTCCGCCCCTTGCCCCCTCCCCAAACCCTCATGCCACTCTCCTCTTTCTTCTACCCACCCCCCCCCACTCTACCCTCTTTTATTCCCCTCCAGCACCTCATCGCCACTTCCCCCGCCTCTCCTTCCTCCAGTTTCTCCTCGTATCTACAGGCCCTCCTCCTGGAACCTATTCTCAACTTATCCCTCTTACATTCCTCCCTCACCATATACCCAGGCGTCCTCCAATCTAAACCCAATGTCCAACTCAAAAATTTTTCCTGTAATCCCTCCATATCCTTTCTTTCCTTCCATCCCCGGATCTCCGCCCCATACTCTAATACCGTCCCTACCAATCTATCCCAAATCCACAATCTCCTCCTCCAGTCCGCTCCAAACCTCCTCTCCCCTATCCCCCATACTGTCCTCATTACCACCATACCCTTCCTCATCCTTTCCCTCACCATTGTAACATCCTCATCTTTTTTCGCACTTTTTTTTGTCTCTCTTCTATCAGGATATAGATATATTTATACTCTTTACTCATATAACATTGTTATATAAATATTATATCAAAATTACATAACATGAAATAACAATCTCATAATTAGGAAAATTATATTTGAATCATGATTTCAATTGGTTCTAATATATCTATGTAACAATCCAATTACATGCAAGTAACAACCTTTCATGTGAAGTTCTTCTATTAATTCATAAAACAATATATATAAATAAAATTTTCGCGTTATGTAATTTTCATTCATTCATGATATATATATATTCTTTTTTTCCTCTCATAATTCGTATTTTCTTTATATATATATATATGTACACATAGATAGTTATATACATATATATATATATATATATTTATATATATTATATAATTTTAAATTTCAATCAATATTCAATGAAAAATGCGAATATTTTAAGATATATTCTTTTCCTACGCCTTTGAATTGTTTTTGAAAGTACGTCGGAATGTATACAAATTCTGTATACATTTGGGTCACAGATTCGAAGGAAACTCCTGTGCGCTACGGAAAAGCGTTTATAAAAAACTCGAGACCAGAACAATGCCTGTGCTGTTTCGATACCTCGCATGTGACGTCAACCCATGCATTCCTAACTCTATGTATACTTTCAGAAATAATTTTTAGATATGCAATATTATTGGGCAATAATTATAACCAAATTCAGATTCTTAAGTATTAGTTATTATCAACTGTATATTTTCTTTAACAATATGACTCAACCCCCAAACTTTGGATAAGAATTAATCTATGCAATAGAATTATAAAATCTAATATAAACTGTTCAGATTACATTTTTAATATTGACCAGAATTCCCAAATGAAGCTATAGATAGATATAATACATTGAAAATGGTTTTTTTCCAACTTGAGCAATATTTAAAACATATTTTTCACAAATTTAAACGAATTCTGAAAATATTCAATTGTATTGAATCATATTTTTGATGAATATTACTCAATAGAATATCTCCATGATATTTTTATAACAAATATATAACTAGGATATAACAAGGTTCAAGAAACTATTCAAAAACATTTAAATTATGATTCAACAATTTCTATGTTGCTTCTCATTGGGAAAATCTATTTAAACTATGAAAGACCAACAAATATATTATATAAGATCATTATCATTGTAATTCTGAACAATTGTTATTAGAAAATCTATTATTTTTAACTCGAGTCTACGAGGAAAAGCTATGCGAACACAAGAAGCATTGATACGTAGGAAAACCTATATGAAAAAAACTGTCGGGCCATAGAAAGAATGAAAACATATTTCCTTCTTTCTTAAACAACTGACCCCCACTTGGAGGGCAGCTCCCAGAACAGTATATAAGGAGCCACCTCGTGCCCTTTGACACTCACTCACTCTCAAATTTTTCTCAACTTATATACATTCACTATTATAGTTCAATTCAAAAATTACATACGTTATAATCTCAAAGTTAACTTCCTTGTACTTGATAATTTTCAAATATACTCAACCATCATTTAATTGGGAAGTTTCATTCATCAAAAAACCACAAAGTAAGTTCAAAAGAATAAAATACACGCGATTTTATTTCTTCTTAATCCCTTCAAATTTCTGTCCTTTTCCCTGATAACGAAACTCGCGGTCGTTATCAGAACATACTACACAATTTTCCTTGTTTTAAGACGAGATACTCGCGATCTAGTCTTAATCCCTTCAAATTTCAATCCTTTTCCCTGATAACGAAACTCGCGGTCGTTATCAGAACATACTACACAATTTTCCTTGTTTTAAGACGAGATACTCGCGATCTAGTCTTAATCCCTTCAAATTTCTGTCCTTTTCCCTGATAACGAAACTCGTGGTCGTTATCAGAATATACGTTATCCATATACCTTCCACATTCAAGATATGATACTCGTGATCAAATCTTAAAAATTCTTATGATACTCGTGATCATTTGTACAGAAATATACTCGTGATATTTCTTCACTGTTAACAATACTCGCGATTGTTAACAGTAAAAGACATTACAATTTTGGTCACGATACACGCGATCGTGATCATAAAATATATTCTCATTCAATTGCACAAGATCTTCCTTTTTAACCAACATAAACATAATATGAGTATCATATCACCATCCCTTTAAAGTTTTCATTTTTATTGTCGCGACTCTACATTTGTTAGAATAGGTTAAACAACCCCGAGTGTAATCAATTGTGGATTTATCTGATTTATTTTAGTGACTCGATCAATCCAGGAGATAGAATATGACCTACGGGCATATAAACAGCATATTTCGGCCAAACAGAAATTATTAAACACGTTCGGAAATAATTTGAATAAAAAGGCTTTGCAAAGGACGAAACAAAAAATAAATCAACGTACCGAAAAATATAAAGGATTTTTAAAAGAGTATCAAGAAGCCTGTGAACAACAAGGAACATTGCTCCAGCCCAACCAGCAGCCACAACCCCAAAAGCGACGTCCATCCAAAGAACCGGTTCATCTTCGGCCAAAGTTACCCCGGCGATGCGAAGAATGCATCAAAACAAAGCAAGAATATTTTAAATGCCCCACTTGTAGAAATTTTGTGTATAAATACGCTAAATTAACTCTGGAACAAATTAAAACTATCACCTTCACTCCAGAAGAAAATAAAAGAGTGATTTGTATGAGAATTTTCGGGGATCGCCCCGAGAATTTGTAATTTCTATTCTTTAAATAAAATTCACCACACATGTCTGCAAATTTTCAATTTTTATTTAACCTACGTGTGTGACTCCATCCCAAAACATATAAAATTATATATAAATACAGCTAACCACAAACCTTGCATTGTTGTAATAATAATAATCCCATTAGTTTTCACTACACTCAAACCACTATCACTTTAAATCACTAACACTTGATATACAATCTGGTTCATCGACTTGTCTAATCGATGAATCTACTTATACGACCAACACCTGGTCGACAATCAACAAATTCCATATCAATCATTACAGGAATGGAAAAATATCCATTCTCTGAATGATTGAAGGAGACAAATAACTTAAAACCAGATTCACCAATAAAACACTACACGAAACACTAAATTTACACTATTTGTTCGACTCTTCAAGTCGAACAGGTGATTCCATCACCCATATTTTCCAACGAAGTAAAGGGAACTACGTATTCCCTTCTCAAGGTCCCTCGTAGAAGGTGTTGGTATTTATTTTCTGCTTGTCGATGAACCAACACTAGTTTATATTCCCACGACGAAGAATAACATCCCTCGATGAAAGTTAGGAGCCTTTCCTCCTCTCCGTCAGGACAAACATCTTAGCGCTGGAGACGCTAAACCTGCAATCCACTCCATCGAACCCGTAAAAGAAAAATCTATTAAAAAGGGCGCGAAAGATTCAAAATTTGAGTCGTCCTTATATTCATGTGTATATCGTCGATCGATTTCTTCCTTTCATGAAATCGTAGACGTAACACCATTGCTCCCTGTTTTCCGTTGCTCTGGATAATATAACCCAGATACTTCCATTCTTCCACCTTCTCTAGCTGTTCCCTCCCCCACTTCTACATCACCTTTTTCTGTTTTTCCCCTCCCCTCTTAAACCTCATTACCTTGGTTTTACCAATGTTCACCTCCAACCCCTTCTTCCCAAAATATCTCCTCAGTACTGCAATTACCTCCTGCATCTTCTCCACCCTCGATATTACAACTATGTCGTCAGCGTACGCCAAACCCCATATTCTCTTTCCCCCTACCTTAATCTCCCCCCCTCCTCCACTTCAAGATCCGCCGTCAACAAGTTGAATAGCAGAGGGCTCAACGGGCATCCTTGCCTTATCCCCCTTGCCGTCCAAAACGCCTCTGTCAGCTCCCCTCTTACTCTCACCCTCCCTCTTGTTTCACCATATAGCCTCCTGATCCTCCCTATCAGCCCTTCCCTGATCCCTCTCTTCCTCATCTCCCCCCATAACACTCCCCTATCTACCTTGTCGAAAGCTGCCTTCGAATCCACAAATATCGCCGCTATCCTTCCTTTTCCCTCCCTAATTGTTCTCCCTATTATATAGTTTAACGCGTAGATGTTGCGCAACGTACCCACCCCTTTCCTAAACCCTGTCTGGTTCCCCGGTATTATCATCTTTTCTTCCACCTCCCTCTCTAGCCTCTTCGCCACTACCATCGTGTACACCTTGTATAGCGCTGTGGTCAGCGCTACCCCTCTATATTCCCCCACCCTTTTGCCCTCTCCCTTCTTCACAATCGGCGTTATCCAAATCTCTTTCCATTCCTCCGGAATTTTTCCCCCATTCCATACTCCTTTCAAAATCTCCCATATTGCCCTTGCCACTTCCTCACCCCCATATATCCACGCCTCACCTGGTATACCATCTCCCCCCACAGTCTTCCCCTTTTTGAGCCTCCCTATTGCCTCTTTTACCTCTTCTAATTCTATCTCCATTTCCCCATCTTCCACTCCTAGTAACTCTGCTCCTCCGTCCCTCACCCTCCCCACTACCCCTCCTAACAGCGTCATGAATGATTTGATAGAAGCTGTTGATCAACATTGAAATATCTCATAAGAATGTTCACTAAACTGAACATTTGTGGTGAGAAATTTACAGAGGTTTTTATACATAGTATAAGAATTGAGACATAGTTCTTCGGTTGTGAGGAGAGTTGACCATGCGTCCATACCGTTCCTTTATGGTAAGGTTGTTTATGACAGGGTATCCAAGCTCTAATGGGGGTTTAGTTCCGTTAACGAGCAATGTTGCGTCAGATGGTGATAGTGTATTCAATATACAGGGTGGGGCATTTAAAGTGTCGCGGGCGTTTTGTCCAAAAATAAAATGAGATACGAGAAAATTTTCCGGACAAAAATTATAGGGTATCGAGGGGGACATCCGATGGTGGCCTTGGCTTTGACCTCAAATCTCATCTTCAAGGGCATTCTGAGGTCAACTCTTGTTTTTTGAATGGCATCTCATATTTTTTACTGCAGATTTGGATTCTAGGTCAAAAACCAAGAAACTTTTGTCTGAACCATTTTCCTGAAATCCGCAAAGATGGCGCTCTAATCGATATTGTTCCATACTGAATCTGACATTAGAATAACTCAAAACGAAGGGTCTTGGAGGAGAATGTTTCGGACAAAAGTTGTCTGATTCCAAGGGGGATCCCTTGAACTGAAACGGAGGTGATGGGGTATAACAGACAAAACACAACACATTTCAATCGTCTACATCATTCGGATAATGTTAATGCAGTAGATGCTCAAAATGATGGCCTTCGACTTCAATACACATTTCAAAACGTTTTACAAAATATTGCTGAACTCGTGCTAAAATATCTTCATTGATGCTCGCGCATGCATTGATGATTCGTTGACGCATATTCTCAGGTGTAGTCGGTGCTTGTTGATAAACTGTATCTTTTATGTATCCCCATAAAAAAAAATTTGGAGAAGTAAGATCCGGAGAACGGGCAGGCCAATGAACTGGTCCACAACGTCCTATCCATCGTCCAGGATAATCTCTGTCCAATATTTCTCAAGCTGTGACTGCATAATGGGATGGACGACCATCGTGTTGATACCATATATTCAATCGTTCCTGAATAGGTATGTCTTCAAGTAATGTTGGAAGTACTTGATCTGAGAAATGTCTGTACTCCTCTCCATTTAGCGTATCTGCAATGAAGTACGGTCCAATTACTCGAGATCGAAAAATACCACACCAAACATTCACAGCCCATTGTCTTTGGTGCTCTACTTGACGTAACCATCTTGGATTTTCTGTCGCCCAGTAATGCATATTATGTCGATTCACTTGACCATGATTGGTGAACGTCGACTCATCAGAAAATAATATGTTGATGAAGTTGTCATTGTGCATTTGCGCTAGACCCCATCGATAAAACTGTACACGATTTTCGAAATCATCACCTTGAAGGTCTTGATGCAAACAAATGTGATACGGATGGAATTTGTGACGTTTCAGTATTCGAAGAACACTTCTTCGAGAAATTCCCGAATGGAGTTCAATTTCACGAGAGCTCACGTGTGGATTATTGTCTACTGCAGCTAGTACATTAACTTCCGCATTTTCTCCGCTAACAGTTCTCATTCGATGTCGTTTTTCCCTTGTAACACTTCCCGTTTCTGAGAATAATTTTGTAATGCGTTGAAAATACCTAATGGATGGCGTTGTTCTTTCAGGAAATCGTTCTGCATACAAGTCATATGCTTGTCTGGGGTTCTTATCCACTTCACCGTAAATGTAGATCATATCGATCTTTTCAGAAACCGTGTATCGGATATCCATGATTTTCAATTTGTCATAAACCAAGTAATAATCAAATGTAACTGACAAACTGACTTTCAAAATCGTGAATTTTCACTGAACCCCGTCGTTTGTTTACATCGCGTGAGCTCTGAATGGTGGTAATGTAGACGATTGAAATGAGTTGTGTATTGACAACTTTTGTACGAAACATTCTTTTGCAAGACCCTTCGTTTTCGAGTTATTCGAATGTCAGATTCAAAATGGAACAATATCGATTAGAGCGCCATTTTTGCGGATTTCAGGAAAATGGTTCAGACAAAAGTTCCTTGGTTTTTGACGTAGAATCCAAATCTGCAGTAAAAAATATGAGATGCTATTTGAAAAACAAGAGTTGATCTCAGAATGCCCTTGAAGATGAGATTTGAGGTCAAAGCCAAGGCCACCATCGGATGTCCCCCTCGGTACCCTACAACTTTCGTCCGAAAAATTTTCTCGTATCTCACTTTATTTTTGGAAAAAACGCCCGCGACACTTTAAATGCCCCACCCTGTATATAGATATAGATACACAGGGTGTCCCAATTTAACCTTTGAATGCAAATATCTCAAAAACATGCATCTTAAACCAAAAGTACTTTCTACCGAAGTTGTTATACAAAGAGGGGGCCACAAAACTACGATATCAGTTCCATCATAGATGACGTTATGACCGATTAAAATGGGGTCAACATCATTTTTTTGAACGGGAACTCCCACTTTTCATTGCATATCTTGATTTTCCGCAAAAAACTGAGTAACTTTTGCTTGGAACGTTTTTCTAAATTCTCGAAGATGGCGCCACAATCGATGAGAAATAAAGTTTATGAAACAATATGCGGATATCTTGAGGAATGCATCCAAGAGCCAAAATGTCTCATTCGAATGTTGTTGTTAAGAGAGGAGACGACACAATGGCGATATCAGTTCCATAGTAGATGGCGCTGTGGTCGGTCAAAATGAGGTCAACTTCAATTTTTCAAATGGAAACCCTTACTTTTTATCACATATCATGATTCTACGCGAAAAAATGAGGAATTTCTGTTTGAAACATTTTTTCTAAATTCTTGAAGATGGGAACGGTGAAAAATGAGGTTGATGGAAAAGTTCTACTGCATTATGTGTGAAGCAGCGCTTCACGAACAAATCAAAACAATAATAATTCCAGAGAAGGAATCGAACACAAAACACAACAAATGTCATGTCCAAAACATTGTGAATGACTTCAATTCAATGTAACTCTTCTAATGCAGTAGAACTATTTCATCAACCTCATTTTCCACTGTTTAAACTTCAAGAATTCATGAAAAATGTGTTAAACAAAACTTCCTCATTTTTTCGCGTGGAATCATGATATGCGATAAGAAGTAGGAGTTTCCATTCAAAAAATTGAAGTTCACCTCAGTTTCACTGACCACAGCGCCATCTACTATGGAACTGATATCGCCATTGTGTCGTCCCTTCTCTTAACAACAACATTTGAATGAGATATTTCGGCATTCTTGGATGCATTCCTCAAGATATCCGCATAGTGTTTCATAGACTTTATTTCTCATCGATTGTGGCGCTATCTTCGAAAATTTAGAAAAACGTTTCAAGCAAAAGTTACTCAGTTTTTTGCGGAAAATCAAGATATGCAATGAAAAGTGGGGGTTCTCGTTCAAAAAAATGATGTTGACCCCATTTTAATCGATCATCACGCCATCTATGATGAGACTGATATCGTAGTTTTGTGATCCCCTCTTTGTATAACAACTTTGGTATGAAGTACTTTTGGTTGAAGATGCATGTTTTTGAGATATCTGCATTCAAAGATTAAATTGGTGTCAGTGTGATTAAATTGTATACAGGGTGTCCCATTTTAATTTTTATATCGGAATAACTCAAAAACGAGGAGTTTCGGAGGAAAATGTTTCGGACAAAAGTTGTGACATTCCGAGGGGGACATCTGATGGTGACATTGGCTTTGGCCTCGGATCTCAACTTCAAGGTCATTCAGAGGTCAACTTTTGTTTCTTGAATGGAATCCCCTATTTTTGACTGCAGATTCAGATTTGACGTTGAAAAACAAGAAACTTTTGTCTGAATCATTTTCCCGAATTCCGCACAGATGGCGCTCCAATCGATAAAAAATGAGTTTCATGAAACACTCGTATTGCTTTCTGTGTAAAACGACATTTAACTCTCCAGTGTTTTTTTCAGCTTCTGAGGATTACCGTCGCCATCAGAGTTACCCAATGTGCACCACGAGGAGGTTAAGCGATCGGATCTTGCACATCTTTGTGGCCCTTAAAATTTGATGGAACCTCATAAGTAAAAATCCGAAGTGGTAAGATCCGCAGACCTAGCTGGGATTTTCCATCAACCAATACTGATAATTATGTCTGTTCGTAGTACCGTTACTGTGAATTGTTGCCAAACACAAGTACAAAACAATACTTGTGTTTATCATGAACAAGAAAGTTCATACTAGAGCATTGTTTACAAACATAAGTGGAACGGAATGTTTGATATCCTTCATTCATTCACAAATTCTTTCCGATATACGATTCAAACTTGAAGAAGATCTTTGATCAGTGTTGTGAAGGTCTCAAAACCATGGATTATCCTTGGGGTGAAATACTTGATATTCTCCTGATACTAGGAGAATGTCGATGTAATTACGCTGCAGCATCAAGATTGTATGGAGAGAGGTATCCAAATAGACGCCAGCCTTCTCTTCAGGCGATACGCTCAATAGAAAGACGAGTCAGAAGAATGAATATCCCACGAGTCAGAAGGCGTTAGATTGAAATCGTATGGATGCACGCTCAGTAGCTGTTTTAGGAATGGTGCACCTGAATCCTCACGTTAGTACCAGAGAAATCCAGCACCAATTAGGTATCCCAAGATCAACGGCACGCCGCATACTAAGATCTGGTAAATATCATCCTTACCACATTACATTGGTGCAAGCATTAAGTGAAGATGATCTTAGACGTAGGGTTGAATTCGGTCAATGGGCCTCGGAGCAACGGCCTGGTTCTTTCAATTACGTGATGTTTAGTGATGAAGCAACATTCTGCAGTAACGGTGTTATGAACAGACATAATTGTCATTATTGGTGAATTGAAAATCCCAGATGGCATCGACAAGTTGACAATCAACATCGCTGGACTCTGAATGTGTGGTGTGGGATTTTGGATGCTCAGATCATTGGTCCTTATTTCTTCCAACATACTGTTGGGAAGGAAAATGATTTGCAATTGATTCGGGACAAATTACTAAGGATGTTGGAAGATGTTGATCTCTACACACGAAACAGGATGTGGCTTCAACATGATGGGGCACCACCTCATAACGCTGCAATTGTCAGAAATTTTTTAAACACATCTCACCCACACAGATGGATTGGTCGCAGTGGATACATTGCCTGGCCGGCTAGGTCTCCGGATCTCACCCCTCTGGATTTTTACTTATGGGGTTTCATCAAAGATGCAGTTCATGAGAAACCACCAACGACCAGAGATGACATGAAACGCCGAATACGAACTGTCTGCTGAACAATTCCACGTCATGTGCTTTTGTCGTTAGAGCCACATTTTCAGAGACGAATTAGGTTATGCCAACAGGTCAACGGTGTAAATATCGAACATTTGATACGGTGAATTTTCATACATATTGCAGAGCGTTTGACGTGGAAAATTACACACCTCTACAGTCCAGACAATCGACCCTTTTCAGGGCCTAAAAGATGTGCAAGATCCGATCGCTTAACCTCCTCGTGGTGCACATTGGGTAACTCTCATGGCGACGGTGATCCTCAGAAGCTGAAAAAAAAACACTGGAGAGTTAAATGTCGTTTTACACAGAAAGCAATACGAGTGTTTCATAAAACTCATTTTTTATCGATTGGAGCGCCATCTGTACGGAATTCGGGAAAATGATTCAGACAAAAGTTTCTTGTTTTTCAATGTCAAATCTGAATCTGCAGTCGAAAATAGGGGATTCCATTCAAGAAACAAAAGTTGGCCCCTGAATGACCTTGAAGTTGAGATCCGAAGCTAAAGTCAAGGTCACCATCAGATGTCCCTCTCGGAATGTCACAACTTTTGTTCAGAACATCTTCCTCCAAAACCCCTTGTTTTTGAATTATTCCGATATAAAAATTAAAATGGGACACCCATGTGTATACGTGTGGTGAGTCCGCCATATTTGTATCATCTATGTCCACCAATTTTTGAACCATGCGTCTGCATTGTTTTGTCAATCAGATTGCTCCTATTTCGTAGCCACCGAAAACGTTTTTGAAAAAAATAAGCTGAAAGAGTGCGAGGCAATTAAGCAACCGGAGGAAATACACAGCGTGTTTGTGGAACTTTTCAAGGACCTATTTTGGAAGGAAATTAATCCAGAGATTAAAGATATTCCTTCGTTTTTTAGAAAATTTGCAGGTTAGTATACATATATACATACATGGTATATGACACGATGATAAATGAATGAATAAATACTCATTAATTAATTAATTAATAGTTGGAATGAATTATCATGTATTCAAAGAAGTTCCCACTGAGTACAGAGACCTTTTAAGTGCAATATTAAATTATAATATGAAGTTTTCACAAACCAAATTCCACAATATAATAAATATTCATGGTTTTTGATTGGATTTGTGATTGAAAATGATATTTATTCATGTATTTTCCAGGAACCAGTCATGAAGTTCAAGTGCAGCATCATAAATTGTTCCGCCAATCATTCCAAGATGTATAACTTCCCTGATCCGACTCATAATATGGAGCGGACAGTGAAATGGTTAAAAGTATCTGGGAACGAAAAGCTGTTGGATCTTCCTCCAAATAAATTGAAGCAGAGAAAGATTTGCTCATTTCATTTTGAGGAAAGATATATTCTCCTCCATCGATTAAGTCGAACAGCTATCTCAACTTCAAACCTACCAGGTATCGCATCACTGAATTCTTGAAATATTCATAATATTGAACGTCATGGTTTTATATTTAATGAATCCAATTGAATTAAATTGATTACATAAAATTGTATTTATTATACCTCAATTCTTATTTCCAGGACCTATTGATGCATCTCATTATATGGACAATTCCAAGCAGGAAGGCAGTAAACAGCAATTACCCCCAGCAGCGGAGCCACATAATTTTTATACATCTGTACATCTTTTTTATACATTTTCATATATCTGTTCACTACCCTGCCAAAAAAGTGTTTCATAATTCCTCATGTTTCAATATTCTTTCATACTCCTCATAATTTATCATAAATCTTCATAAATGTCATAAATTGTCATAATTTCTCAAGGAATTGGAACATTCAGTATGAGAAATGTTTTTTCATAATAAGTCATAATTTCTCATAAGTGAAATCATATTATTTCATATATTTTCATCATTTCTCATAAAATTACATGAAATTTCTTATAAATATAATGATGACCATAAGAGACGGTTTTTTCATAAGAAGTCATAATTTCTCATCAGAACTCATAATTGTTTCGTTTTTTTCATGATTTGTAATAATAAATAATATGTGAGATTTTGTCAAGAGATTGTGACAAATTATAAGAAGATCATAGCCCATAATAAGATCTTCCTCTTCCAAGGGATTGTGCGATTTCAAAGTTTGTGAGAAATTATGTTCAGGAAGAAAATGATTTCTCTGCTTAAAATGACGGAAAGAAACGGAAAGGAAATTCTTCCTTTCCGCTTGATATCGGTTTTTGTCCCGTAAAATACGGAAGGAAACGGAATGAGAATTTATTTTCCCGTTTGGAACTGGAAATGCGGACATGAACTTCGATGGTATTGATACGGATTTCTGAGCATAAAATATTACCGATTTGAAACGTATTGCCGGATGAAGTGAATGGGGAGGCCTTTCCGTTAAAGAAGAGTTTATCAAAGGATTCCAGAGGTATTCATAGTTTCTCAGAGAGTCTCAGTAGTTTTCAGAAAAATTCAGTTTTTCAGAGATATTCATGAACATTCAAAAGAATTTTTAGTGGAAAAACGTGCCCAATAAGTGAGAGTTCTTCAGAATTTTTCAGAAATTTTTAGTTTTTTGAGATTTGTCAGAGTTTGAAGATTTTTCTTGTAGGTTTTCAGAATTTTTCAAATTCTTTTAGGTTTTTTCAGTGTTTTTCAGAGTTTTTCAGTGAGATTCAGAGTTTTGCAGTGAAATTTAGATGAATTTTCAAATCAATTTTTTCCATCAGGGTTTGTAAATTATATTTGAGTCCCATTCAAATATCCTATAGATGGGTTCACTATAGGTTTTTGACATGTCATTTGTATGTTCTATGAACGTTTTTATTTCGTTATATACATGTGAATTTCTTTTGTTATTTGGGTAGATTTGCCTCCAGAATAGTTACGATTTTTAAAAGATATTTAAGAAATATCAGAACATATTCTCTCGGAAGATAAGTCCAAGATTTTCTCAAAGATACATGTTGCTGAAGTTAG
Source organism: Gonatopus flavifemur (assembly GCA_018340375.1). NCBI lineage: Eukaryota > Metazoa > Arthropoda > Insecta > Hymenoptera > Dryinidae > Gonatopus > Gonatopus flavifemur. The sequence continues at coordinate 154,591 of JAFFJZ010000093.1, forward strand.
AATCATTCATTGAAACGAATCAGTAATCGAATAACAAAATACTCAACTCTCAAAGACCCCAATTCATGAAGTACATTGCATATTATCTTTCAAATGATATTTTCAGTTGCAAGGAGTTAATTCGAAAAGATAAACACCGATGATTCATCAGTAGAGATCGGATTATATGCAACAAAAAAAAAGTAAAAAATATGAATGCAAATGTGCAAAAAAATATCTCTAAATATGTAGGAAAATTTGAAAAATATGCAGTAACATATATGAAAAAAAATTGAAGTTTTTATAAATGAAAAATGTGAAAGTTGGATATTGATTACCCGATTAGAAAATCCCATCAATGCCTATTGAAAGTGCAACATCCTGATACAAACTCAATAGGTATTTGTCGGCGTTAATAGGAATTCTGCACGTTCAATCGGAATGAATGAAATGTTTTTATCAGTTTCAGCAAGATTTTTCCGAATTAAAGGATCATCAAATGTTTTCTACTTTGTTGATTCAAAAATTCCGACAGTTCCAATATTTTGCACAGATTTGATGATATCATTGAAATGAATCGTCACAGTTGCACTCATTTGATAAAAATTCTTGGGAAAATTTACTTCATTTTTACCAATACGCTTCATTTTTTCTCTAATTTTTCGGCGATAAAATGAAGTGTTTTGGTCAAAATGGCGTAAATTTACCTAGGGAATACGTATTTTTCCTAAACAAGATTCATTGAGGATTAATAAAAATCAATTTGGAGTCAAGAAATTATGATTATTGTGTAAAATGAATATTCATTTTACTTCGGAAGGCTCCTATATGTGATCAAATATTCATTGATTACAAATAACTTTCCAAAAGTCAAGAATTTTTTTCTGTTGAAAATATTCATTTTTCTCCAAAATTATTAGAAATATGCATTTTGAAACAAACAATAAATAAAATATGCAAAAAGTTTGAATGTGGATGAAATATGTAATTTTCAAATGCAAATATGCATTTGCATATAATCCGGTCTCTATTCATCAGATTTTGGAAATTCTTGCTATTCCAGCGAATCTCTTTTCTCCGTGTACCCTCACAAAACAACTGCTTTCAGTTACCTTTCGATACCTTTCTGAAACGTGTAACACCTTTCAGAAAGGTATCGAAAGGTAACGAAAAGCAGTTGTTGTGACGTTTCGTTAACTGTTATGCGTCGGTATATGAAGATACCACCTATTAAAAGCCCCCTATGATGCCTTCAGCTCGTCGGATTTCCAAAGTTCTTTAATAATAAGAGGGGAACGCGGGTCACGGATTAATAAATTAAGATTTCAGTTGAACAAAGTCAAATAATATATTTATTAAACAGATTGAATCAAGAAACTTGTTATAAAAAGTCAGTTTTAATGGTACATAAAATGATGCAATTTTACAAATAATGGCTAGAAGTTAAAACGAAAACTAATATTACATAGAATTATTGTTTAAACTGATCCTAATAGTCCGGACTTTGTCTATTTGATTTAATACGTGTGCACACTGAATTCGTAAAGTATAATATGTGGGTGTACCTTTAGATCAACCGGGATCTAAGGGAAAACAATAGCACAGTCAAACGAACTTACCTGAAGTGAAGTTCGACTGTGATTATATGAAAGCCCCGTCCGAGATGATTACATTGTAGTACCTCCCGTTCTACGCTAGGTGGCACAACGTTTAGAGTCTAATAATATGAAAAAACTGTCTTCAAACACACCCTGACGCTACCTAACATTCCCGCGCCAATCCCACTAACCTCATATTTTTTAGAGCTAGTTGTTAAAATTGCCTCTTCGGGCGGGAAATTCAAGTTTTGTAATTTCAAGGGAAGGGTTGTAATCATCTCGGACGGGGCTTTCATATAATCACAGTCGAACTTCACTTCAGGTAAGTTCGTTTGACTGTGCTATTATATTTCAAGCCCCGTCCTTCGAGATTACATTGTAGATGTTTAAAGGTGTGCAATTTTAACAATAATTCACAATATCATGTATCACCTTTATTCTTTCTTTATTTTATTTTTCATTTTTTTTTTTTTTTTTTTACTCCGTTGTTATCACAATTTATTCTCTGTTACAAAAAACAACTTAAAATCTTAACATATTTTGTACATGTCCTTAATTACCATCACAGTTTAGCCTTCGCCACTGAACTTGAAATAAAGAATTTTTTTTTTTTTTTTTTTTATATAAAAACAAACAGACTTCTTATTATCACAAAATATCCTCGTGGCCAAAAACAAAATGAAACTCAAAATAATCTTGTTGCTAGTATTGCACTGTTCAACCCAAGATAGAAATATTTTTCTTCTCAAACAAAAAACATATTTATCGATCTCTATAATTATTCTATGAAAACTTAATGAACTTACTCTATAATATTTTTAGCGAATTCAAACTTATTATCTTCTATTGGTCGATTGTAGAAACGCGCAAAAACTCTGGATTTTTTGGACCAACCAGCTGTTTTCCTTATCAATTCTAAATTTACTCCTTTTGAATATGCCGCAGAAGTAGAAGCATGTCTAGTCGAATGAGCGGTGAATTTTCTAATATCAATACCGCTCTTATGCAACACAATCTTTATCCATCGACTAATGGATTGAACCGAAACCGGTCTATACGGTTTCCTAGTGGAAAGAAATAATTGAGTATGATGTTTTTCTCTGTATACTTGCGTAACTTCTATGTATTTTGATAAAGTCCCTGCCACACATAACTGTGGTTTTTCATAGAAGAATGGCAATTTTAGCACTGGTTGGCAAACCCCAGGTTTTGACGTTTTAATTCTGTGAGAGATAATAATCTCAATTCCTTCTTCAATCTTTCTTATATTATCTAATCGAATCGCCGCTAAGGTCTGAGCCCTATGTGCCGTGCTCAATGCTAAAAGTATGACCGTTTTCTCGGTCAGTCCTTGTATTGACAAAGTTTCCAACGGATACCAATTTTGAACAAGATTCAATACTAAACTCACATCCCAGGTACTACTATATTTTGGTTGCGGTGGTTTCAAATTATATACACCTTTCATAAACCTACAAACTACTTTGTCTTCACCTATTTTCTCAGGAGACAACAGTGAAATCGCCGATCTATAGGCGTTGATGATCCGTACGTTGCACCCTCCTTGAATTTTTGATTCAAGAAAGTTATTACACTTTTTGAATCTGGAGAAAATAAATTCAAGTTCTTCGACTCACAAAAACATGCCCATTCCTTTAGTGCGACATCGTATTGCCTGATAGTTGAAGCTGCCCAGGATGCCATAAAGACATTTATAGACTCTGCCGGAATGCCTCTCCGAAGAAATCCTTCCCGGATAATCTTCCCACGAGCAACCTCAAATGTTTTTCTTGAGGATGTTGGAATAGCCTAGACGACGAACATAATAAGTTGTGATCAGGTCCAAGAACCAAAGGTGTTTCCATTAATAATTTCGAAAAAAGTGGATACCAAGGCTGAGTTGGCCAGTCTGGTACCACGACTATTCCAATAGCCTGATCTTGCTGTATTTTCTGCAACACTCGCGGAACCATTGCAAATGGTGGGAAAGCATAAAAGTAAAATTCGGACCAATCTATGGTGAAAGCATCTATCGCAAAAGCTGATGGGTCTGGGTGCCAAGATACAAATAAATCACATTTCTTATTCGCAAATGACGCAAATAAGTCTAAATCTGGTTGACCAAAAGCTGATACAATTTTTCCAAAACTTTCTTGTTCTAGTTCCCACTCCGTGTCTAACGATTTTATGCGCGACAGTCTATCAGCTTCTATATTTTCTTTGGACGGAATATACGACGCGTACAACCAAATACCCCTTTTTTCGGCCCATTGCCAAATTTCCCTGGCTAATCTATGAAAACGCTCGTATCTAATTCCCCATTTTGTTAATATAAGATATAGCGGTGGTGTTGTCTATTCGTAAAAGAATTTCACATTCTCTCGCTTCCGATACCAAAGCTTCTAATGCTAACAGCACGGTCCACAATTCCAAATAATTAATATGGAAATTTTGTTCCTTATCCCATATTCCATAAACACGTTTTTCACCACACCAGGCTCCCCAGCCGCTGAGTGAGGCATCTGTATATATTGTAAATTGAAATCTGTATTTTTTAATCGAGTTAACTGATTTGTAGATTTTACTTTTCCACCACATCAAATCTGTTTTCATGTCTTGTGTAATGATCATTTCCTTGGAATAATCATTGTCGTTGATGATTAATGCAAAAGATTTTTCTTTCTCTAAGTACTTGGTATAAAGCCAACCATACTCGATTCCCGGGCAACTTGCTACTAAATTCCCGATTAGCTGAGCTACTTTTTCAATACTACAGGTGACTTTCGACAACATTGCATCTATTAACCTTTCTACTTTTTCCTTCTTTTCTTTTGTCAATTCAATAGAAAATTTGTCAGTATCGATAATAAACCCTAGAAATTGACGTCGCTTCTTTGGTTCCAGTTGACTCTTCTTCCTATTTATAATAAAACCTAATTCATTTAATAACTTTACGGTTTCAAATACATTCAATTGACAACCTTCAAAATTATCGGCTATGCACAAAAAATCATCTAAATATATAACTGGTAATAAACCTTCCGATCTTAAACACGCTGCCACTGGTTTAAGAATTTTTGTGAAAATATATGGACTTGTTGTCAAACCAAAAGGAAGGCATGTGAACTCATAGATCTTGTTGTTAAAAACAAACCTCAAGTATTTCCTACTTTTAGGATGTATTTTTATCAGATAATATGCTTCTTTTAAATCTATCGTAGCTAAAAAATCTGATGGATTTATCAATCTTTTAGCTACTCTAAGGTCTTCCATTTTGAAATGTTCCACTTGTACAAACCTATTCAAATTTTTCAAGTTTAAAATGAAGCGTTTGGAACCATCAGATTTAGGTACCAGGAAAAAAGACGAGAAAAATTGTCCCTTTTTCTTTTTGCCTTGCCTAACAATTCCTTTCCTCTCCATTTTTTTTAATGGCTTCCTTCATTTCATTCTGTTCACATAATGATCTAATTGGCTCTATCGGGATATGCTTTTGCCTCACCTTTTTGAAAAATTTTATTTCATACCCTTTGACACAGTCCAATATGAATTTGTCTTGGGTAATAGATTCCCATTTATCTAAGTAAAACGATAATCTCCCTGCTATGATACCTACGTTCATCTCTTTCGGGAGTAGTTCCTCGACACGTTCTGGTTGTTCGGTCTCCTTGTCGTGAATTTGTTCCTGGCCGTTTTGAATGTTATCGTTTTGTTCGGCCCTCTTCTCGGATTCCATCCCGCTTGTTGGGCTCGTCTTGCAAGCGGGTCGCGAAAGTTTAAACGCCCTCCTGATGTCGATGCTGTAGCTGGTCTCTGTTGTGATGATGTTCTCATATTTTGCGTCATTACCTTCATTGCCTTAGCTTCTTTTATTTTTTCACTGAGATTTTTTCCGTATAAAAAGGTATCTGTCTTCATTGTTTGAAGTAAATCTTTGAAATTCTTGTCCATTCCTGGTGCAATGAAAGCTTTTCGTGCGGTTGTTAGTTTATACCACAAATCTGCTAGTAGCTTCCCGCTGTCACAAAATCTTTGCAATAACCTTACTCTGTCGATCTCTTCATCGGGCTCAAGAATCATAGAGATGCCATCGCCCAAAGATGCCAAAGCTGAACCAATGGTATTCTGATATCCCTCAAAAAAACCATCTCGCTTAGTCGCAGACTCTGACATGTTGATGTTCAGTTCCGGGTTTAACTTTGGCGCTTCCAAAAACTCAGGTCGATTATAGTTTTTCAAGAGTTCTACCTTCTCTTCTTTACTTACACCTGATTCAGCCCAGAATTTCCATCTGTTCACTAATGATGCATGTAATTTCAAATCAAATGCCTCGGGGGCAGTTGGGTCACTTCCCAATACAGTTAATACTTCCTCGTCCAACCAATCGACTTGGTATTCGTCCTCTGATTCCAACCTTGGCGAATCATTAATTTCATTTGAACTCTCTGCCATTTCAGGTTGGTTTGGGCATACGTTTTCTTTTGCCTCTGAAAGCAAAATAGAATCGTAATTCTATAGAATTTCTTTATACGTTCTACCTCTCGTGTAGACTCATTATGCATCTAATGTGCTGTTTAATAACAAACGACTCGTCTTACCTCTCGTGTAAGCTCTTCGTTGCACACAAATATCATGTGTTATTAAATTTTTTATGTACTTTACTTACCCGGATTATTCTTACGGCATTCGTCATCACTCGAATCTTCCGATATCATATTTGCCCTTATTTCGTTTTCGATTTTTCTTAATTTTTCTAATAATTTTTGAGTCTCTAACGACTTCCTCTTCTCTTTCTTTTTATCCATTTTCCCTCTGAATAATGTATTTCCTAAAGAGCTTGACTCTGCACGTTGTTTACTTAGCTGCACAACGAAACAATATGAGGTTAGTGGGATTGGCGCGGGAATGTTAGGTAGCGTCAGGGTGTGTTCAAAGACAGTTTTTTCATATTATTAGACTCTAAACGTTGTGCCACCTAGCGTAGAACGGGACGTACTACAATGTAATCTCGAAGGACGGGGCTTGAAATATAATCGTGGTTAGGTCTATCAAGGATTTCTCTAATATCAAATACGCTACGAGGATCTATCGGAATGGCTCAGATGGAGCCTTCAGATTATCCGTGATACTTGTGCAGTGTTCAAAATACGATTATTTAGATAAATTATATTTAACGGTAAATTCTAACTTGATTTTAGCCTTATGCACGTGGCTTCTAACAAAATATCGGTGATTGGCCGTTTGAGTGTGGCCCTAACGGAAAATAGCCGTAAGAGTGTGGCTTTAATACCCCACAGCCGTGAGAGGTCGGCTCTAACAGAAGTTACACTATGAAAATGGTGATACCAAATTCCCCCACCATTCCTAACCAAAAACTAGGACTTCGTAGGGATACACACGAAGTCTGACAATCTCGACTTCTGTAATTAAAAAGTTGCTTACCAGGAGGTGAAACCGGCCTGATCGTTCCAAGCAGTCGAAGTCAAGAAGTGATTTTATGCACCTCTGCTACCTATATTATTACCTGCTAGGCTTAATTCCCGCCGTGGGAAACACTAGCGATTGTAGCGGTTCACGGAGTTTGTCACAATCGTATAGGTGTGTCTCTTTTTAATATATACTTCTCCTGTGTTATTCGCGCGCTTGCGCGATGCGTTCGGGAATTCAACATGGTTGCCCATGTTTGTTTACCATCTGTCACCTCGTGGTGCAGATAACCGCGTGTGCATTTTGTTAATGCACAATTGTTTTTATAATCTTATCCTCGTTTTTAATCATTAGTTTTTCGTTCGCGAGTGAAGTGCCTACTCTGATGTCCTGCACGTTCTAAAATGGTAAGTTCTATATTTTCTTTAATATTTTCTCCTTGAATTATTCATACTTACTAATTATAATGTTTATTTTATTATTTTTCAGGTAAATCTACAACGGTGAGCCTGTGTTTCTGCTGTGGGTAAGATTGTATTGTTCCTATTTCCATAATATTTATCATGTAATATTTATTAGTCATGTTTTCAGGTACGTCGACTGGTATGATGGGGGGCGAGTAACCATGATAGACACTCAAGTGTCTATTTTCAGATAGCGTTGCTTTAGGCAACGCAATCAAGGTAAGGAATATCGTTCCTATTAATCCTCATTTTACAAATATTAATTGTTTTTATATTTTACAGGTTGGAAATTAGACGAGGATCGTCACATTGTGCTGTTAGGGTAACATTGAATTCGAATTAAATTTGTCCGAATTCAATTCGACAACCATGTCTATAAACAATTCAAAGTTCACTAGCATTTCCAAATCATTTATGATTGAAGAGAAAGTACAAATAATGAACTTTTATCACGAGGTTTGTATGTGTCATATATGATGTGAATGATATCCAAACACGTTGCATGAGACATTTTAAACTTGTCTGAAATATATTTCAAGACATGAATATGATGTTATACAGGACCCGTTCATAAGACGAGATCGTTTTACATAAATCATACACCCCATATTTTTTGTTCGATTAATTTCAAATTTCCAGAAAAACTTCCTCAAACATAAGAGCATAACTTCATTGTTCGAAGTTTTCTTAATTTCACATTTCGCTCGACACTTTGTGTCGTTGAAACTCGGAAAACACGAGCCTGAGAGCCACTAATTCGTTATCAAATATTATTGAAAAACGAAATGTTCTCATCATTCGAATCATTTTACAAGCTTCGGCAATACACATCGAATCTGGATATCAATGTTTATATCATTCCGATAAGATTTGGCCAAGTAATCGTGAAATAAGTTTTGGAAACTATTGAGTTCGAGAGAGCACACAAATGTTCAATCTTCAATTTTCATCTTGCAGAATAAGGATTGAACAATGATGCGTGGAATAAAAATTGTTTATAAAAAAAAAACAATGTATAACGAATTTTGCAAAAATAGTTGGATATTTGGGTGCTTCGACCAAAAAAACATGAATCTACGTTGAGAAATCGAGTGAATGCAACCTTTCATTCGGATCCTCATATTCAGCAGGTAAACGACGTAGAGTCATGAGAAATTTCCGTTGCGAGCTGATGGATAAATCGCTGTATCTTTCGAACCAATAGTCCAATTGATCTGAAACTTTCCATAAAGTTTGTCCGCACACTAGCGAACAACTTTGTCGCTGGAAGTTTTTCGTAGCTCATACTTCCCCCGACACTTTTTCAATGCAAAGTTTTTCTCTTCGTTGAAAACCAAGTTTTCACTTCAAATTGAAAATTCATTAATTTTGCATCAATTTTTGAAAATTTTGTCGAGATCGTCATCTTTGGGGGAGTGTTCCGAATCAGAATCTGCAAGACTCATCTTGATACGTTGAAAACTACTCGAGTTATAACGAGTTTAAGATGGAAAAACATTCATTTTTAGTACAAGAAAAAGAGGTACTTTTTAATTTTTTTCTCGAAAACTATTGATCATAGAAAAACATTGTAAACGAACACTCGTATTGATTTTTCAAGCCCTATCACCCAGTATTTTTAGTTTTCCAAAATTCCGACTTTTTTTTCGGTCCCCCACGTGACCGCTTGGACAATACTTTTACCGCGGTTCGAGCGCTCGTCGCGTTCTTCTTCCCGTGGGTTCATTCATGTTGTATGGAATATGATTTGAATGGTTTTGTGAGAGAAATCCACATTGAAAGTCGATTATTAGGGAAGTTCCCTCATTGACGGTCGAACCCCAGTTCTCCGAGTTTTACAGATAAAGCCTCCATCACCTCAGCTAATCATTGAAATGACTTCAATGCCCTCAAAATGCCACTCTTCGTCATCATGATGATGTGTTTTTGATAAATTCGTTTCCGTGGGATATAGACTGATTAATTTATAATCGTCTGAAACTGAAACTGAAACTGAAATTGAATAGGTCGTGGGAGAAAGGTTTCTTTCGCCTTCGACTTGTACATTTTATTAGGTACCGGGTCTGATGACTGAAAATTCTTACTGCCACTTAAAATATTGCTACTCAAATGTTTTCAGAATATTTCGTTTGTGACAAACATGGAATGTCCTCCATCATAGATTCCCAGAACATCATATGTGCAATATTTCAATTGCAAGATTCTCAGAATATTTGTAATGAAATATTCTATCCGCAATATCTATGGTTCCTCGTAGAAATATTTAACATAGAATGTTTTGACTGAGATATTTGTGATATTTTGAGAATATTACTGAAATATTACGGAGACTTCGAATTCGTTTCCGATAAACGATTTAAATTTCAAAAAACAGCATGAAATCACAGTATACAGCAATATATTGCATGCTGTGAAAAATAATCGGAATTTTCATTTTACAGTAACTGGAAAATTTCAATCACTGGTTGGGACACCAATTTCCCGTACATTTGTATGAAATTTCTCATACATTTATCTGGAAATTATGAATTTCATAAAATTTTTCTCAACTTTTCACCGCGAATTTCCGAACAAGTACGGAAAATTCCTAACGCATGTAAATTTTTTACAGAGTATATATTTGAAGTTTGTTACAAGATGGTCTCGATTAGGACGTTATTCATTTTGATCCTTCTAATAAGGCATTCTTATAAATGTGCGTCTGAATTCATTGATAATTTGAAAGACTCATAGTTATTATTCAAGGTGTATTTTAAATGTGAAAAAAGTTTTCTCCATCATCATAAGGTGGTATCATCTGGATGATGAGTTGTGAAGTGATGTGAAGTGAGTTATTCACTTATATCCTCCTGTATCAAGTATCCTGTGTGTTATTTCCTGTGTCAAGTAGTTGAATGTTATAAACATATATGTGAAAAATTTCGTTGAAAAGTCTTTCAATGTGACAGCAAGTTCATAATTTGTTCAAAAATTAACTTCATATAAATAAATTTATAAAGAAATTATAAATTTTGTTGAAAGAAAACTTTAATTTCAAAAGTTCTTTCAATTCGGACATTGAATAGTGTTTAAGAAGACATTCAAATTCGAGATTTTTTGGTGAGTACAGTTTTTTATGTTGTTATTTAAGAGTATACCAGCGTTTACCATCTGAGCACGTTGGTTAAAAAAAGACAAACCCATACGATAGAAAGAGAGATCCAAAGCAGACACTGGTATTCTCTTAATGATTTTCATGGAATTCAACCCTTCGACGGTCGTGCGTATCTGTTAAATGCGGTATGAAATAATTTGATAGATAAATATATTAAGAAATTATTTTACAGTAGACTCTCGATTTAAGCACCATCTTTGTCTTTTTCTCACATGAGATTGCGTCCCAAGTAGAATAAGGACACGGATGGTGCTTAAATCGAGAGTCTACTGTATTATATTTTGATTTTTCAATATTTTATCATAAAAAAATTTACCTTTGATGATCAATATGTACAAGAATATGTGAAAATTATGATTTAATACAGAAATTTAATAAAGATACGCCCGACTATTTATGTATCATCTGAAGGTATGAGTGTTTAGGGTGAAATCATTGATGGAAAACATATTTGTGATTGTGGGGGAGTCTGCAGTCTTGGGTTATTTTTTATTTATTATTTATTTTTTGGCTTCTCAAAAATGACAAATCGAAAAATACATATAGTAGTGTGAAAGTATAATTCTTTGGTTTTATTTTGCAATTTTTTTCGTTTAGGTTTTTCGAAAAGTTTGTGTGTGTAAATTGAACTTAAAAATTTCGTCATTGATTCAAGTATTTAACCCTGCACGGAGAAAAACAATAAGCTCTAGGAGCATAAAACTTCACGCTTCAACGGTTATGTTACAAGGTTCTTTCGATCGCATAAGATCATGTTCTGAAGGCTAGGCAGTGGTCGATTGAAAATTTTGCTATCCCCAAGCAGTGTGATTTTCACTGCAGAAAACCACCTCAGTTATACATGTTTTCAGAAACCTGAAAATTTGTACTCTGAATAATCGTATCAATGAATACTCAAATTTTCCTCAAAATAACAAAGATTTTAACAAAAAAAAACCGAATACGTGAATAATGTGAAAATATGATTTATGTCAGGACAATGCGAGTTTTTTAAATCAACGTGGTTGAGTTAACTTTGTAAATCTGTCAGTTTGATAATTTTTTGTGTTAATTTTAAACGCGAATCGAGTATATCGTTTTGAACCATGTACAACTATTCAGTTAACCTATTAACGTTCACAGGACAAAATTTTAGCATAAAGAATCACTACTCTTCATGTTTTCAAGGGGGCTCTTTTTGCTGGGAGGAATAAAAAATAAAATACGGCCCCAAATAGCACCAAAAGTTCTCACAACGTTTTAAAAACGTGTTAATGTTCCCACAGATTTTGTTTTCAAAAAGCACGTTTTCTAAACGTCTTGAGAACATTTATTCAATGTGCTGGGAAACACGTTTTGGGGACATTGTTTACACATGCTGTGGTACGTTTTTAGAACGTTTTCGAAATGTTATATGAAAACCAAGTATTTTATTCCAAGATTTTTCGTGTTGGTTATATGTTTTCATATGTCTAAAACCTATCTAGATAGGTAGATAGTATCCTCAAAGATGTCAAAATCTTGTCTTGTCGCCGTTGATGGGTTTGTACGTTTTTATCAATGTTAAATAATTGGGGAGGATTATACGCAGAATACGCAGAAAGGAATATTCCAATATGTATTTTTGTTTCATGCTTGCTGAACCGATTTAGTTTAAATCAAATGTGCGTATTTATTCTCATATAGAGAAAATATAGAGGATATAGAGTAATCTGGTCCATAGTTGTGAAATAAAACTGAACTGGTTCAATTGAAACGGGAAGAAATGCATGAAAAAAATATTGATTCAGTATATAATTCGGTCTCAAACAATTACCTTCAAAATTTTACTATTTTGAAATTTTTTTATTTGAAAAGTTTTTCCACCCTCTCAAATTTCGCCGCCCCAAGCAGGTGCTTGCTAGAGATATTAGAATAGAGGAGGCATGTCGGAGCTGATTGCGTCATTGCAATAAATAGAAAGAAGAGATGAGGGTGCAAGAGTGTCATTCTCTTTCATTCAATACGGCATCACATGAAAGACTTTCCCAGTGAGCACAGTTACGTAAATGTTACATCAAAGTTACATAACGTTGAGTAACCAGTTACGTAACTTGGGAGTCACATGTGAGTCACATGTGAGTCACATGTGACTCACACTTTCCTACTCAATTACATAACTATGTGAGGAACAATGTGTTATGTAACATTTACATATGGTGTTCACTGGGTTGACACTTTGGCACGCTCATTTCTTCTCTCTGTTTATTCCGATGACGTTTCCCACTCATGGGGAATCTCCATGCGTGCCCCCTTTATTCTAATATCTCTATGGTGCTTGCTTCGCTGGTGTGTAAATCCGCCAGTGCAGGCTGGGACTTAGGGGTGTTACGTCAAAACCTTTTATATAGATTATCTGAAACAGACAGCAGTTATTAGGAATTGCCAAATCAAAGTTTGACAACCCCTTTGTTACCCCACTTTAGTTAGTTAGACTAAACAAGGACTGGGGAAAGGATACTTAAATGAAACTGTTTGACTCGTTTGAAATATAGTTACAAAATTTAATTTATTATGACTTGTGTCAGTGTTTTATTACAATGTGGCTTGAACCCACGAGGATTGAATTTAATTTAGATTCTAAAAAAACTCAAGGTTTCATCGAAAATTCAATGTTACCATTGAGGTAAAGGAACTTAGGTTTTTCGCCCACCCAAATAGTGTAAAACACTTACTTTTTATAGACCCCGCGAGTGCCTTAGCAACTCGCTTCACGTTCTGTTTCAATTTGTCGAAACTGCTAGTGATCCTGGCTGTTTGTAGCACAGGATCGCAGTTACCGCCGATTGTTGGGATAGTCCCAATGGTTCCTTCCGCGTAGTTGAAACAGCCCGTGGTTGGCCTGTTAATTGGTCGGTTGGACAAATTTTTCTGTGCTTGAACTTCGTTCAAATACTGTTCAAGCACTTCACGTTCAAAATGCAGCTTGTAGATGTAGAAGATGGGCAGCAATCCTAGCTTGCCTGTTGGAAATCTTCTCAATTGGAATTTTGGACTACTCGTGTTTGAACTTCGTTCTATTACCGTTCAAACACTTTTCGTTCAAATTCCAATTGTTGACGTCGAGATGATGTAGATTCCTCAAAAGGACTGAATGTTCTACAAGAAGCTTGATTGTGGTGTAGTGGCGTTGGAGATTTCCCAAAGATCTCAATTTAATTTTGCTTGTCAAAGCTTAATCCCACGTTGATTCGGAGATATTAGTCCTGAAAAGGACTGTTGGTGTTCCAGATTGGAAGTTAACTGTTGACAAGTCCGAAGTGTATTGCGATGTGTAGTGAAGTGAAGTGTGTTCCGATGTGTAGTGAAGTGAAGTGTGAGTAGTGAAGGAAATGTCGCGATATTTATACACACGAATTTCCTTGGTGAGCGCTGTGATTGGTTAGAGGTTCCTTGGAGGGGTTTTTCAAACTCTAAACCAATCAGAAATCGAGGTATCTGCTCTCGACGGTTGCCGCTGATTCAAACCTAGCGGTATACACGAGCACCGCCTGTCGGGAAAGTCGCGAGTTAACGCACTTCGCGCTCGACTCTCGCTCGGAGGTGACGGGCTCCCTCTCCGTCGTCTCCATATCCATAATGCCTCGATCACATTATTCATTACAAATAGCATATTTATAACTAATTAAAATTATATGAAAGTCAGATTCAAACGATTTTAGATTGTTGAAGTACAGTTGAATAATAATCACAAAGCACTGGATGAATAATGTGATTTTCAATACAAATTTAGGTTTTCTCTGTGTTCATTTTATAATTAAGACTTCAACAATGACAGGATATCACCAGTGATATATAACATAGGTTGAATTAGTTTTCACAATACGAATTATCAAAAGATGATATGATCAAAATACTTCCGACATCCCAATTTTTCAATAAGAGGAAAATGTTCGTGCACAATACTCTCTCGTTATTGAACAGATCGTATTGATGTCACAGAGAATGTAGTGCACGTTTGTGACTGAAATATACGACTGTATTGAATTCTAAATAGAAAACTTGATTCATTTCATCAGTTGGAACCAAATTGAAAAAGATTCGAGCAATATCATGCATCACTGGTATATCCGCATTCAGGCTTTCCAGAAGAAACTATCTGCTCTCCGTCACAAATTGTCAATTCACTTATATATTACACTTGTCGTATTTTGCCTATACATAAAAACAAAAAAGTATTCTACTATAATTTCTGCATTCTCAGTAAAATATCAATTGCTTGGATGAAGCCACACAATGAATTATATTGTTGAAGTTTCAATCGTTAGATTCCCAAATGAAACTTGTTGTTTGTAAACAATATTGAGAAATCCTCAACATTTAGATCTTTAGAAATGCTAATATTGGATCATCGATTCATTCCACGACTCAAAACTTCAACAATACGCGCTACAAATTCAATTGGATGTTGATGAAATATTACAAACATTGAAGTTCTATGAAAGGCAAAGCACAGGATTTTGATTTTTACATTATGAGGTATTGTTCTTATATCTTATATAAATAATTGAAAATATGTTTCTATAGAAAATTCAAATGTCATGTGTTTCCTGCATCAATCAACAATCACGGAATATTGAAATAATATAGAACACTTTTATATATCGACGAACAAATTTGTAAAACATTCTACAGAATTCATCAACTTGTAGCATTAAAAACAAATAACATCAAATTAGAAATCTTGTTCTTAAAAATCAGATACTGGATTTTATTCGATAAATGGAAGTTGAAAATTCATCGAATTCCGAAAATCATAACAATGCGATGATGATTTTCTTTTCAAATATTAGACATTTGGATTGGCGACAATATTCTTCGCACAAATGCCCAAATGTCTATACTTAATCAACTTTTATGGCAGGGGCAATTAGGTGTGCGCCTCCGTTCCGGT
Organism: Gonatopus flavifemur; assembly: GCA_018340375.1. Lineage (NCBI taxonomy): Eukaryota > Metazoa > Arthropoda > Insecta > Hymenoptera > Dryinidae > Gonatopus > Gonatopus flavifemur. The sequence continues at coordinate 170,125 of JAFFJZ010000093.1, forward strand.
AAGGAGGTCATAAACGAGGGTAAGGAGAGGGTTCTCGGTTTTTTCCAATCTCTTGGAAAAAACGGTACTCTTGAATGGGCTTGGGGGCGCCAAGCCAGTTTGTTTCCGTTACCTACGTAGCATAGGTGTCGGTAAGTGTGTACGTCATTCTCTCAACGCTCGATAAACCATTTTATATAATTGGCATAGTTGGGCCCTATGCCGCGAATCATTTCGTGCGCGTGTGTTTATGCTATACAGCACTCGTGAACGTTAGGCGGAAAATTTGAAAAATTTTGCGTCTACGTTACAGGGGCCTATTTCATGGGGGCTTCAGCATTAGCGTCAACATTGGAAAAAAAGAGAGAACCTGTCGGATGACTCGTTTCTTACAATGTTGACGCTCGACGCGGAAGCTCCTATGAAATTGGCCCTTTATGCTTACAAAGAGAGGAAAAACAAGTTCTAGAAGCTTAATGCATTTCACACCTTTACGTATTTATTATACTAGAAGTAACACACGCGCGCTCCGCGCGCGTCTTTTACACTTCTTGAGAAGGTTGTGATTGAGTGCGTGAGGAAATGATATTCACCTACTCACCTACCACTCCCGAAGAAAACAATCCCCCATTGTACCGAAAGAGTCAAAGGGGGGAATTCTGAAGAGCCAATTGAATCATGAATAAAATCTTACGGCATGCCTGTGACATGTCTCTTTTAGGAAAGGAAGAAATATGCTTTCAACGCACGAGTTAAGGGCCTATTTCATGGGAGCTTCTGCGTCGAGGGTCAACATTGGGAGAAACGAGAGGTCTGATAGGTTATTTCTTTTCTTCCAATGTTAACGCTCGGCGCAGAAGCTCCCATGAAATAGGTCCTTTACGGTCACGGTCGTATCAGTGTTCTCAGATTGATTCGCAAACGTTGAATACACGGGCGTATAGACAGTGGATTTAATTCGTTCCTTCTTTATTTCATCAATTCAAGAACACCCACAAACGAACATCGATTGTAGTCATAATATTCAATTTAAAAACTTTTCAACCATGTCATCCATCAACGTGAATTAATCCTCAAATATTTAGGTGCTTGAATGTCAATTTTTATCAAAAATTTGTGAATTGTGGCATAGTTTCCTACAACTCATCGAAGATGGGAGGGAACGGATTAAATCCCCCGACTGTACAGTCGCATCTGCGTGTGTAACGTTTGTGAGTTCAATCTGAGAACACTGGGTCGTATATGCAGGTCGTAAAATTTCCGTGATGGGGGGAGACCCTTATTTATGCATTTTATAGTACAAAACATCACTACCAGTTGGTTCTGCATGTTGTCAAAGGGTTTGTTGATGGAATATAAATATAATCTATGCATGAACAACATTTATGCCACAATTCTTATATTGCTTGTTGATAATAAAAGTAATATCAATAATTTGAGAATTTCAAATGCATTTTACGAAAGATAACAGTTTTTCAATGAAACAAAAAGACTTCTATTAGATATTTAAAAAATATCTAAAAAATTCAAAGATGTCTTTTAGACTTATCGAAAAGATGATTTTTTGATATCTATAAGATGTCTTATGCGATAAAATTCTACCAGTTTTAGACATTCCAAACGCTTGTCGAAAAGATATTTCTTAGACGTCCTTCAGTTACCTTTTAGACGTCTCTTAGATATCTTGAAAATCTTATCTTGTCTTGAAGAATTCATAAAAATATCGTAGAGAAGCCTTGAAACCGTTCATAAAAAAATCTCCTCTTTGCCTTCCTCCTCTCTTCTATTTATCCCCCTTTTTGTCCTATGAATTTTATTTAATTTCGATTCCTTGAGGTTGTGGGATTCGAACCCAGATATTTCACTACGTATCTACGCTTCATTGACCTGAGCCAGACGGACAATTTGATGACGATGCTCATAATTATCAATATGACTTAGTGAAATATAAAGTTAGTGATGTATATTTTCAGAGTAAAAGTGATCTTTTGAACAAAGTGTTATTACATATAAAAATATTAGATGAGTTGATTTGTGCTGGAAATTTGAAAAGTTCAATGAATTTGGTGAAATATATTGAAGAGTAAATTACATGATCCAGTGACTGTTAGTGTCTGATAAATATCATCGATTCTTTTTAAATTATTTTCATCTAATTGTTACACTGAGAGAAATTCATTATTAAAAATTACTGGTTTTCCCATTAGTCGGGGGATATACTTGACATAACGATTTTATATACTTGGCTTGAGATCACAAATTGATGAGAAAAAACAGTCATTTTTCATGCTCCGAAGTTTGAAAATTCAAACCAGAGAGAGATGAGAATTGATGTTGAAAAACAGTAATCTTTTATCATACAATTTGTAAACGAAAATTCTCAATTGATGACACTGATATGAATTGAAAACCATATAACATTTTCAAGATCGTTGCGTGGCTTCGGGGAAATAAGCCAGGTTTGTGATCACGAACAATCATGTTCGATGCCGGTGAGGATAAAATTTTTTTTTTATTAAAATAACGCTATAAAAAATTACTGATATTTCCCATCAATTTGTAATCACATGTCAAGTATATCCCTCGTCTACTGACAAAAACCAGTCATTTTTAATGATGAATTTTTCTCAGTGTATTGGAAAACAACTTATTAGTCAGTGTGAATAAGAATTCCACCAATTCACTTGAAGGCTATACATAAAAATCAACGTAAAAAGTTTAATGATTTCCAAAATTTTGTGATTCGGGATCCGTTATTTATAGTGTTAGCATTGCAAGGTTACAAAATCGTACTTTCTCAAATTTGTTGGTATCTATATGAATACTCAAACTATTAATTTGTGAACAGATTCATCTTCTCTGCAATTCCACTGTAGTCACAGACAAACATTTGAAGTGTTGTTTATAATTCATATAGGAGCCTTCCGAAGTAGCTGACCTGATCATCTGGTCATGACCAAATCACTTCTCAACCAATCAAAGGTGATCTGGTAATGACCACATGATCAGGTCAGCTACTTCGGAAGGCTCCATAATCATGTACTCCCCTTGTGGAAATAATTCTCTGAAAAACTCTTAAAAAGTTTTCAGAACTCTAAATAAAACTTTCTGAAAGTCCTAATATGTCAAGAAAAGCGTTAATAAGGCTTGGTAACTTTGTAAAACTCTTGGAAAGTCTAATTTTTCCTGAAATTTCGGACTTTCTGCAAGAGTTATTAAAGTTGATAAGACTTATGCAGAGTTTTGAAGAAAAAAAAAATATAAGCAAGGAAGATGACTTCATAAGAGTTTTGAAGGTTGAAAAAGACTCATAGAGTAATATAATAGTTATATATTTCATTTATAATCCTTTTCTGGAACAGAGTATATAACTCAAAAAAAACTCTGCCAATTGGCACACGGCTTCCTCGTTCTTAATCAATCAATTATGATAGAACTTCTGGAAATATAGTTGAATAATGCAGATTGCTATTGTGATAGAACTTATATGAGACTACTATGGGATCATAACTGAACCGTGGTATGAATTTCATTGGAATCGGACAACAGGAAGCAAAAACGTGCTCTTGACCCAAAATCATAATTTTTTATAACATATTTCTTTTTCATCTTCCGTGTTCTTGTAAAAATCAGGTTGAAATTTATATGAGACCACTATCGATACTGCATAAAACTGTGGTAAAAATGTCATACCGATCGAATGATAGGAATGAAAGATATCCGCATGATAGCAATTTTCACGGAATTTCAAATTTCGTTTTGAAGCCTCCTGCTAACCATTTTCTTCCCTCATTTCCGATTTGCCTGAAATTTATATCGTACAACTATCACCTCGTAAACTGAATATACTCAGAGTTCCATGGCGTTCGGATAATATGGACATAAGGAAGGCATTTTTCCAAAAATAATGCAGATCGCCAACAAAAATTTCCCAGAGTTTTCAACCGATTGGGATGAAACTTATATGGGACCACTATCAGGTTATAACTAGAGCATGGTTCAAATTTCATTAAAATCGGGTAATAGAAAGCGGAGATATGCGTGACCGCAAAATCACAATTTTTGATACATTTTTCTTCACTTCTCCTATTCTACTGTAAAGATCAAGTTGAAACTCATATGGGACCACTAATAACACCGAATGTAACCGTGGTAAAAATTTCGTGATGAACGAATCATAGGAACGGAAGTTATCCGTGCTCGCAATTCTAGGGGGGGGGGGGGGTATCCACACATCCATCCATCCATCCAGACAGACAGACACGGAACCAAAAATTTTCCCCAAGTTTCGAGGAACATTTTGGTTTAAGAGATTTTGAGTTTGGAGATAAAAAAATTGTCGGCCCCTCGGAACAATCACAAAACTTCCCTCCAACGAGGAAGCAATAAATTGAAGTTTAAACAAAAAATCGAAATTGTTTGGACAGATTATCAATTTATACATGTAAGTGGAGATAAAATAAATTTGAAAGGTTTAAGAAGACTCATTATCATCATCATGAAGTAATCAGTCTTATGACTGATTTGATGAAATCTTTTAACCCTGTCTATCATCCGCTAAACGCTTAATTTCTACATATCTAAGACAACCCTTACCTTGTATGATTTGCTTAACTTAATCTAGGTCTACCTTTACCAGTTTTACCATTCATTTTTCCTTCAAATATTGTTTTCAATAAACTATTACGCCTCAATGTATGTCCTATCAAATTACTTCTCCTTTCAACGACGTGTTTTAAAAGATTTATTTTTTCATTTATGTTCTCAAGTACTTCTTCATTTTTTACTCTGGCTATCCATTTTATTCTGGGCATCCTTCTATAACACCACGTTTCAAAAGCTTCCAGTCTTCGTTTATCAGTTTTTTCGATTGTCCAAGTTTCATAACTATATGATGCTGTGCTCCAAATATAACTCTCCAAGAATTTCTTCCATTCCTGTTCCTTTTAGTGGAAAGCCTGTTTTCTTTGTGCTATTCTTGCTCTCACATTTCTTTCGCTTCCAATGTTTTTTGTAATTATGCTTCTTAGATATTTAAATTCTTTTCCTGGTTGAATTGTCTCGGCATCTATTTTGATTTTTGTTCTTCTTGATGTTTTTGCTATTGTACAAATCATGAATTTTGTTTTGTCCTTATGTATATTCATACAATAGTTTTTTTGTAATATTGTTTTCCTGGTGTTCAGAATATTTTCTAATTCAGCACTATTCGTAACTGATATAGCTATGTCACCCGTAAATCTCAACTTGCTCACATTTTCTCCCCGAATCTGTAATTTTGATTGCATTTGCTCTTTTACTTCGTTTATTGCTTCTTCTATATATACATTAAAAATCAATGGTGATAGTGAGCAACCCTGTCTCACTCCTCTTTTTATTCGAAAACAAACCCAGACAGCACCAATTTTGGATTGTTTCAAAAATTTCCTCTGGATGTCTTGAAGATGTCTTATGCAACAGTTTCCACTGTCTTTAAGATATCTTCGGTTAAGAAATCAAAAAGATGTCTTCAGATCTCTTTTATACGTCTTTTGGATGATTCACTGAAGATATCTTGAAGACAGTGAAAATTGTTGCATAAGACATCTTTAAGATATCCAGTGGAAATCTTTTGGACGATGAAACATTTTTGCTTGTCTGGGAAGACTTTATAAGTAAAAACTCTTACATTACATATAAGTCATCTTTCTTGCTCATATTTTTTGTGTAAAACTTTGAATAAGTCTTCTTAAATCTTGATGACTCTTGCAGAAAGTCCGAAATTTCAGAAAAGATAAGACTTTTCAAGAGTTTTACAGAGTTACCAAAACTTATTAACGCTTTTCTTGACGTATTAAGACTTTCAGGAAGTCTTATTTGAAGTTCTGAAGACTTTCCAAGAGTTTGTCAGAGAATTATTTCCACAAGGGTCATAACCTAAAAATCGCTGATCTTGAAGATACATTTAGCAAGGCGTCTTGAAGATATTTCTTGGAAGACATCTTCAAGACATGTTGAAAAGATGTCTTTGAGATATCTTTTCGATATGTCTCAAAGATGTCTTTCAAAAGATGTCTTTCAAAAGATGTCTTTCAAAAGATGTCTTTAAGACGTATTTTTTATATGTCTTGTCCCAGCCAACAAAATCAAGGCAGCGCTTCTGGCAGTGGTGCTACCATTCACTTATACAGTTAAAAATCTTCTGTACATATATGGCTTCATTTACGTATGGAAATAGGAGCGACTTGGTAGTATTTTTACTAGGAGCACTACTTGGTAGCGCTTCCTGATAATACTGGTAGCGCTGAGGTAGTGCTACGTTATAAATTGAATCATATATATGTTATGGTAGCATGCAGTCTCACGGTAATGGAAAAGCTACTACGTTGCTACCACTAGCACTGCTAGTAGCGGAAACGTAAATTTGGAAGCACTTTGCTAGCTGGGGTAGATGTCTTTCAGAAGATATCTTCAAGATGTCTTTTTGATATGTCTTGTAGATGTCTTTCAAAAGATATCTTTGAGATGTTTTGGAGATGTTCGTGTTTATTGAATTTCCACATATTATTAATTAAAACCCTGGGGGAAATGGAAGCAGGAAGGAAGAGTAAACGAAGTGTGTGTTGAAGGGTAACTAAAACGTCAATGAAAAGTATACGGAGTTTGAATTAGAGGGATACAAAGAGTATGTGAAGAGGGAATTGAAGCAAAGGAAGCGTATACAATTCATGGAAACTGAATAAAAAACTTGCACCCCATAGCGAATATCGAACCGATGACTTTTACTATGCGAGACAAGGTTTTTATCTACTGAGCCATGAATCGTCGTCGGGATCAAGCACTTCAAGATATTATTTGAAGTTGGAATAGGTATGATTTACACACGCTCAACGTAACTTAATATTACTCCACATGGAGTGTGTGTGAAACGGAATCGAGAGCTTATGAAACGTATATGGAACGTAGGATTTCATCATTTTACAACAAGCGGGCTTTACACGCTTCAGGAAGAGGGAATTGAGACATTTTTCGCTCCGTATGCGTTTCCTCCGCGCTTCGTGCATACGCTTCATTGTTACCAGGGTAACCTTGTGGTTTGGTTTTTGCAACATTATGGATATGTCTTTTTCACGTTCATTGCATCCTGTGTGAGAAAGTATTACACATTTTTTCATTTTGGGTAAATGCAAACATGGATTGATTTAGAAATCTGATACTGTGATGGTGACGATCAATTAGTTTATTTGATTTACTAAAATTAACGGATGAACTCTAACCCTGATATTGTTAGGATGATGGTCAAATTAATCTTGAAGTTTAAATTTTAATTTTTAAAACATATCCTTTCGACACATACAGTGCTACGATTCGGCTATAATAAAAACTACCATTAGTTGCGGTGAGGGTCTTGTCCCCCACCACAGGAGTTTTTCGACCTGTATATACGACCGTGGCCTCGTGTACTGAAAGCACATTATGACAAATACGCAAAGGCATGAATTGTGTCATGCTTCCGAAGCTCATTTTTTCTCTTCGTGTGTAGCATACTGGAAGACGCACTTCTCAAAAATGATTGATGGGCTCAATGTAAGAGAGAAAGCTGCCATGGTGGGGAAGCTTTTTCTTTTGTTCATACTATTGATATACCCAGTAAACAAAAAATGAACAAAGTCACTTTTTAGAACTCTTAGAGTTAAACAATGTCGAATTAAAATGTATCTTTAAGCTTGCCAACGCTTGCTTTCATCTTGAAGATAACTTTGAGGGCAGAAGTGAGCTTAAAGATACCTTTTAGTTGGACATTGGTCAACTCTAAGGGCTATAAAAAGTGACTTTTTCCAACTTAAGAGGATACCAGCGTTTACCATCCGAGCATATTGGTTAGAAAAAGACAAACCTATACGATAGAAAGAGAGGTCCGAAGCAAACGCTGGTATCTTCTCAAGTGATGTTTGTTTACTGGGTATAATTGCGTTTATGGTTGAAGAGAACTGGCTTCCCATTCACAGCGCGATTCCTTTCTACAATTCCACCGGACTATACTACAGAAAAAGTAAGAAGTGTGCCTTTCAATATGATATCCCCATGAAGACTAATAGAAAAAGCTTCTATTCAGAGCTCTTGGAGTTGATCAATGTCTAACTAAAAGATATATTTGAGCTTGCTTTTGTTTCAAAATGATATTTAAGAGGAAACCAGTGTACCATCCGAGTAAAGATCTTGTCCGCAAGATTTCTCCGAACTGAACTTATGAAACAGTCTGAAATGTTCAGGGAATAGTCTTTGATACTTTACAAATTGCGGTACATAGCCCGAATTTTAAATTTCGAAAAGAAGTTTTTTTCTCAGTTGGTAAAAGAGAATTTTTCTTCGAAACTTGAACCGTTGGATGTGAAAAGTATTTATAGGTTGTTGACAAATTCGTAGATATTTGTTGCTATGGGTTGGATATATGAACTTTTTGTTCAAAATGTCGAATACGACTACTTCTACTCCCGCTAAACACACACACACATACATGAGTATTCAGAATTTGTGTGCATTCAATGTCGAATGATTTTTATGAAAAATGCCCGCAATAATCTGATTCCTTATTTGGAATATAAATCACATAAACAGATGCACTGCTTATATCTCGGAACGGATATTAATTCTCGTCACTTTCTATGCCAGGTTTTCAATCAAATTCATTGAAATTCCACAAATTCTAATGGAAGTCAACAAATTTTGATCAAAATTCATTGAATTTTATGCAAATTTATTTAACTCCGCTGAAATTTTGTTGAATCAAGTTGAATTTTGCTGATTCTCAATGGAAATCTAATATCCGAAAAAATAATTAAATTCAATAAAATTCAACGAAATTTTTCCACCCTGACAATGATATCTGGGGAAACCATGGAATTCTTTTAAGATTGTGTCTGCGAACACTGATAAAATGATATTGAAACATCAGACCGTAAAAACCAGATTAGTTCCCATGAGTACTTCGATGTGTAAATTCACATACAAATGGATTTGAACATGTTTGATGCATATGCAGATAAAATCCATTTGATTTTCATTCAGGAAGTACGAATAAAATCTCAGGATTTTTCATTGGTAAACTGATATAGTCAATCCAGATAGAAGTGATGTGTTGTGATGTACAAATCAATTCCATTTAGAATCGAATCGGCAAAATCCCATAGAATCTGATACCATTCTGAATTTATTTTTTATTTGCAAACTCCATGTATTTGTCGAAGTATTCGCTCATTGAAACTGTTAAGAACTTCAGTTGAATCTATTAGTATTTGCTGATTGGGAAAATTCCAATTGAAACCCTATGGGAAAACAGTGTGCTAGTGTCACAGCATTTCCAAGTATTCTTTGGTGAAAACTCAAATCAGTAGTTCCGGTTATTTTCTTATAGAAACTGATAAGAAAATGCTGATCACTCACAGCGGAACATATTTTGGATTCATCCCATCCATCCTTATAGATGCCATACTGTGGAACCTCATAGAAACTGATGGCCTTATAAAATATGGGAAAACTTGATGGATACCAATGAACAAGGTTTATCAGCAGTTCCTGATGCGTACGAATTGTGTGTAGAATCCAAATTCGATCAAATAGATTTCTAATCGTAATTGCGTATAAAATCCAATCAATCCTGCGGCATTATACATCCTGACACTTTCCGATAAGTTTCCTGTAATGATTTGCGGATAAGAATACAATAGTGATAAATGCAGATAGAATCCCATAAAATGCCTATCTGCAATTTTTTCAGTGACCTCATAGAAACCGATAGATTCCCTATCGGAATCCATGGGATTCTATTGGGTTCTTCGGACAGGGTTCACGTTCATGGAATGTTTTGTGGATGTCCCGACGTTCAATGCATCTCTATTGAATATTCTTTGAACCTTCGTGTTCCCTTGGGGTACCATGTACGTACTACAGATATTTAAAAAAAAGTCTCATTCGAAAGTTATGAACGTTTATATTTCGTATATGCATTTAAACGTCTATTGCTACTTCAGTATGATACATTATGATTTTCTGCAATGTTTTTGGGAACTCTTTATAAAATTTTGTGAACTTTTCATAAATATATCCATAAAAGACTCTGTTTGAAAAATAGCTCCAAACATAAATCATAGTTATGTCAAGTATTTCTCTGTTTAAATCAAGCGTATTAGTCTCATCAAAAGCATATAATTATACACAATCTCAACATTGAATTCACTCATAAAATATCCTGCTCACAGAGCATTTCCGTTAGAACCTTACATTATTATTACAGCGATACTGATGCGACTTTGAAAGTACCTGTTATGAAAATTACAACATCAATATGACAAAATACAATCACAAGTAAATTGCAGCGATATGAAGTTGTCAAGTTACTTTCGTAATATTGTATTTGTGAACTGAAAGACGGGTATTCTTAAGGTGTCTTCAGACGGCAGCGATGAGCGACGAGCAATACATTGGCTAAAAAGAGAGGTAATGTGGGACCTCTCCCTTTACTTATTACAATTGTTGAAGTATTTTTGAGCCATTAAGAATATCCTGTCATGAGATGCTCATCACTCGTGAAGGTTTATAAGACATTCAGAATGTACAAATTTTACTAGAATATATTCCTCAGAGAACACGAAGGTCCAAAGAATGTTTAGTACAGGTGCATTGAACGTCCGGACATTTGATGGTCCATTGAACATTCCTTGAACGTGAAGGAACATACAATGAAACTAAATTTCACCTAAGAAGTTTATGTTCTCTTGGGGATTAGAATGATTCATGAGTTCCTATAATTGGTAGCTGCTTATTGGTGTTTAATCGAATTTGATATTTACCAACTTTCAGCATATATTTGTGTATTGTACTAACGAGAAATCACTATAAGATATAATTTTGTTTGTCTTCCACATTTATATTCAACCATTTGTCACAAATATTTTGGGCCAAAGTAAAATTCGTCTTCTATAGCAAGAGTGTACTGTACACGTAGAAAAATATATTCCAAAAAGTCCCATAATTTACTGAGGATGGTCGCTCACGAACCATCGACACGGTAAGACGTGTTTGTCAACGGTGACGCGCGTTAGTTTGTTTTGTTTTGTGAACCTCTCACAGTTTTCACGTGTACAAACCACATTGGATACGTGATATCGAGTTTTATCAACGTGGGCGGACAACACCTGCCCAGGGTCAGTGAAGTGCAGTAGAAGATGGGGGACCCCACCCTGGGAGTCACTCAATCCCCAAGTGATAAAAATCGATCAGTAATGAATATCAAAACGATGTCAAAAAGAAATACGTATTCTCAAATTACGGAACTAACCAATCTCCCAAAGAATGAACACGCTATCGTGTTAGATTCAGTAGAAGGTATCACCATCAAAGAATATACCATAGCCATTGGAAATCTCATCGATCCTAACAACATACGATTCGTATCAAGAATATCACACGGAAGAATCTGTTTATACCTGAACAGTGGAGAAACGGTCGATAAGCTACTCGATTCACATAAACAAATAAGTATGAACGAACACTCGTTTGTTCTCCGACCGCTAATTTCTAAAGCTAAACGTGTCATAATCTCAAACGTTAGTCCGATTATTCCTAACAGTTTAATAGAGGAACAACTGAGTAATTTGAATGTAAATATCAAATCGCAAATCACATATATAAGAGCAGGAATGAATGACCCAGGGTACACACACATTCTCAGCTTCCGTCGTCAAATTTATACTGAACCCGAAGATATACACAAAGTACCAGAAGCAATGCAAATCAACTATGAAAGCACCAACTACTGGATCTATTTATCAACCTCATAAAAATTATCGTGCTTCCTATGCAAAGAAGAAGGACATCTTGCCAAACATTGTCAAAATGTAGATTCAAGCAGACAAAGAACCTTCGATAATCCTAAAGAATACCTATCCTCAAAATCATCAACTTCCGGAATTAATCCTTCTCCTACGACAGACGCCTTCCTCCCAGGAGAACAATCAACTCATACCACCCGAAACACCTTACAATCAAACTCTGTTATCAATAACACCAGTCAACCATCTGATAATTTTAAAACTCCCCAAAACCTCGGAAACAAAAGGTCCTTATCAACCAACACACCATCAACCGAAGATAATTTGGATCTCCGCTCAGAAGATGAAATCGAAGAGATAATTCAACATGATATTACAGAAACCACAAGAAAATCTACACCAAAACATAACAAGAAAAAGAGGAGAACAAGCCAAACACCGATATCGATTGAAGAACAGATACAACCACTGAAAGATATTATAACCAACTCGAACAATAAATTTCCTCTGGATTTTAATAACTTTGCGTCTTTCTTGCGAGCAACCTATAAAAAATCCAACATTTTCAACGAAGCACATACATTCACCAACGATATTCCTGCCTTGATCAACATGTTGGAAAATCTAGTCCCCGTCATCAATACGAACAACCTCAAGAATCGTGTTAATAACATTATCAGAAAACTCAATAACGATAACATCGTATTAAGTGCGAGTGAAGATTATAGTACTGTTGACGAATAATTGCAAACAAAACATTATGGCAAGTATAAACACAAACATCTCTTCTCATTGTATATCTAATTCCGCGAACATTCGAATAATGTACTGGAACGCAAGAAGTATTTCACGTCGTACAGAAGAATTACAACACATACAAAGAAATACAGACATCTTTGTCTGTATTGAATCTTGGCTTACTACAGGAACGAACCTACAAATGGCAGGCTTCAACGTATACAGAAAAGATAGGACAACCCGCACCGGTGGCGGAATATTATTTTTAATCAGGAAAAACATAGCCTATATTGAAATAAAAAATATGAAAACCCCTCATGACTCAGTAGAAATTTGCGGTATACATATCACAAATACCAATCCCACACTGAAAATTATAGCCTGTTACAGAACCCCAGGTGTTCTTCTTTCACAAAATCAATGGGATTCAATAGTAAATAACATCAAGACTGATGACAAATGCATACTGGTAGGAGATTTTAACGCTCATCACAAAACGTGGAACTGTGCAAATAATGATAGTAACGGAATCCGTTTTCTCAGATCATTCAATAACAAAGATCTTTTCATTCACAACACTGATACTTTTACATATGTCGATTTTTACAGAAACAAAAAGTCGAATCTAGATCTAGTTTTTTCATCAATGAACATTGCCAATAAGATTAATCTAAAAATTCATAAGGATACCTTGGGTTCTGATCATTATCCAATATTCATCAATATAGAAGCCAGTAAACATTATTATATAAGAAAGTCTCTCAAAATTGATTCAATTCGCACCAACTGGGACAAAGTCATGTGCGAACTGGAAAATTCCTACGAAGAGTTTTTATCCATCGAATACGAACAATTACTTGCCCAGGAAAAATACGGGAAATTTACAAGCAATATAAAATCTGCGATAGCTGTAAGTACCCCAAAAAAGAGATTTGTTGGCTTCAAAAGACACAGAAATCCCGTTCCATGGTGGGACGCCGACTGCGACAAAATCATACGCCTGCGCACGGCCGCCTACAAGAGATGGGAGTTCTCCAATGAAATAAAAGACCTTATAGTTTATAATAAATTAGTGGCCGAAGCTAAACAATTACTGAAAAAGAAAAAGAAAGAGAGTTTCAAAAAGTTTGCAGAACAATCAACTTTCAAGTAGATCCAAAATATACCTGGAACCGAGCTAAAATCTTAAAGAACAAATGGGCTAATGTAAAGCATGACACAACAGAAAACCTTCAAGATAAAGGAAAAATTGAACTAGCACTCAGTAAAATAAGCCCTCCATGGGTAGCTAATGATCCAAATTATCTTCCAACTTGTCTACATAACGACCTTTTTGACAAATTTTTTGATCTCGCTGAATTCAACTTCGCCTTAGAAGCTCGAAATGCTAAGTCATCGCCAGGACTCGATGGGATCAATTACGGTGTAATTAAAAAACTCCCTTTGAAATACAAGTTGATTCTTTTAGACATTTTTAATGGAATTTATTCAACCAATTCATATCCACCTGACTGGAAAAGAAGTTACATTCATTTCATCAATAAGCAGGATAAAAATAGCGTACGCCCCATAGCTCTATCCTCCTGCTTCTGCAAACTTTTTGAAAGTATACTAAAAAATAGATTACAATGGTGGGTTGAACATAATAAATTACTTCCAACAAATCAAACAGGATTCCGGATGGGACGATCATGCATCGATAATTTAATGGATCTAACACTCCACATCTCTGAAGGCTTTTCAAACAACCATGATACTCTTGCAACCTTTTTAGACGTACAAGGCGCCTTTGATAACGTCAACAGTGATATTTTGATTACAAAATTAGCATCTATTGGCTGTTCATCTCACCTGATAAAATTCATAAAGTTTTTAACATACGAAAGAGAGATCTTTACAGACAATCTAAATACCAAAAGACTAGTCCATAAAGGAGTACATCAAGGTGGAGTACTGAGCCCCCTGCTCTACTTGATATACGAGGTGTGTTCAAAAAGTAAGGTGACTTTTCAAATTTCGCGGGCCACGTACTTTCGATTATCGATTTTTTTGTTTTGTTATGTTGGCACACTCTTCCCGAACATCTGTACCAAGTTTCAAGTGTATAGCATTTTTTGTTTGGTTGTGAGAGGCGTAAAGGTTATAAGTGTTTTGCGTGCTCGGCGATTTCTTGCTATCGAAAAATATGGATCAAAGGATTTGTATCAAATTTTGTGTAAAAAATAAAATAAAGTACTCCGAAACACTTAAAATGTCGACATAGCATACGGTGAAACTGTTCTGAGTAGAAAAAATGTTCACAAGTGGTACAAACTCATCCAAGATGGCCGGGAAGATGCCAATGACGAGCCTCGCTCTGGACGCCCAAGCACGTCAACAACTGATGAAAACGTTCAAGCAGTGAAGAAAATTGTTTTGGAAAATCGTCGAATCACTATCAGAGAAGTTGCTGAGGATGTTGGTTTATCGCTTGGCTCGTGCCATGAAATTTTTTCTAACGTTTTGGGCATGAAACGTGTGTCAGCGAAGTTTGTTCCGAAATTGCTAAATTTTGACCAAAAGAACCGTCGCATGAGCATCGCTCAAGAACTGTTGAATGACGTCAACGACGACCCAGATTTACTCAAAAGGGTCATAACTGGTGACGAATCATGGGTATATGGTTATGATGTCGAAACCAAAGTCCAATCGTCCCAATGGAAGACCCCAGATGAGCCAAGACCGCAAAAAGCACGCCAAGTTCGATCAAATATCAAAGTTTTGCTCACTGTTTTCTTCGATTACCATGGCGTGGTGCATCAGGAGTTCTTACCATATGGTCGTACGGTCAATAAACAGTATTATCTTGAAGTTATGCGCCGTTTTCGAGAAGCAATACGAAGAAAACGTCCAGAATTGTGGAAAAATAATTCATGGCTTTTGCATCACGATAGTGCCCCTGCTCACTCATCTTTGCTTGTGAAAGATTTTTTGGCCAAAAACAACACCACAATCATGCCTCAGCCACCATATTCACCGGATTTGGCCCCATGTGACTTTTTCTTGTTCCCAAAACTAAAGAGACCTATGGAAGGACGGAGATTTGCAACAATTGAAGAGATAAAGACTGCATCGCTGGAAGAGCTCAAGGCTATACCGAAAAGTGCTCATGAGAAGTGCTTTGAGGATTGGAAAAACCGTTGGCATAAGTGTATTGTATCTGAGGGGGATCTTTGAAGGGGACAACATAAATATTGATAAATAAGTAAATATTTTTTCTTAAAAATACAAAGTCACCTTACTTTTTGAACACACCTCGTATGTATCAGATATCACAAAAGATCTACCAGATACCACTGTCGTTTCAAATTTTGCTGATGACATTGCGATTTATTCGAAAATAGCTCCACTCAATAGTTGTAAAACCCTCTTAGAACAATCTATTACAACCATCAATAACAACCTGAGAGCACTAGGACTAGACTTATGTGCCGAAAAAACTACATTGATACATTTTAACAACAAAAAAATATTACCAGGACACACTGAAATAAAAATAAATAACCATATCGTTAAGTCTAGCGCCTCAGCCAGATTTTTAGGAATAATTTTCGACTGGGAATTATCATTCAAGCCACAAATGGATTAAATAGACAAAATGTGTACAAATGCCCTTGACGTTATAAAATTTATAAGAGGTGTTTGGTGGGGATCTGACCCTTCAACACTCATCACATTGTATAAAAGCTTTATCCGTTCACATATCGATTATGGATGCTTCATCTATTATCCCACCAATCAAAAATCCAAAGATAAACTTGAAAAAATTCAATACACAGCTATACGAGCAGCACTAGGTTATCGAATAAGCACACCAACAAATATCCTCATAGCCGAATCAAAACTACCCATGATTAGGGACCGTTCTGAATTCTTATGTAAAAGCTACTTATGTAAAGTTTCCACAAATACAAGTTCCCAAATATATAAAACTATTGATGATTATTATCAGAAGAACAAGAAAAAAAAATGAAAAAGAAATAGACTTTTTATTCAATGTATCCGAGATACCTTTAAAAATGAAATTCATAACGGAGAAAATTTTGATATCTATCTAAATGATTACAGTACTCCTTTTACACCAGTCTCGATGAACAATGATTTAGGTAAATTACTTAAACAGAGTACTAATCCTAATGCTATCATAGAAGAATTGCACAATCAAGAAAATTTCATTTCAATCTTTACAGACGGTAGTAAGATTCAAGGGGAAAATTCAGTGGGAACGGCCTGTATTTGTGAAAAACTATCTATTACAATGAAACGAAGCGTCCCGAAAACTACCTCAATATTTACTGCTGAATGCATTGCACTCAATGACGCTTTAGACATCGCCCTGCAAAACAACAATCTGAATTTCAGGATCTTCACTGACTCTCTTAGTGTAACTCTCTGTCTCCAAAAACCTAAATTAAACATCAAAACAAATGAATACATTTTCCGAATCGAAAAGAAGATCGCACAATTTGATCTAGTAAGCGCTCATAATAACACCGTAGAAATATTCTGGATCCCAGCGCATAAAAACATTACAGGAAACGAAGCAGCTGATTTACTAGCCAAATCCGCAACCAAAGCACAGCCCGACAAGTCGATCACGATTCCCTTTACTGATTTCAAAGAATCCTTCAAAAACCAATGTAACTCAAATACCAACAACTTCATTGTAAACGAAGGAAAAATAACAGGAAAATACTTCTTCGAACATTATCACCACCAAAAAAGAAAACCCTGGTTTTCACATAAAAACATATCAAGGAAATTAATAGTCACTATCAACCGATGTCGAGCAAATCACTACCATTTGTTATCATCGCTAAAAAAAGTCAATATGGCTAACGATGCTAGATGTAAATGTGGGAATAAGAACCAAGATCTAAACCACATTGTATGGCAATGTGAAGAATTCTCAGAACAAAGAATAGCTCTCATACAAAATTTGCAAAAATGCGGACTGTATCTACCTCTTGATATGTCGATCCTATTATACCAACCTAATATTGTAGGCTGCTCTTATGTTCTAAACTATCTGAGGGAATGTAATTTGAAAATATAACTAACTTACGACTAGTATTTTACACAATGTTATAAACGCAAACTACAATAATTACACATCTATAAATATAAGAGCACACATAATGAAAATTCCCCATAACATATAGGAACGTATATAATGTAAATGTCCATATCTATGATTGTATTAATGTAAGCTTTATAACTCTCAGCAGAGAGTTCAAATAGCTCAATAAATAAAAAAAAATTTACTGAGGATCAGCACTAGTTTATAACGGATCTAATTATCGACCTGAACATAGCGTCAAAAGTATCCTAATTTCTTATAGAAATACATTCCGGCAAATACACAAAATTCTTTGTAACATGCATATTGCATGTGCCTCACATACAATAGGTGATTTCCTACTCGCGGATGTAACTGGTTACATCCATGAGTAGGAAGTAACTTATTATATGTGAGTTGAATACAGTATGCGTGTGACAAAGAATTTGGTGTGATACTTTTAAAAGTAAATTCAAGTAAATAACTCTATCTGTCACAGACTAACATGAATTCTGAATAAATTATGGGACTTTTAAACACATTCATTTTCTCTGTGTATATTTATGAAACCATATACACATTTTTCATGTGTCATAATTCTACTATCGTCAACTGAATATAAACAAAGTGGTCCCTATCCATGGTTCACACTGACCTGGAGAGTCAGGGAGAGTCAGGGAAGGTCAGGGAAATTGAAAAAAGTCAGGGAAAGTCAGGGAAATGAAAAAAAATCAGGGAAAGTCAGGGAAATCAAGAGAAGTTAGAGAAACCCACCAACATATATTGACAGTTTTTTTCGGAAACATTGTCATTCGAAATTCAGATTTTGGGCTTTTTACCGGCGTAAGTAAAATCTTGAAGAACCATCCCTGGTAATTTTGGTTTTTTTATTAATTAAATCCTTCAGTTCAAGATGTCTCATGCAACGGATTTAGATATCTTGCAGATGTCTAAAACTTTTCTTAGGTCTCAAAGATATCTAAAAGACCTCCAAAAGAGGTATTCCAAGGCATCTTCAAAGATATCTCTGAAGACATCTTTTAGATATCTTTTGGATCAAAGAAGAGTTTTAGACATCTAAAAGATATCTAAATACGTTGCATAAGACACCTTGATCTCATCTAAAAGATGTCTTAAGACATGAATTGTTATCAGGGCCGTGGAGAGGAAATCCGGGCCCGGGGGAAATTAATGTACGGGCCCCAATTTTGTGTAGATACCACCCCTCATCTCTATCCACTATAAAACTAAGAGAGAAAATTGGGGCCCTCAGGGAACTTTGGGCCCGGGGTAAAATACCCTGGCAGTCCCCCCCTCTCATCAGGCCTGATTGTTATGTGGGTTGTTTCCCGTCTTATCACTAGAAGGAAGCCCGTCTTGTCAAAAGACGGATCTCCGTTTGGAAGCATTTTGAAACAGGATCATCTCATGATTATGCAGTCCCGTCTCATCATTAGACCGTACATGGAGAGAAGCATCCGGTAACGGTTACTAGGAAGAATAGTAATTCGGTGACAGATATTTCAAAATTGTAATAAATACCTTTCAAAATCGGAGTGAATACGATAAACTGTTTACGTTACCAGAAAAACGATAGGTTCACATTGTAACGATCATCAAATCGCGAGTCATCACTCAATTCCTTTACTAAAGTCGCGATGAGAACTAGGATGAATGGTAATCAATCCCATATACTACTTCACGCCGTGTATGTTTCTGAGTGTAGGGGTGTGCGAGTAGTGATTTTTTTCGAGTCGAGTAATTGAAGTTTTGAGTCGAACCGAGTATCCGATAGATTTTCGAGTACTCAAAAAATATATAATATATATGAATATGAATATGATGATAGTGGATAACGAACCCTTGTGTTTTTTAAGAATGTTCTACCCTTTAAAAATGATGGTTTATGATTATTCTAAAAACATCGACAAATTACTCGAAGATTTTCGAGTAGCTTCAGAAATTTCGAGTAGTAAAGAATATTCGAAAATTTCGACTACTCGCATACCCCTACAAAATGCAGAGTTTTGAAGAACATTTTGAAATTTGGCTGAAAAAAATCTGATGGTTTTGAGCATGGCACAATCACATTTCTTAGCTAATCGAGGGTCATTGTATGGAGAAAGAAATACCTAAAATGCCAAAACAAAAATCAAATCGATTGGATGATTTGTTATCGAGTTAGAACTGCAGTAGTGGGGGAACTTTCGTTCTTTGGAAATGTCGAATAACTTGCCGAAAATCGAATATTTTCGTTCAAAAACATGACCATGCATACATTATGTATGGACGAATATATCCTAGAGATTTTGCAACATTCTGTGCGATAATTTTCTCTTAAAAAATTGCCGAAAATCACCTTTCTTTTCAGGCGGTCACACTAGTGGTGCTCCTTAAGAGGATACTAGCGGCGTGGCAGCAGCCAAAATGTTTCTTTCAAATTATTTGAAAGTGATGCAATAAAACCAACCAATTTTCATTTACCTACCTGGTATATGTGTCAATATAGGTCTCTAAATCAAAATTATTAAATTTTATTGTGAAACTTGAAAATAATTTGAAAGAAACATTTTGGCTGCTGCCACGCCGCTAGTATTCCTTTAAGTTGTTTAATTATAATATTATTCAAATTTGATATTTGCTTTCATTCCTGTTTTATAAATAGGGCAATCAAAAATATGCTCTAAGAAAGTTGTTTTGACCGCTTAAAATATGCCACAAAAATTGTTTTTTATGCTAAAAAAATATGCTCTCAAAAAATCGTCTCTGGTGTTAAGAATGTACCATAAAAACCAGTTTTCATGGTTTCAAAATATGCTTTCGAAATATGAAAAGGTCTCAAATTGTAAAAAAATTATTCTATCGGAATTTCCTGTGTGCAGCAACCGAAGAATTCTGATCATGAAATAAAAAATCAATTTCCGGCACATGTGTATGAAAGTTATCAATGATTTCTTGAGAGCATATGTTCCCTGCTTAAAGTGTCACTTAGGATCGTATAGAATATCATAGATTATGATTGAAAAACATGATAAGATTCACAGTTTCTATCATGTTTTTGAATCATAATCTATGATATTCTATACGATTCTATATGACATTTTAAGCAGGGTTTTTAGCATAAAAAACAATTTTTATGGGATATTTTAAGCGCTCAAAACAACTTTTTCAGAGCATATTGTTGGTTGCCCTATTTATAAATAATTTTGTCCAGTTCAACAACTAAATTGAACATTCGGGTTTTGAGAAATTGAGGTTCTATCTTCTTTTTGATCCTACCTCAGGGTCTGTCGACATAAGTTTCTTAAACGTGAACGCAAGGAATGGAAGGTTGCGTAGATCATGTGTATGGTTTCCGCGCAACCGTTCTTACTTTCAAGTAATTTATGTAGACAGACCATTATTTATGGTCTGTCTACACAACTTACACAAACGCAAGAACGCAATGCGCAGATCTCGTATACAGTTTCTGCGCATTCTTGCGTTCCTTGCGTTTATGTTTGCGTGAGTTGTGTAAACAGTCCTTTACCAATCTCGTTTATGAGTATTCACCAAAGTAGAGACCAAGAGCACTCTCTGTGCGTGCTGTCGTGAATCCCGTTATATTCTAGTTCAAATTTCTCATACCGTGAATCTCGATGTAATTTTCCGAACATAATTTATTGAAGTGGGCGAAGGCGAGGTAACTTTTTTTATGTTTCTTTATTAATTGCCTCCCAATGTATAATAGATATGTTGAATAAAATATTCGAGATAGCACTACAAGTTTCCTCAACATTTCAAAAATATAACCCCAATTTTGTCAATTTTATTTCTAAGAGAATATATCCCAATAAAAATATTTCTCTTCAAAATTCTTCAAAACTCTTCAGGTTTTTCTACATAACTGTCAGATTTCGGACGCTTTGAGAAATTTGCAGAATTTTTAACCATTACTTAATAATATACCATTTATTAATAATATTACTCTACAAATTTCTGCATTACTCTGCAAAATTGTACATAATTCTTCCAATCTTCGTAATATTTTATGAATTTCTCCACAAAATTCGTACAAAACTCGCCAAATCTCCATATTACGTTAAATATTTCTCTGCATATTTCTGCATTACTCTACAAATCTCTGTTTTATCTATTCACTTTTGCTTGAGAAAAAAAAATTTTTGTTCAGAGTTCATCTCTACAAATCTCCTTCCAGTTCGACTTGAATGACATTACGGAAGAGACACCACATTGAAAGTCCATTTTGAGGAACTTTCCTCAGTGAGGATTGAACCCGGGTCCTGCGAGTGAGAAGCAAAGCCTCTATCACATCAGCGGATCTCCGAGATGACTACAGTAATCTTAAAGTACAATGGCGGGGTGAGAACTTGTCTGTCTTTCTTCAACTGACACGGAACAAAGGATAAGAGGCGGGAAAATCCCGTCTCTTATCCTTGTTTTCACGCGAATTGAAAGAGGATAGAAATGTTCTCACCATGCTACTGTTAAAGTACCACTTATGGGAATCATCGCAATTGAAAATTTCGAAAAATTCGTTTTGTGAGGTATAGACCAATCAATTCAGAATCTTCTGAAACGAAAAATGAATAGGTCGTGGGAGAGGGGATTTTTTTGACCTCAACTTGTGAATTTTTCCAAGTGCTGAGTCAAATCGATAGAAAATTTTGAAAGTTCGTCCCTGTGAGATATAGACCAATCGATTCAGAATCTTATGAAACGAAAAATGAGTAGATCGTGGGAGAAAGGTTTTTTTCGACCTTAACTTGTAAATTTTTCCAAGTGCTGGGTCAAATCGATAAAAAATTTAAAAAAATTCGTTCCCGTCAGATATAGACTAATCGATTCAGAATCCTTCGGAAGGAAAAATGAGTGGGTCGTGGGAGAGAGGTTTTTTCGAGGCCTACTAGTGAATTTTACTTAAGTTGTTTTGAGTCGATTGAAAAATTTGAAAAAATTCACTTTATCTCCGCAAATGCGATTTGAGGAAAATGTATGAATTTGTACAGAAAACTCAACTCTCCGCCACAAGCCGTAATATTCTTGGAATAGACAAATAAAGAGGAAATTCAAATTTTTTTCTGCAAATGTAGTTTGCAGAGAAATGTATGAATTCGTGGAGAAAATTCCTTTCCTCATCAAATGTTTCCACCATTTATCAAGTAGAAAAATGTTGAGGAAATTCAACATTTCTCAACAAAACAACTTTGACCAATAAGTTGGAAATGTACAGAGGAACCTTTACTGGCAATAGAAATTTTCAGAAATATGCAGAATTTCACAGAGTTTTGGAAGATGAATCTGTTGAAAAAATTCTTTCTTTCTCTAAGAATTGCGATAATGAAGTTTTGCAGAGAAATTATTGAAGTTTTGAAGAGAAATATTTTTATTGGGGTATTCTAAGAGGATAATGAAGCTGAAGCTACCGAACGAGAGCTAGCAGACGTACGACTACACTTTTGAAAAGGACTGTACTTTTGAGTTTTCTGATATTGAAATCCAACTAGCGGACGAACCAAGACTACTATCGGAATGGAAATGGCCGATCTTCGTAGATTTTGATGTGCTGAATCGAATGAGATAGGTCTAGAAACACTTGAATGCATTTTGAACGGGATATTTGAGTTCTGAGTGCGGGAAGAAGTGGAAATATATCATGATTTACAAGTTTTTCCATGCCTTCTACCATTCAGAAAAATAATTCGCGGTTCGGTGATAGGTTTTCTTACAGCTTTTTCGATGCCGAATCGAATGGTATAGGTCTCCATGTGTTACGCGGCCATTTTAGAGGGGTAAATGGGGGTTAAAGTCTGGAATCTTGCGAATCACAGGAAAATCGAGTGATCCAATGTTCATTCCATGCCTTCTACCTTTCAGAAATAAGATTTGGTGTTCGGTGACAGGTTTTCTTGAAGCTTTTTCAATGCCGGATCGAATGGTATAAGTCTCGATGTGTTACGCGGCCATTTGGAAGGGGTAAAAAGGGGGTTGAAGTCTGGAAATCTTGCGAATGAGAGGAAAATCGAGAATTCCAATGTTCGTTCCATGCCTTCGACCATACAGAAAAAAAATTCGCGATTCGATGATGGGTGTTCTTATAGTTCTTTCAATGCTGAATCGAATGGTATAGGTCTCTATGTGTTACGCGGCCGTTTAAGAGAGTTACATGGGGGTTGAAGGCAGGAATCTTGCAAATGAGAGGGAAATCGACAAGTCCAATGTTCGTTCCATGCCTTCTACGATTCAGAAAAATAATTCGCGGTTCGACGATGGGTTCTCCCATAGCTTTTTCAATGCCGAATCGAATGGTATAGTTCTCTATGTGTTACGCGGCCGTTTGAGAGAGCCACATGGGGGTTGAAGTCTCAAAGTCTTGCGAATGAGAGGGAAATCGAGAATTCCAATGTTTGCTCTATGCTTTTTACCGTTCAGGAAAATAATTCGTGGTTCGATAACGGAGTTTCCTTTGAGCTCTTTCAATGCCGAATCGAATGGTATGGGTCTCTATGTGTTACGCGGCCGTTTTAGAGATGGAGAGGGGGGTTGAAGGCTGGAATCTTGCGAATGAAAGGAAGATACAGAATTGCGATATTCGTCTCCTGCTTTCTGTCATTCGGAAAAATAATTCCCGGTTCGATTCAGCAATGAAAAACCTATGAGAGAAACCATCATCGAACCGCGAATTAGTTTTCTGAATGGTAGAAGGCATGGAACGAACATTGGAATCCCCGATTTTCCTCTCATTCGCGAGACTTTTAGACTTCAACCCGCATTTAGGTCTCTCAAACGGCCGCGCAACACATAGACACCTATACCATTCGATTCGGCATTAAAGGAGCTATAAGGGGCCCTATCATCGGACCGCGGATTATTTTTCTGAATGGTAGAAGGCATGGAACGAACATTGGAACACTCGATTCTCCTGTGATTCGCGAGATTCTAGACTGTAACCCCCATTTACTGCTCTAAAATGGGCGCGTAACACATCGAGACATATACCATTCGATCCGGCATCGAAAAAGCTTCAAGAAAACCTGTCACCGAACCACGGATTATTTTTCTGAATGGTGGAAGGCATGGAACGAACATTGGACTTGTCGATTTTCGTCTCATTCGCAAGATTCCAGCCTTCACCCCCATTTACATCTCTTGAACGGACGCGTAACACATAGAGACCTAAACCATCCGATTCAGCATTGAAAGAACTATAAGAACCCCCATCATCGAATCGCGAATTTTTTTTCTGTATGGTCGAAGGCATGGAACGAACATTGGAATTCTCGATTTCCCTCTCATTCGCAAGACTTTCAGACTTCAACCCCCATTTAACTCTCTCAAACGGCCGCGTAACACATAGAGACCTATACCATTCGATTCGGCATTGAAAAAGCTATGGGAGAACCCATCATCGAACCGCGAATTATTTTTCTGAATCGTAGAAGGCATGGAACGAACATTGGACTCGTCGATTTCCCTCTCATTCGCAAGATTCCTGCCTTCAACCCCCATGTAACTCTCTTAAACGGCCGCGTAACACATAGAGACCTATACCATCCGATTCGGCATTGATAAAGCTATGGGAAAAGCTTTCATCGAACCGCGGATTATTTTTCTGAATGGTAGAAGGCGTGGAACGAACATTGGACTTGTCGATTTCCCTCTCATTCGCAAGATTCCTGCCTTCAACCCCCATGTAACTCTCTTCAACGGCCGCGTAACACATAGAGACCTATACCATTCGATTCAGCATTGAAAGAACTATAAGAACACCCATCATCGAATCGCGAATTTTTTTTCTGTATGGTCGAAGGCATGGAACGAACATTGGAATTCTCGATTTTCCTCTCATTCGCAAGATTTCCAGACTTCAACCCCCTTTTTACCCCTTCCAAATGGCCGCGTAACACATCGAGACTTATACCATTCGATCCGGCATCGAAAAAGCTTCAAGAAAACCTGTCACCGAACACCAAATCTTATTTCTGAAAGGTAGAAGGCATGGAATGAACATTGGATCACTCGATTTCCCTGTGATTCGCAAGATTTCAGACTTTAACCCCCATTTACCCCTCTAAAATGGCCGCGTAACACATCAAGATCTATACCATTCGATTCGGCATCAAAAAAGCTATAAGAAAACCTATCACCGAGCCGCGAATTATTTTTCTGAATGGTAGAAGGCATGGAAAAACTTGTAAATCATGATATATTTCCACTTCTTCCCACACTCAAAACTCAAATATCCCGTTCAAAATGCATTCAAGTGTTTCTAGACCTATCTCATTCGATTCAGCGCATCAAAATCTACAAAGATCGGTCATTTCCATTCCGATAGTAGTCTTGGTTCGTCCGCTAGTTGGATTTCAATATCAGAAAACTCAAAAGTACAGTCCCTTCCAACAGTGTAGTCGTACGTCTGCTAGATCTCGTTCGGTAGCTTCAGCTTCATAAGAGGATACCTCTCAGAAACGTTTGCTGTATATATTTTAGAAAGTTTCCAATACATTTTGACAAGATTTTGCAAACGTCCTTTAAAGGTGTTGAAGTATTTTGTTCGTACGTTTATAAAATATACCATAAGATGCAAGTGCACTGTTTCTAACCTATACAAAATTGTAATCCCATATTCGATGAATAATTGAAATGCTTAATGATCAAAATACGTCTCATATCGAGTGCTTAGATGGTTTTTTATTTGAATAAAAATAGATCAATCGGTAAATGTAAATTTGGATGAATAAATTCAATGTATTAGAGCGAACATAACCCAGAATGAAACCTGAAATAATATTCTTCTATATTTGATTCAACGTATTGACAACCCAGCCAGCACAAATGATCAATTTGAATGTATGAAGACTTCTCAAAGACTTCTTGAATAGTTCCCGTTATGCGACCAACAATGAATTCAATGCGAATTCAAAATGAAAACTTATTGAGCGCCCAGAGAATTCCTCATAAAATCTCGATATGAGGTTTTTCTGAACATTAAGTTGTTCATCAAGAGTTTATTTTGAATTCAAAATACCAGAGAAAAAATGAATGATATCTAACGAGATCTACGTAAATCTCTCGAGATATGAGTAGATCTCTTCAGATCTAAATTTTGGCAAAAATCTCTACAAATCTCTTCACATCTACATCCAAGGCTCTATCAACGCTTATTCAGCTACAGTGGGCCAAGCATTGGCCAAGGCTAGGCTAACGAGACTTGGTATACCAAGCTTGACGCCAGTCATGGTCCAATTGTCAGTTTTGGTATTATTTGCCTGGGATCCTGTTGTATTGCATCAAAATTTCTAATGTAATGAAATTTCTGTTGAGAAAAGGTTTTTTTAGATACTGATCGCATTTCCACGTGCTTGGCGTTATTTTTTTACTTTTTTGGAGTTTTTTTTAATCAGGATTTCACTTCTTTTTCTGAATATGCCTTCAATTGAAAACAAATAAAAATTAAATACTCATGTCGAGTTTGACAGGAACCATAGCAATGGAGAAAATGTCCTCAGATCATTTCTGTGATATGAAAAACCACTTGGGCTCTCAAGAGAAGGAAAGGAAAGTGAATTTCCTTCACCCTCAGTTACCCTACGTATTTTCGTATGTTTTCGTTAACCTTTCGTTGTGCTTTGCAATCAACTAGATTAAGCTTTTCCCATGATCAAAAATGTACTATGGTTCTTGAACTTGATCCTTGTTCTGGTTACAAATCGTACCTTTTCACCCCTATGAACAAAGGTCAGATTTTCGAAAACCTTTCGCTCCCTTTAGACCCCCGTGGGGTAATTGAGGGTTAAACAAGTATACATGTGAAGAATTCTAAAAACTAAATGTTACTTGACCGATAAGTTGACGCTGAGAGGAGCTCGGAGCGCTCAGAGCAGCTCACAATTTTGGAAAATTCATTGTCGACCTTCCCATTATCATGTTCTAAATCCTGGATTCATCAGTCCCAGCCAATCGTAGAGAAGATCCAAAAGTATGAACATATTTAATTGCGAATTCTTTTAGAAATGGACTTCAGAAATGGAATTATGAAGCATACCCAGATAGCGCAAATGATCATTCATATTCAATATAACTCCAATGAATTCAAAATGAATACATATTGAATCTTACAAAAATTATTTCCGAACTTTCAATATAAATTCTTCCAGAACACTAAGATGTCGATAAAAAATTCAATTTGAATGTAAAGTATTTATGATGAATTCTTTTTTTACTTTCAAACTGGAGCTCTTTGTTGAGACTCTGGCGCTATCTGCGATAGAGTGAGAATAGAAATATAATTCAGCTTGAAGAATAACAAGAGTGATCAAACTTTTGAAGAGATCATTTCAAAATCAACCGCATTTTCAGCCCTTTCAGTCAGACAAAGCTGCCCTGATAAAACTGACTGTTGAAAACGGACAGAACCTGTATCCGAATCCAACGAAGTCAATATGTGTCTTTGAAAACCACATATTGATTCCATTAGGTTCTGCTAAAGGTTCTATTTGTTTCTAACGGCTTTTTCCATCAGGGTGTACTCATGCTATATGCATCATCATCTTGATGATAATCTCATTCATAACGCATATATACATATAGGATGCTTCCGATTGTAGACATTCGTAGCCCCTGGGGCTTTGAGAATGAATTTCTATTGGCTAATTCATGGCCCCTGGGGCCAAGGGCTTCTGCAATCGGAAGGATTCATAATATTCCGAAATATCCTTACTCTCAAATACTTTATTTTTCATTAGATATCCGTATTTTTAATTCTGTTCAATTTCAGATAATACTTCTCTTGAATATCAAAGATGATGAATATCAGCGCCAGAGTCTCAAAAGAATTCTTATTGACCTCATTTTGTTCTTCATGAATTCTTTAGGAATTCTTCTGAGACTGTAGTGCTATGTGGGATATTTCTACACTCGCAGATCCTCATCCTTAACCCTCCTCCGTACAGTTCGAAATGATCACAAATCTGTACAGTTCGGCCTTCAAAGGCCCGGGTAGTAAAATCCGGAGAATATAACAAGGCAAAACTGTAAATTCGTTAACTTTTCATACTTTCTTCTTATAAATTCATTTTTAAACATTTCCTTCTGTCTTTATTTTTCTCCCGGTCATTTTTTTCCCTAGAAGAGAAAATGAGGGAAGAAATGATCGGTCTACAATCGGTCCCTTTCCTCAATCTAAACAGGCATAGAAATTTGAACTTTTCGAGAAAAGGCGAAAAGTTCTTTATTATATAACTATTGCAGTGTGTTTTTGAATTTGTTCAGAGCTGTAAACAACGAAATCGCGGCTCCTCAGTGTTTTCCGTGGACATTTTCTTTACCGTGGCCGGACAAATAACTCCTGCAAATTTGAAGATAGAATCATACACCAAGAAAATTTCGATCGAATAAGATATTAGGTACAGCTGTATGTAGGTTTTTTTTTAATTGATTCTTGCGAAAATTGCATATTTTTTGATAGAATCCGAGAGAACGAATCTCACGCAATAATCGTAATAAAAATTCAACTATGCAATATCAAAAGTGTCGACTGCTTTTCCACCGATACCAAAGTAAATAAAGTATGGATTTTCATGGTCTTTGAGACGCTGAATTCGATGGTGACGACGAGAAGCCTGAAATCACGCAGGAAAGTGAGGTGAACCCGTGGCTACCATATGCAATTCGCGGTTTACAACAGACACATTTATCGAATCTTGTTCATTGTTCATGCGGGGTTGATTAGGGATGGGTGATATTTACGATATTGATTTTTTTGGATACAATATGTGTCTAGTTTCAATAGAACTTTTGTAGAAATTCAAATAAACTAGATGAATATTGTATACAAAAATATCGATATCGTAAATATCGCCCATCCCTAGGGTTGATCGATGAGCAGAACGGGTCATCATTCTCACATGGTTTTTACGTCACTGAATTCGATAGTGACAACGAGAAGCCCCCAAACTCATGAAAAAGTCCAGGGAACTAGGATTGTTTCATGAAATCTGCAGTTTGTAATAAATAGTGATGAGCAATATTTGAAAGTATCGACATTTTTATGAATTTCTGTGAAGTTTCAATTGATGTTTTTTGAAATTCGATATGAACTCGAAAAATTTCCTATATAAAATATCGATACTGGAAAATATCGCCCATCTCATGTGTTTACAAGTGGCACATTTATCAAGTCTTGTTTAGCATTGATGGTGGTGTTCAATAATGAACTGAACGGGACGTCAATCAAGGACTTCTTGAGTCATTGAATTAAATTTTGAGAATTAGTGGTACACAGTGCACATGCACTGTGCATATATTCCGTCCACGTGCATATAGTACGTCTTGTAAACTAGGAATTTCATATGATCTTCAGGCCTTCCTCCCGTTTCCCTATGAGTTGTCGGGGTTTCCAGGCATTATTTTTACTGGTAATGCACAATATTCCACGTGTCCATATTTTATATACAATTTTCATATAGTTCTTAACATTTTATAAAATTCAATATAAACTCGACAAAGCTTATATGAAAAACATTGATATCGTTGAATATTGTGTACCACTATTATGATTTTAAACTCATTTATAACATATATGATATTCCGAAATGGTTTACTTTCAAGTACTTGGTTTTTCATGAAATATCCATATTTATATTCCTATTTATTTTCAAAGAATTCTTCTCTTCAATATCATATCTGATCATAAATATCTATTTCTACATACTTGTACTCCAACAGGTCTTCATTGTTGAATGTAATATACCAGGTCTTCATTTGTTAGTACATATTAAAAGAGAAAAAGTTGCTGTTGAATGGAATTTTCTTCCATTTTCAACACACATTTGGGAATACAGACCTACAGAAGTGAAAATATGTGAAGATGAAAATATTCAATGTTGATGACATTGAAGAATAGAATTATTTGGAAACAAACGTAGTTAAAACTAAAGATAGAAGTTCGTAACAATGGAAATACAATTCAGCTTGAATGAAACAACTGGAAGGTTCAAACTTTTGAAGAGAATATTTTAGAATGAATTATATCTCCAGCTACATCAATCAGGTTGATCTTCAGTCATTCAAAAACAATATCCGTAATTATAATATCATTTATAACATACATATTACTCCGAAGTATTCTTTCTCTCAAATACTCCATCTCCAATTAAACATTCTCCATTAGAGATCTATATTCTCAGGTAATCCTTTCCTGCATATCAGTGTGGATAAATATCTATTCTCACATATCTTCGTTATCAAATATATGCTGCAATGAGGAGAAAAATGGGTGGTTGAATAAGATTACTTTCAGTACAATCATTCTCTAGTACACGGAGAGAATTAAATCCTAATGTTTCCGATTTTACATAGGACTGAATTCAAAAATTAATTGCTATTATCATACTGCAGTATTTTGTATCATGTGAACAGAGGTGTAGAAACCGATGGACGTCCTAGTGTCATGAACAATGAAACATATTGATTAGGATGATGAAAAAATCTACTCGTGAATGGAATTAAATCGTAATGTTTACGATGTTACATAATGACCTTCAGATAAGAATCTGGAAATATTTGGCGTATGTTTCAAAGAATATTGAAATAAATTTATAAATATACGTCAATAAATTACATCTCTAATAAGTTTGTCTTAAATATAAATCAGAATATTTTACTAATTTCTAATGATTGTAAAATGAAACGCAACAAAGATTTTGTTTTTTCAAAGTTAGGATTTTTATAATTTCTGTTCTTAGTTCATGTGCATGATGCGAAAAAGTCAATTTGTATTCAGAGTGCGATTAATCTAACAATAAATGTGGAACAGTTATTTGATGTGCTCAATCGTAATTCTTTCTCAAACCACCTTTTTTTAGGAATATACCGGTGTATCGTCGTTTCATGAATATTTTGCGAGTTCATTTGTCTCAAACATTTTTCGATCATACACACTGATGTGTTAATTGTGCCGCATGAAGTTGATATTGTAACATCGTAGTTATTACGATGTACATCCCATCCACTACATTTTTACAGGGCTTTCCACAACTACCCGTACAGCACAACCACCGATCCTCCACCTAAGACTTCGGTGGACTAGAGGTGGAGGATTGGTGGAGAAATGGGAGCCGTGGAAATAAGGGAGAAATAAGGGAGAGTCTCCGTTGAGGCAACGGAGAGGCGACGGAGAAATGTCCGCCCCCTGTATTTTCAGTAAAACTTGAATTCGTGAATTCATACATTCAGATTTGGTTACGTAAATGCACCAATAAGAATTATATCGAAAATACAGGGGGCGGACATTTCTCCGTCGCCTCTCCGTTGCCTCAACGGAGACTCTCCCTTATTTCTCCCTTATTTCCACGGCTCCCATTTCTCCACCAATTCTCCACCTCTGGTCCACCGAAGTCCTAGGTGGAGGATCGGTGGTTGTGCTGTACGGGTACGCATCTTTAGATCAATTGTGATATGTAAATTGTGGTTGTTATGAATACGATATAGCCTGAAATTTGTTACAGAATATAGTTATTCGGATTCGATACTATGTAACATTCTGATCATTATGATTTACGTGGAGGTTATTAAGATTTAATCGATCAAAGATTGATACAAAAAACGGTCTCCAATGCTATGCTGAAAAAATGCAGCTTATTTCGATGTTTACATAGCAGTGAGTGTTATTTAATTCTCTCCGTGTAGTATGTTCCTTTCTAATTTAAATAAAAATCTAGAACTTCGAAATATGAAGGAAAAATTCCAATAATTTGAAATTTCGGGAGGGAAGAGAGGAACGAGAGTGCTTTAATGACCTTCAACTTGGAACTATACCTGTCATAAAGTGGAAGAGAAAAAGAAGAATTGTGTGTATCATATATGTTGTCCACTGTATGGGAGTGGAGACGTGTGAGTTCGGGATAGTCTGCAAGGCCTAAGTATCAGTTGATGAGCAGCGATGCCATTATTCCCTAGAAAAATCCGTAGCATCTGATGATTGGTCATTTCTTGTACAACCAGCCAATCATGTTTCCAATTTGGAAAGAAATGACCAATCACGAAAAATCTACGGATTTTTCTAGGGAATAATGGCATTGCTGTTGATGAGACTGACCTACGGCAATGCAGCGATTAAATTCGAGAGAAGAAGAAGAGGGAAATCATTTGTTATTATGAAAGAATTTACTGCCTTCGAGAAGGAAAGGAACAATTCCCTTCTCCTCAAAACAGGGTTGTCCAAAATTTGAAGAGTCATTTTCCCTGACTTTTCCTGACTTTCACTGACCATGTTCAAAATTTTCCCTGACTCTCAAATAAGTATACCCAGATAGCACACAAGTTGCTTCAAATTGTACCAAACCAATCAATTTGTTTCTATAACTGGAAATAGCAAGTCCGAAATACTTGGAGCAAATTGGGGTAACTTAGGACGCCACTAAGCAAACTCAGCTTGTAAATGAAATTGTGGAATTGTCATGATTTATGATGGGATATTGTTACAATTTACCAGTATATCGCATCCTCACCAAATTCCTTTGAATATGAGTGTGATATGTACATACATTCTCTCGAAGAAGTACCTGGAATTCTTGAATAAAACACAAAATATTTTTTATTCTTCCAAATCTATTGTATCGCCTTCAAAGTAGTCCCCTCACGAAATGATACATTTATGCCAACGAACAATCCAATCATCAAAACATTTTGTATACGCTTTTTCCAGAATCGATTTCAGTTCTCGCTGTGAATTCTCTTTAATATCTTCTATCGATTCAAAACGGATGCCTCGAAGTGGTAATTCAAGATTTGGAAACAGAAAAAAGTTGGCTGGAGCCAGATCAGGTGAATACGGTGGCTGTTCGATAATATTTGTTGAATTTTTGGCCAAAAATTGGTTCACAATGAAAGCCTTGTGAGATGGTGCATTATCGTGATGCAAAATCCATGAATTTTCTTTCCACAAATCTGGCCTTTTTCGACGAATTTGCTCTCTTAAACGCCGCATAACGCTTAGATGATATTCTTTATTCACCGTCTGACCTCCTGGCAAGAATTCCGAATGTACAACCCCGCGATAATCAAAAAACACAGTCAACATTACCTTCACTTTTGATCGGCTTTGGCGTGGCTTTTTCGGTTTCGGCTTCGCCGCCACTCCGAAGCTTGTTGACTGGTTTCCATGTCAAATTCGTAAACCCATGTCTCATAACCTGTTATAATGCGTGTTATGAATGTGGAGTCGAAATTGACTCGTTCTAGCATGTCTTCAGCGACCTGTACGCGATTCAGTTTTCGGAGAAAATTCAAGTCTTTCAGAACTAATCGAGCGGCAACGCGTTTCATGTCCAAACAATCATGTAAAATAGTACGAACTGATTCGTAAGACACAGAAAGTTCACCGGCTATCTCTCTCAAACTTAAGTGACGATTTTCAGTCACCATTTCCTTCACTTTATCGATATTGACTTCAGTTAAAGACGTCGATGGACGACCAGAGCGAGGCAAATCTTCCACCACATCCCGACCACTTTTGAATGCACTGTACCTCTCATATGCACGTGTTTTTGATAGAGTCAATTCACCGTAAGCCTTCTCCAACATTTTCAGCGATTCGGCACGCGAAATTCCATTTGCAACGCAAAATTTAAAACAACCTCTTTGTTCAATCTTTGTATCCATTGTGACAATCGCGAGACACACTTGAGAGAACTGAAAAGATCGAGCACTATAAACAAATTGAATGACAGATGACAGTCGAACTCCGCGTCAATATACAGGACGAATGTACCAACTTAACAACAAAAAGAATGTTGACGAACCCGTTAGCCGCACTTTTTAAATGATCAATTCCCGGTACTTTTTGGACAGAATGTATATACTTCCCTATCCATATAATGGTATCAAGGGCGTATTCAGAAATTCACTATCCTCCTTTGAGAGGACTCGAGCGTAAGGAAGTGGGGGACGGAAAAATTCAAATTTATTAATGTTTGGAGGTTAAAATTTTACAATTTTATTTTTGAGCCTTCGGAAATCACTTAGCCATTCAAGGTTTGCGGCGGTGTGGAACTCTAGGCATTCAATTTATTATTATTCACTTCAAGTAAGGTAGTGAATTTTTGGATATTCCCTTGAATGGTATTACACTTCACTCTAAAAAATTTGGCAGTGTTAGGTAAAGTGCACTCCGGATAATGTTGTTCCAACACCTGACGGTGTTATTTCCACACCATATGGTGTCATTCCAATACCATTTGGAATTATTTTGACACTGAATTCCGGAGTGGACTTTTATAGGATCCGCGCGGTGTTAATTCTGACACCGCTTTTCTTACAGTATTTTGAGACGTTTGGAGGTGATCTACGGATTGAAATGAAATAAGCACAGTCAATAGATCAATTGTGAATACTTATTCTCCTGACATCGCGTTTTAAACCAAACCAAAGGAATGGTATTTGCAAACAAAATCGCAAGGCAATTCAATGAAATTTATACTACACCCATACAGCACAAGAGTTCCCGTTATGCTCATGAATATGTATTTATTATGAATATTTTGAATTCAAAACGAACTCCTCATGAATAACTTAATGTTCAGAAAAAATTCGTATCAAGAATCCATAATGAAGCCTGCGTGCATTCAATGCATTTTAATTTTGACTTCATTGAATTCATTATTGGTTGCATAACGGCGACTATTCAGAGAGTCTTTGGGAAGTCTTTATGAATTCAAATTGATCATTTGTGCTGGCTGGGGAAAAAATACACAAATGGACCTTGAAAATTTTCTACTGGAATCAAATGTTCCAATTTTCCCTGACTTTTTATAAATTTCGATGGATTTCCTTGACTAATGGAGCACTTTGCAAACGTTCCCTGACTTTCCTTGATTGAATAAGAATTCCCTGACTTTCCCTGACTTTCAATGTCTGGGGGGGGGGGGCTGCAAAAATACGAATACGAAGATGAAATTCGTTTCGATTAGACTGTGACGTTTCAAACCATTACTCGCGTTGATAAATGTTAATTATCGCTGACTTGACAAATTAGCCCCCAATTAATGCCTCTGGCTCGTCGGAATCCAGGATTCGATTAGGATGTGTTGGGGAACGCGTGTCACAGATCATTAAAAGATAGACAAATTCAAGGTATTTCAAGTTTTCGAACGAATTTTTATCATCAACAGAGTGAAATAGAATGATTACAATTCGAGTTAGTTACCCGTAACAAGTCACTGATTGGAGGAATGCCTTAAAGCAAACTTGAAGGGATATTAAATATTATGAGCTTACGCAGAAGCTATTGACAGATTGCGATAGTAGGGTCTAACGGAAAATGAACTCATTAGTCCGGACTATATAACCCTAACTCGTGTGCACACGGAAGTCTATGTCAGTCATTCGTATAACCCGATTATATCGTTATTTAAGATGGATCCAACGGAAAGTGACGCGTGAATGGACGATTCCGAGTGAAAGGGACCCCCGTTGGTCCGTTCGTGACGTGAAAAGTAATAATCCCAAGGATTATTCTACATGCGCGGAGTCGCGAGCTGTGATTGGTCGAAATTACCTCGGCCTAAGGGTAGGCTCTAATACAAGTTCCCGATTGGTTGGACTAAAACGTGTGTTATTTCCTATGTCCCATGGGGCCGTGAGTGGTT
Organism: Gonatopus flavifemur; assembly: GCA_018340375.1. NCBI lineage: Eukaryota > Metazoa > Arthropoda > Insecta > Hymenoptera > Dryinidae > Gonatopus > Gonatopus flavifemur. Next base: position 206,397 of record JAFFJZ010000093.1, read on the forward strand.
GACCCAATGGGAGAAGCCGTCAGAATGTGGCTCTAGCTAACCCTTGGTGGCCGTGAGAAAGTGGCCCTATGGCCCGAAGAGGACTATTACCGTCTTCGTCCAGAATTCACCCTAACCCTTTTTGACTCTTCAGCAACCGTTTATTGCCGGCTACTGCCCCCTCTTCCCTAGGCAAACCTATCCACCCAACGCAGTTTGTCACAGCAACGTAACGGCGACAAACAATTTTGTTACTGGTGATGTAACCTGTTTGTTACCGGCAATGTCCTGGTTGGTAATAATTTCCTACTCAACAAATGTAACCAGGATGTAACCATCACATTGCAGATGAAACATCATTATACTTCTGCGATGTTGACGTTACGTAACAGGTGGTGTTCTAAAATCACTACAACATTCCAGTAATGAAGTCTGTTACATTTCACTTTCCCGAAAAAGTCATCACTGTAACATCCCAGCAATGAAATTTGTTACATTTTCCTTTCCCAAGAAAATCATCGCTGTAATATCCCAGTGATCAAGTTTGTAACATTGGAATTTCATGAAAATTTACGAATATTAGTATGAATGATTGTTTCTTTATAAGAGTTCAGAAAAGACAACTGAGGGAAAATTAAGGTCCCCGTTGCAGAATTTTATAGAATATTTTATGAATTCATTATTAACTTTGATTAGCGAATATAATTGATTCAAGTCGGATAATCAAATCAATTCTCATTATTGACATACATTATTATCGAACAGGGAACTTACACGGAAAGACCGGATCTATTAGTATTTAAAAAGAATTTATCAACGTTTGGAAAAATGACTGTCAATTGAGGGAAAAAGAGGATCACTGAAAAATATTTGTAGTGAGTCTACCAAAAATTCGTAGTCAAAATATTAACAGTTGATAGGTTTATTGGTATTTTTCACAGTGAAACTATCAATTGTCAATACATCGACTACGAATTTTCAGTAGACTCACTACGAATGGTTTTCAGCGATCCTCGTTTTCCCTAAATTGACAGTCATTTTTTCAAACGTTGATAAATTCTTTCTAAATATTAATAAACCCGGTCTCTCCGTGTATAAAAGAAGGTATCACATTGGAATAAGTACATCATCGTCGAAACATGAAATATTTATTATATTCAGAAAATGAAAGGAACGCGCATATAAAATAAAATATGATACTAATCTATTCTGATCACCGGAGACTCCTGTCATACACGAACTCCTAATTCTCTGTATATAATATATTTTGGCGTATCAATACTGAGTTTGAACAAACCTCCCACGTAATCCAACAGTATTTTCTCTAAACTATCTTGTTCTTCCCAACCCCATAACTCTACCCCGTACGACATTGCACTCTTGACTAGATATCCGAATATTTTCCACCTTCTTACAAAATCGTCTTCACATAACCATTCCCCCAGTCCCCATGTCTTATTTCTAGCAACTTTTCCCCTGTTCTTTAATTGTTCAATATGATCTTTATAATCCCCATTTTTATCAAAAACAAATCCTAGGTACTTGAAGTTCTTCACTAATTCTATATTTTCATTACCCCATTTCCATTCTTCTATTCTATTATAATATCTCTTGTTAAAAATCAATATTTTTGTCTTTTCCACATTCGCTTCCAAGTCTTTATCTCTCAAGTATTTTCTAATCGTTCCTATCATATCTAACAGAGCATCCCTATTATTAGCTAAAAACACCATATCATCCGCATAGGCCAATGACCAAATCCTAGTATTTCCTAAACCTACCCCACCTATTCCTCTTTTTTCCAATATTTCTTCCACATCCGCCACATATAGACTGAACAAAGTTGGGCTCAAACAACAACCCTGTCTCAATCCTCTTCCAGTCCAAAATTTCGAAGTTAATCCTTGTTCCGTCCTTATTGATATAGAAGTTTCCTTATATATTGCTCTCAGTTTTTCTATCAAATGTCTATTTATCTTCTTCTTTTCTAAGCATTCCCATAACTTGTTCCTATTCACCTTATCAAAGGCCGCCTGAAGGTCCAAAAAAAGTGCAAACACCACCTCCTCTCTCTGTTTCTTCTGCGCTATATGATTCAGGACAAATATATTCTCGATCGTGGATCTTCCCTTCCTGAAGCCTGTCTGGTTTTTCGGTAACAAATCTCTTTCTCTGATTTCCGCCTCTAGTCTGCTTCTGATGACTTCCGTGTATACTTTGTAGGCCGAACACAAAAGCGCGACTCCTCTGTAATTCTTCGCTTCCTCTTTGTTACCTTTTTTGTGAATCGTAGCTGTAATACTTTCCCTCCAATCATTCGGCATTCCTCCTCCATTTCAGACGTCCTTCATTACATTTATTAATCCCTTTCTCACCTTTCCTCCCGCGTATTTCCAGGCTTCGGCCGGTATCCCATCTACACCAGTTGCTTTTCCTATTGTCAGCTTCCTTATTGCCTTCATTATTTCCTCTTCTTTCAAGACTTCGCCTTCTCCTATATCTTCCCCCTCTTCTTCTGTATCTTCCTTCCTTCGGACTTCTTTCGATCCCCTTTGCACCAGCTTATCCCTTGAACCTTCCAACAGCTCCATCAAGTGCCTCTCCCATTCTTCTTTTCCCATATTGTTTTTGACTACATTCCTCCTTTTTCTCTTTCTATTCAGATATTCCCATTCTTGCTTTATCATCTCCCCTTTTCTCTCTTTGAAGTAGACCATGGTTTTTTTCTTCTCTTCCAAGTACTCCCTGCTAGTGATCTTTCCTTTCTTCACCGCTCCGAGTCTCCTTCTTAGAATCCTTTTTCTTCTTGTGCACTCCCTATTCCACCATCCTTTACAACCTATTCTCTTTTCCCTTATTTTGAAGTTTTTTCTAATCAAAGTGCACTTAACCATTTCTTCTAATGTCTCCCATTTTTCTTCTATATTATCTCCCTCTATTGTCTCACAATACAAAGTTTTTTCTCTAAATATTTCGATTCATTTCTTGTCCCAAACTATTTCATTCATATATCTATCTTTTTGTTTTCCCCCCTTTCTCTTTCATATATCTTCTCCAAACATCATTTCTAATTCCAACGGTAAATGGTCTGATTCTGTCCCATGCCCTACTTCGAAATTATTTATTATATCAACACATTTTTCGTTTACAATACAATAATCTATAACAGTATTACCCCTCACTCCTATATAAGTATAATTACCCTCCCAATCTCCCTCAGTTGATCCATTTAGTACATACATTCCTTTATCTCTAATTATCTCTATTAGCTCTTTTCCTACATTACTTATTACTCTATCTTTACTACATCTTATTCCTATTTGCATTTGATCGCTATTTCCTATTTTATTTGCTTCTAATTCTCCCGTCCTTATGTTAAAGTCCCCACCTATTACAATATCCCTATCTTCAAATCCTTTCATTTCCTTTCTTATCGTTTCACCTAGTAATGTCAAATCTCCCCTGTTATATACTGCCCAAATCTCAACCTTCCTGTCCTTCCCTACTATGACATGTGACTTCATTATAGCATCGTTTACTATTCCTATCATTCCTTCCCTTGTATCATCTTTCCTAATTGTGTTAGATTGTTTCCTTATGCCTATTACGAAACCCCCCATTGCCCTCCCTTTCCTCTCATTCCTTTTTGCTTGAACAAGTTCCCACTCATGAGTCTCTGGTAGTAAATTCTTCATATTCCCCCACTCTCTTTCCCCTACCCAAGTTTCCATCAAGTTTATCATATCAAATTCCTCTATATACTCCAAAAATTCCCTATCCTTCTCTTTCAAACCCGCTACATTCCAGAATAATAATCTCATTCCCTCAATTCTATCTGTATCTCTTTCTCTCAGTCCTTCCTTTCCTAATTCTCTTCTTGCTTTTTCAGAATCTTTCCCCAATTTCTTCTTATTCCTATTATTGTACTCCTTCTTCCACTTCTTCCTTACTAAAAATTTTGACCCCTTCTCCCCTCTCCTTCGTCTTTTTTGCCTTTGTTGCCATCACCTTCCTCTTCCTTTCCCTGTTCTACATTCTCCTCTTTATTTTCCCCTACCTCTTTTCCTATTTGTTGTTGTTCTATTTCCCTCCACCATACCCAGTTACCCTCTACAAACACTCTGTTATATCCCGCTTTTACACTAACACCTTTTTTCTTCTGTTCAAACACCCTTTGTCTTATCTTTTCCTGTACTCTTCTCTCCTCCCAAGTAAGATCCTTTTCTATGAAAATGTCCTCGTTTCCTGGTTTATATTTATTTTTCATAACTTCAACTTCTCCCTCCATACTGTTGAATTTCACCACCACCATCTTACCCCTATTGATTATCATATCTACTTTCACTTCAACTCCAAGTTTTTCTCCACATAAATTTTCTACCCACTCCTCATTGATTCCCCCCCTTTCCCTCCTCAATTTCATCACAATATTATTTTTCTTTTTCTCTTTCTCTTTTTCATTAACTAATCTTTTAACTTTATCAATCTCCGCATTGCTTAAACCTCCCACACCAACTCGACCCTCTCCTACTACTCATCTGCGTATCTGCATAACTAGTATAACTTCGACCGTTTCTACTTTCTCTATCCTCCTCATATCCCATTGATTCACTCCTGTTATTATCTATTTCTCTCAATTTATCGTGTATCTCTTTATCCCATTTTGACATCTTCTCCTCCCAATCCTCTAATTTCTCCTCCCATTCCTCCTCTTTTTCCTCCAATTTTCTCAGTGTATCTTCGCATTTCTTTCTCTCCTCTTTTACTTTTCTCAATTCTCTATGTATCTCATCTCCAATATTATCCAAATCTTTACCCTCACCTTCTTTAAAAGAAACTTTCTTGGTCGAAGCTACCGCCATCTGTAGTGTTCTTTGTTTAACATCCTGTAACTTATCACTTTTACCTACCTTACCTTCCGATCTTCCGCTTTTTTCTCCTGTTTGCCCCTTCTTGTACATAACCTCACTTCCTACGCTTTCACTTATTCCTACATTATTCTTTTTCTTTCGAATAAAATCTATCACCTTTATTTCCACGCTTACTCCTCCTAATCTCACACCTTCTAAACCACTTTCACTCCTCTCTTCAACAAAATATCCTAAAATATCGTCTAAAATCTATCAGCACTCGCTCGCACACAACCGCTCGCTCATGCGCACCCTAACCAAGTCCGGTGAGATTGAATAATTTATACTTGTTTCTATTTATCAATATTATTACAAACAATACAATTAACGTCCTTTTTTTTCCTTATTACAGGTTTGTATGGGCAATACGTTCGGGTAAGGTAGCAATCGTATCGTTCCTTTCTTTAACACTACTCCCCCATTCATTCATTAATATATTTTTCGCAGGTACACTGCAACAAAATGGATTGTTGCCGTGAATCGACAACTCAGGCGAGTTGTTCACGTCTTGGGCTCTCCGTTAGCTGTTTTCAGTCTGACGAACCCCATATTTTAAAGGTACGCTCCAACGACGAGAGAAGGATTAATACACGCGAGTTAATACACGCGTCGTATTGAAGCACGGAGAAGAAGAATGTACGTTCGGTTCAAGAATCGAACGAACGATAAGCATCAAACTGAGTTGATGAGCGGAATTTCTGTCAAACAAAAAATGAGCAGTTGGAATGTTCAAACTGAGAAAAAGTATGACAGAAATTGCACCCCACACTTAGCACCAGTGTTACAAAACGAGATTTCAAATAGAGTGAGGAAAACTCGTTTCGATTAAAATTTCAAGACTTCTTCGACCGGAGTGGCTCGATCGAGGAAGTATGTGGGCTCCGCGCGCGGTTTTAGACGTTGATGAGGGAATACACTCTTATATTTTACTCTCAGTTCTATGTGATGTGTTGATTGTAGGGGAAAATTTGAGGGATAATTTTGAGAAAGATATTCGAATTCTGGAAGTTATGGAGTAGTACCCTCGTATATTTCGAATTAGGTCTAAAGTTTACGAAGAAAAATCACGGCCTCACAATTTGACAATGAATTTCAATGGAAAGAATAACGGTGTGTGAAGAACAAAAGGTGTATGATGTCTTTAAGTGAGAGATAGGAAGAATTATCAGTGGTGAAGCTCCGGTGTCAAGAAAGGTCGGACACGTGAGATTCGTCCTTTTTGAAATTTGGCTACGATGCCGCTGTTTCTCTCTCTCCCTGTCCTCCTCGCTCTCCCGTCGCCCGTGATGGTGATCGGTACAAGAGATGTTGCACTCGCCAGGTCACGATTTTCAACGCGGAGGATCACGAAAAGAATTGAGTTGAACTTACAAGTTACTACAAAGTCGTATGGAGGATGATTCTCAACACGACTAAGGCAAAACGAAATTCAGTTTGAGAATTCTCAACACGGTACGATTACACTAGTTTACAAAATTAAGGTCATGTTCTGCCCACCATATCTGTGTATTATTTCCTTATGCAATTTGGCCCACTGAACACGAAAATCACATTTAAAAATTTTTTCATAGAAGCGTTTTCCAGATATCAAGGGTTGACATTTTTTTTTCAATTTTCAAAGTTGTTCGAATGTTCTTGAGTGTACGTCGAGTTCTAATTTACCAATTGATCTCAACCGTCGCTCAAACTGAAGGGAATGGAATCCTCTATGACTGTCTGTGAAGAGTTCTCAGATTCATTCAGTAGTTCGGATGATATCGATCTTAATGAGTGAAAAAATTCGAAATTTTTAGCAAAAATCGAGGTAAAAAATTCACATATTGTCCTGTGAAAAATATAAATCGCAAAAATTCCCCCAGTTTTTATTTTCCTACGTGGTGCCAACACTTTCACGAGAAAAATAAGCCATCATTGATCAAAATCCATGGATGAATGACTGAATTACGGATTTTTATAGTAGAAGGCAAAAATTCAGATTTTCTACGATTTTCATGTTTTCCATTCTTTTCATCATCCCAGTTGAAATTCAACATGGAAAAAATGATTATTCCGTTTGTGAACGAATACATTTGAGCTCTTGGTTGGTTTTTTGTTCCTTTGATAGTCTGTTTCTCGTACGAGTGACCTAATGTAATCCCCCATCATGGCTGCATCCCAGAAGCCATGATATCGTCGTTGCATGGCTTTTATTTGTTGGTGAAAACGTTCTCTGTACTCGTCACATATCTCGCCCAAATTATCCATGACACAAACCAAGGGTGGATGAATCAAATGAATTTCCAATGAGATGTGGACTTCTGCCGGAAAAATTGGAAAACAGGAATTAAAAAGTTGGAATTTAATGTATGGCAATAAAAAAAATTGGAAGTGAAATATTCAACAAAATAGTCCCCCCTAATTGATACAGCTATATTTCCTAGAGAATCCAACCGTGCTGCGACTGAAACAGGGCATACTGAAAACGAAACATCACGCGAATGAGATACCAGAAAAACCATTGATCCCACACGGAAAAAAATGTATGGTTGTTTCAACCGACTGTATCGCTGTATTTGGCTCACCTCAAACTTATGGTCGCCTGAACCAGGAATTTGATTGTGACAAACAGATAGTTGACAACATTAACTCAATTTCTGGTTCAGGCAACCATAAGTTTGTGGTGAGCCAAATACAGCCATACAGTTGGTTGAAACAACCGTACAATTTTTTCCGTGCACTTGGACGTAATTCCATTCTCAAAGCTACTCTCTCCAAGGCCACTCTTATTGCTGAAACACCAATAACAATCAGTCGCATGACAAAATACCTTTTTCAAACCATTGGCTTGTCAGGGATCATTCGGGTCGTTTATTCATCCGAACTCTTGTCTCCTTTTACCAACTTTACGGAGTCAGGCTTGAGCGACCGTAGAGAGAAGACGTGCGCGTTAGTTGATTGATACGGCAATCTATAAGTATTGCGAATACTTGGAGTTCTTGAAATATTCTAACTTGAATTATATAAAGACAGTAACATGAGTGAGTTTCGAGAGATAATGTCGAAGTTAGGTGCAATACAGGAAGATATTAAGAAAACTAAGAACGACGTCAAAGAATCGAAAAATTTACAGTCATCCATTAGCAACTGCAGTAGTGGAATAATGTTCCTAGAATCAGAATTACAGCAATACAAGCAAAGAGTTGATTTTCTGGAGAAAAAAGATCGTAACAAAAACATCATCCTGTTTAATGTCCCCGACGACAAGGAATGTAAAAATTTGTTTGACCTGGTGCAAAAAATTTTCAAAGCAGAAGGAATTTCAATTCAATACGAATGTATCGAACATGTGAAGAGACTGGGCAAGAGAAGTAGAGGGGCTCCTGTCTTGGTATCGTTTGTTGCGCCATACTACAAGAAGAAAGTATTCGAAAGAGCATCGGTTCTGAAAAACATGGAAATTGGAGTCGGGAATGATCTTAGCTCGTAACAACGTGAGGAGGAACGGGAAATACGGTCTTATTATGATTTGATTTGTAGCCACGGGAAGAAATGCTTTCTTCGAGGCAACAAGATCGTATACAAACATGAGCAATACGATAAGCATAACATAAACACGCTGCTTGAGGTACTCAACATAGAGCAATCTAAACACGCAGAAGAGAAGAGTGAAGAGGAGAATCGAAAATCTAATAATAATGAAAACATCGAAGAGGATAGTGGGAAAGAAGGACTGGCTAAACGAATCCGTAAGGACAGCACATCACCTACAAATAAGTCTCAGACTAAAATGTTAAAAGCCAGTACTCATGTCGAATCTGATGTCAATAGCGCATAGGGATTCGATAGGCCTCCCTCTAAATGCATAAAATGAACTTTTTGTAATTCAAAAGGTTTAAAAAACATAGCTGATCTCTCTCAATATATCAGTGCAAATGATATAATCTGTGTCTCAGAAACTTGGAGCTTAGTGGATAAGGATTTGAGTTTACCGAAACCTGCAGACTTCCAAGTGATACAAGAACTGGCAAGGAAAGATAAAGAGAGGGGAAGGGCAAAGGGGACCTACTGATCGCGTATAACATCAACTGTTACAAAGTTGAAATCTTATATAATACTAGATATTATCTGTTCATTAGATGCGAATACAAGAAGATTGAATTCATTACTGGAGTTATATATCCGATTACGACGAATTCTTAAACCTCCCATCGGACACAATTCAATTATTATTATCGAGGCATATAGGAACTGCGATAATCATCGGAGGGGACTTCAATGTTAGAGTTGGTAATTTAAACCAGGTACAATCGGAGATGCTGTGTCAAGTAAACGACATAATGAATGAGAGGATTGCGCTAGATAGAGAAGAAAACAAAAAAGGTAGGCAAACAGTCGAGATGTTTGAAAGCAATGGCTTTATACTATTGAATGGAAGGACATCTAATGACCATCCGGCGCAATTCATATACGCAAGCTCCATTGGTAAATCAACAATTGTTTTAGTCTGGTGTAACATCAAGGCGGTGAGTCTGATTATGGATATGGAAGTCGATCAAATTGTGACAGCTTCGGATCATTTCCCCATTGTAGTTGATTTAAAATTTGAGTTTGCAAATAAAAAAGTGATAGGAGGCTCGAAATGGAGAGAAGACTGTAATTTGCAATACAAGTGAGTGTTGTAACGATAAGTTTGAGAATATAGAGACAAGTGGGTTTAAAGTGAATGATTTTGATAATTGTTTTAAAGATTGTGTGCTCAATTCGGCGTGTGAATGTGGCATGAAATCGGATTGTGAATTCAAACGGTTGAGCGTTAATGGTAAGCCATGGTTCGATGGAGGGTGTAGACGGTTGAAAAAAAAGTTAGGATGGATTTAAGAGCTTGTAAGAAAAGTAACTTTAAATCAGACAAATTAATAGCATATGCTAAGACCAAGAAATTATACTCGAGTTTATTAGAATCTAAAAAAGTCGAATATAATGAATTTTTAATAAAAGTCTTGGGTGAGGTGCGGAGCGCTGAGCAGTTCTGGAAAGCTATAAATTATTTTAGGCATAAATTTAGTTATAAAGAATACATAAGTGAGGAAGACTGGGGAAAGTTTTTGGAAATAAGTCAGAGTATTACAAGCTCAATCAGTGCAGTGGATCTAGGGATGAATTCACAGTACATATCTATGTGAGATGATACGATTACCTCATCTGAACTTGAAATTTGTTTGAAAAAATGTAAGAAGGGTAAAGCACCAGGACCGGATATGATATTGAACGAGTTTTTGATTAATTTCCCAGAGAAGGGTCGGATATATTTAGTTAATTTCTTGAATAAAATCATGAGTGAAGAAGAAGTGCCTGACTCATGGGGTAATATCTACTTGAGGATGCTCTTCAAAAAAGGAAACAAGGAGAACCCATATAATTATAGGCCTATTGCTTTGGTTAACAATATTGTCAAGCTCTTCACCCAAGTTTTGTACGGACGGTTAAAGAGATATGTAGAAGAAGAAAATTTAATTCCAGAGTTTCAATCCGGGTTTAGAGAAGGACGGGGTTGTATCGATAATATTTTCTGCCTGAATGCAATGATACAACTACATCTAAGAAAGCATAGGGGAAAATTATTCGCACTGTTTATTGATTTCAAGGAAGCTTTCACCTCCATCAACCATGCATTGCTGATTAATAAACTCCACGGTATGGGCCTCAGCAGTAAATTATTGAAAATAGTTAAAAATTTGTGTGAAAAAGCGAGGGCAGCTATCAAATTACAGAACGATTCGACTGATTTCGTGGAGATCAATAGAGGGGTACTGCAGGGAGCAACCCTCAATCCCTTGCTTTTCTCACTGTTTATGGCAGACTTTGAAGAGTTTTTAGTAAGTATGGGGATAAGAGGAGTTTCTGTCTCACATCTTGAAGAAATATTACTCTTGGGTTATGCAGACGATATCGTTATATTATCTGATACATACATTATGCTGAAGAGAATCCTCAAGGTCTCAAATACGTATTGTGAGATGAATGAGTTGCGGGTAAATGTTTCCAAAACAAAAATTATTATCTTTAGAAAAGGGGGTCATGGTCACAATAACAAATACTCATTTAAATACAATGGAGAACATGTAGGAATTGTTAAAGACTATATATATTTAGGAGTTAGATTCGCCGCATCGGGCCTGTTTGAAAAAGCTATAAAGGAAATGATGGCCAAGACCCTAGCTGCCGGCAACTCACTTCTATCTCTATTAGCTTCAAAAAAAGATCAAGAATTGGTCAGTATATAATAAATTGTATCATTCGCTTGTACGGTCGGTCCTGTTATATGCATCTCCAGTATGGAGCGTTAGACATTTAGAACACATTGAAAAAGTACAAAACGTCTTCTTCAAAAGGGCATTATGCCTGCCGAAATGTACTCCTAATTATGCTTGGAGAGTAGAAACAGGCGTATTAAATTTGTCACTAGAAATCGCAAAGTTAACAATTGATTGGTTGCAGAAAATTCTAAAGATGAATAATCAAAGGTACCCTAAAATATGCTTCTTTAGATTGGTAGAAGTCTCGTCTGTTGAGGAAAAGAAGAAAGTCTCAAAATACAATTGGGCGGAACTAATAAAGGAAAATATTTTCAGAACCACTGGCCAGATAAGCGTGTGGAACAATGTTATTAATGGAGACTTAGATGCTGACCTCAGCCAAGCAATTGAAAGATTCAAAATGAAACTACGAGAAGAGGATATTAAAAAATGTAGTGAATCACAGACTTTAATGTATTTACCCTACACAAATCAAAATTTCGAAGCGCAAAAATATTCCGATCACGACTTGACGTTGGAATGTGTAAGAACGATTGTACAATTTAGATTACTTAGTTGCATTTCCCCTAGGAGTCTAATTAAGTCTCAGTGCTATAATGTACACAAAATGGGATTTTGTTATAGATGTGCCAAAGAAATTGATGTGATACATATGATCGTTGAGTGCCCTATCTATAGTCAAATGAGAGGAGGAACGTTGTGTGTAATTACCATGATGTTGATTTAGTTAGAGAGGAGTTTCTGAGTCTGGCATTATGTAATTCGAAAGATGATGCAAATAGATTAGCAGTAATCATAGAAGCAACTCTTGAAGAATACATTGAAGAGCAGAGCTTGTGAGGCTACCGGAAAGGTAAAGGAGTTATTTTAGTTGATGCGGATTCAATTAGTTAGGCCCCGAGTATGAATTATCAAGTGGATATATGATGAGAATTGTATAAATATCTTTGTACTTGTGTATACTTTGACTTCTCTTGAGGAGTGAAATTTTATGTACATATGAGATAATTTAAGCCTGTACTTCTTTTGTATAACGAAAGTTGAACAAAATGAATATTATATATATACTAACTTTACAAATTTCCATCAACTGAATGAAACGATGATAATATATTCGTTTACAATAACTCGATACAACATCTCCCAATTTATATTCATTCCGGACGAGAAGCGCAACAATAAGAATGGCCCGAATTCATTTTCTGGGAGAATTTGATTTAGTTTGGGTAATGATACGTTTTGGAAGACAAACCGTTCCGTTAAAATACAATGAAAAAACATTTGAAAATCGTCAAACATCGTTCACGATTTTCAATTTTTTTTACTTGGGGCCTTTCTCATCTGGAAAGGTTATAATGTGAGAAATATTGTTGTATCGAGTCATTATTGCCTAATATTTCATCTTTGTTTTGTGAAATTTGTACAATGAGTAAGAGAAGACGCGAATTCCTGTGCGTGAATAGACCAAAGGATTTTTGCAATGTTTGTGGGGAGTTTATGGTGGAGAAGAATGTGCGGAAATTTACTGATGCGTTACAAAAAAGTTATCGGAATTATTTTGGAATGTCACCGAATCTTATCGATCCATGGACACCAAAATTTCTGTGTACTGTATGCCAATCAATTCTGAGCAAATGGGCTGCTGGTCAAAGGTATACATTTTTTTGCCTTCGATGTATTTGATATATACTACAAACATTCATATGTTTTCACTTCAGCCGAAACATGAAATTCGACACGTCAATGGTTTGGAAAGAGCCATTTTGTCATGCGACTGGTTGCTATTACTGTCTCAGCAATAAGAGTGGCTTTGGGAAGAGTTTGAAATGGAATTATGCCCAAGTGGGATCAGTGATTTTTCCGGTACCTCATTCGAGTGATGTTCCGCATCCAGTGTGCTCTGTTTCAGTCGTAGAATCGTCAGACTCTTCAGACTCTCCAGAAGAAATGGCTATATCAATTGAGAGTGACTCCGAATCAAAGCCAGAGCAACAATTATAATCACAGGCGATATTGAACGATTGGGTGTGGGATTTGGACCTCACGGAAGAAAAGTCAGAAGTACTCGCATCTCGCATGAAACAACATGGTTTTTTAGCTGCATGTGTGAAAACTACGGTCTACAGGAATCGACACGAGTCTTACGCGAAATATTTCACGAAGATGAATCAAATTTGTTATTGTAATGATGTTTTTGGTTTGTTCAATGAGCTTCACCAAGCCCATAATCCGAGCGAGTGGCGGTTATTTATCGATAGCAGCAAAGGAAGTCTGAAAGCAATTCTTTTACACCATGGGAATGAGAAGCCATCAGTTCCCATTGCGCATGCTGTTAATACCAAAGAAACTTACGAAACGATGGTCAAATCGCTAGGATGTATCAACTATAAAAAATATGAGTGGAAAATTTGTTGTGACCTCAAAGTCGTTGGTATGTTGTGTGGGATACAAGGAGGCTATACCAAAAATTGCTGCTTTCTTTGTCTTTGGAATAGCCGCGCGGATGCTCTCCATTATGAACGAAAAGAATGGCCAGCAAGAACGAATACCGTGATTGGTGAAGCCAATATCAAATATGACCCGATAGTAAAAAGAGAAAATATCATTCTTCCCCCGTTGCATTAAATTGGGACTCATAAAAAATTTCGTGTCAAAAAACTGGATAAAGAGGGTGAAGCGTTCGCGTATTTACAATCCATTTTCACGCATCTTTCGTACGCAAAGATCAGAGGAGGCGTTTTCGCAGGACCTGAGATCAAAAAGTTGATGAAAGACGACAAATTTCCAACACTTTGATCACCCGTTGAAGCTGCAGCTTGGACGTCATTTAAACTGGTCGTTCAAAATTTCCTTGAAAACAATAAAATCGAGAACTACGAACATATCGTTGATGATTTGCTGTGAAATTACAAAGCAATGAGTATGTCTATTCTATTCAATAAATCACTCGATATGAGTTGATTGTTATAAATTATATTTTAATTTCCCAATTTTTCCGGCAGAAATACATATGTCATTGAAAATTCATTTTCTGCATTCTCATTTGGATTTGTTTCCCGGATAATTTGGGCGACGTCAGTGATGAACATGGAGGACGATTCCAGCAACAAATGAAGACTATGCAACGACGATATCATGACTTTTGGGATGCAGCCATGATGGGGGATTATATTTGGTCCCTCATACGAGAATCAGATGACAAAAACAACAACAGACAAACCAGAAGCTCGAACTGTTTCAATATATCCATTAGGAACCAGATAGTCCTTTGCTCGAGGTTTAATTTCAATTGCAGTAATAAAAAGATGAAAAACATGAAAACCGTAGAAAATCTGAATTTTTGCCTTCCACTATAAAAATTCATAATTCAGTCATTCATCCATGGATTTTGATCCATATTGGCTTATTTTCCTTGTGAAAGTGTCAGCATCACGTAGAAAAATGAAAACTGGAGAGATTTTCGCGTTTTCTATGTTTCACAGGACAATATGTGAATTTTTGACCTCGATTTTTGCTGAAAATTGCAAATTTTTTCACTCATTAAGATCGATATCATCCGAACTACTGAATGAATCTGAGAACTCTTCACAGACAGTCGTGGAGGATTCCATCACCTTCAGTTTGAGCGCCGGTTGAGATCAATTGGTCAATTAGAACTCGACATACACTCAAAAACATCCGAACAACTTTGAAAATTGACAAAAAAAATGTCAACCCTTGATATCTGGGAAACGCTTCCATAAACAAATTTTTAAATGTGATTTTCGTGTTCAGTTGGCAAAATTGCATCAGAAAATAATACACAGATATAGTAGGCAGAACATGACCTTAATTTTGTAAACTAGTGTTATTCGAATGAAAACTGTAGGTACGCGACGAATCGTGGATTCTGCGAAGGGTTTCCCTTCAACGTTATTTTGTCCCACGCGAATGAATGAACTTCAAACATTTCTTCGGTTATCCTTCCCTCTAAGCAGGCCGATTCCAAGTCGCGATAACTGTTTGATGAACTTCAAATAACTTCCCAGGCGCGAATCTCTCGATTCTTGCCTGTTCGTCTCCTATTCACGTGTTCACACCTTTCCGGGCGGAAACACGTCACGTCCTGGTTAGAGGGGTTTTTCGCCGATTCGATTCTCCGATGCAATTTGTCGTTAGGCGATCCGTTTTGATGATGAGGAAGATATGCAACGGGCTAAACAGCGAGGACAGAGACAGACTATTTTTTTCCTCTTTAGCATTTCTTTGAGCGCGGTGCATCGTTCACCGGGAACTCGCTCCGATGTGTATACCGGGGCGAGTTCCACCTTGAATTATTTTTCTTTCCCGGCGAATTCTTTCTTCGCGAAGCGATACATAGTAAATAGTTTTGATGACGATAATTGATGATTGAATTGAGCTTGTTTCTTCGATATTTTTGTCTTATCCGTATATATATGGGGCATTCTTTGTGAAATCGGCCCCCCCCTGCACATCTCAATTTTGAAGATAGAGATCTCGGAGATCAATCAAAATTTTCGTTGAAGTGTCTACTTTTCATTGCCGTGTGGTGTTTTTTGAACATGGCGGCCATTTCGCTAATATGGCGGCTGAAACGAATGGGAAACGTGTTGAGAATAATCAAAACCAGTCCTAGAAATATGATACGTGGGTGTTGGATAGTTCTGTGGACTGGGGCATGTAATTCGAGCCTTCCGGATTAATTGCATGCGGTTGGAATACTGGAATTGCAAATGACGGATCCCATATGGCGGCCGGAAATTAAAATATTGCTTCGAATTTTCTGAAACATTGGGGAAGGGGGTTTTTTAGGTCGCTGATGACGAATCCAAACTCAGATTTCCGGAATTACAAATAGCGGGTCCAATATGGCGCTCGAAAGAATTATAAATCACTCAAATTTGCGGAAACATTGCGTACTGAAGTTTTTGGGGTCGCTGATCAAGAATCCGGACTCGAATATCCGGAATAGCGAATGGGTAATCCAATATGGCGGTCAGAAGACGCATCAATCTCTTGAATTTGTGGAAACAATGTCATACTGAGATTTTTGGGGTCGCTGATAGACATTCGAATCCGGATTCTCGGAATTATGAATGGAAAATTCAATATAACGGTCTGGATATGAGGAATCATCCGTCCTCTGACGTAAATCTTTGTTCCGAGGAAGTTCTGGTCGTTCATGATGAACTTGAGGTCAGATTCCGGAAACCAGAACGAACGCACCACGTTCAATGATCCGCAAGCACATTTGGTATGATGGAAACGAATATTATATCAATTTCAGGAATTATTTGGGGTCTGGTCACACAAATCCACAAACTTTCAATAGACTCCCTCCCAATGAAACTCCTTGCAAATCTTCCTCGAACCAAACCATGAATACTGCTGGTTTTTGACTTGTGAATTTGTGTATTCAGGCTACAAGCTGTGGGCATTAGCATAACCCAATCTGCACCACGAGGAGGTTGCGCGATCAGACTTTGCACATCGAGTGGCCCTGAAAAGGGCCGTTGATTGTCACATGTCTTTCAATTAACAAGTTTGCAACTACGCGTACATTACCTCATGGTTGTCCATTTGGCCACCATACTCTGTTTTGTTCATCGTTAGAGTACCTTTTGATGAGCACTTCATTATCGGATCCTATCAAAAACCCATGGTTTTTCAGAATCTCAGGTACAGGTTGGGCATTCTCGAATCGTTTGTTGAGTTTCCGTCTCATCTTTTCGTGAAATACTTCATCATAGTACATGATGCTTATGGTTTCGAAATGACTCTTTGCCCAGCTGTAGAGTTTTTGGGGCGTCAAATAGCATTCTGAGGTTTGGCAGTCAGACTCGCTCTGTATGCTTCTCTTTTGAAAGTAGCACCGATCCCGTCAAAAGCACCTTTACCATGAGCAGTTGCACTGTAATGCCATTCAGCGTCAATATTGAAATCTTCTTTGCGATGAACTAAATTCGCGATTTGAGATTTATTTTTGGAGTGCTGCTTTGCTCCGTCACTGGTATAAATAATCTTATTCACTCTTTTCACATTGCGTTGAATTTCAGGAATTAACAAGGTCTGGATAGCATAAACAGCGGAAGTGTCGTGTTTTAAACTCTCAGATAAGAATACATAACTCTTGTGCTTAATATCGCACCCTTCTTTATAATAATAAATGGCAGGGAACACAGTGCATGGGTCGTTATCGAAATGAAATGCTTGTGAGGCATCCTGGCAAACATATGCGTAGTTCTCAGAAAAATCAAACGTAACCAGTACTTCGCCATCGCGAAGATTGTGTTTTCGTTCTTGGATAAAAAGACTCTGTTGCTTAGAGATGAATGAATGAGGTTTGAGGATTGTCAGCTTTTTACACAATTCAAGTATAAAATCATCAATTTTCATTACTTCTGTTTGTAGAGTTGAACGATCCGTTGCTGTCCAAACTGAATATTGAATATCTGTGATGAATGAATTCTCCAGGAGATTATGTAATTTTTGCGAGAACTGCGAAACTCCTGGACAGTCATCATATGCGTCTACATAACAATCAGCACGAGGTCTCTCACAAACAATTTCATTGAGGCAGTTTTTGTAATTAGTTAGTGGCTTTTGTGTATTCAACGTCAGCTTTTGAATATCAATTGCATCCAACATCAATTTCGGATTTTGATGTATTGTGCAAACACAAACTGAATGTGTTCCACAAGCCCCAGGGAGTGTACAATTTTTTGGTCTCAGTTTAGCGAACGCGCTGAAGCAGATAATATGTTATGGGTGAGACTGTTTGAATACGGTATAAAGTTCTTTCAAACCCATCAGTAAGAGACGTTTCTGTTTCAGCGTTCGCTCTCCATCGATTTTCACAGAAACGACATCTTTCGATGCAGGCGTTATCCTGCTATTCATGTCACTCGTATAGAATCCATGTACTTTTTCTGAAGTTGTTTGAGATAGTTTTCTCCCCTCCCTTGCAATACTATCGGGTAAAATGCCAGCTTTCATCTTCAATTCCTTTGATTTGTTGGCCAAATATCGCGTTGTAACAAATTCTTGGGCGATTTCCCTCGCACTCCAAGATGATGAGGCGATAGTTAAAATTTGTAATTTCAATGGATTAATGGGTTCCAAGGTTGAAAATTTCTCCTTGAGCTCATCCAGCATTCCTTCCAGTTCAATTTCTCTGTTCGTGCGGGTATCATTGAGACCTTCGTGTGTCTCATTCTCCAATTGAGCATCCATTCTCATAGAACTCTCAATACTACAAATATTTTCACCGCTATCATTTGATTCATGAACCACATCGTCATTTTGTAATTTGTCCGATGAACCCTTTTTCATACATGCACCACAAATCCTCGAATTCGCGCATAAGTCAGGAAATTGCTGTAACATAACCTCCGATATCTTTCGTAAATTTCTACCAACGTACCCGGCAGTTTTGAACGGATATGCACATCGGTCCGTTCGAAGAATTCGCGGCATCGTGTATTAGATGATCAGATGAATCAGATGAAAATATGCGAATTCCTAGTACGATTTTATAAGCTAAAACACAAAAACTTTGAGGTTTAAACGTCGTGAACATTCATAAAGTAACAATGTAAAACGATGGATAACAGGAGACTAGAAAAACAATTGACGTTACAATGAGAGCACATGAAATTAGGTGCAGACATTACTGAACAATACACTGTCAGTTGATAAAAATCGATTTCACGCATTCATTCGTTCATTTTCAGCTGATTTATTCGACTTTCTAATATACTAATTTATTCACTCAAAACAGCCGCACACAATGGTAGAAATTCGCAAAAGATATCGGAGGTTAAGTTACAGGAATCTCCTGACTTATACGCGAATTCCAGAATTTACGCTGCATGTATGGAAGAAGGTTCATTGTACAAATCACGAGATGACAAGGTGGTTGATGAATTGAATGATAGAGGTGGAAATATTGAAAGTATTGAGAGTTCGATTGTCCAGGAGTTTCGCAGTTCTCGGAGAAATTACATGATCTACTGGAGAATTCATTGATCACAGGTATTCAATATTCAGTTTGGACGGCAACGGATCGTTCAACTCTACAAACAGTAATGATGAAAATTGATAATTTTATACAACAATTGTGCAATAGACTGACAATACTCAAACCTCATTCATTTATGTCTGAGCGACAGAATCTTTCCATCCAGGAACGAAAACACAATCTTCGCGATGGCGAAGCACCGATTACGTTTGATTTTTTGAGAACTAAGTGTATGTTAGCCAGGATGCCTCAAAAGCATTTGAATTTCGATACCGAACAATGCACCGTGTTTGCTGCTGTTTATTATCACAAGGACGCGATGTTGAGCACAAGAGTTACGTATTCTGATCAGAAAGTCTGAAACACAACACCTTTGCTGTTTGTGCTATCCAGACTTTGTTAATTTCTCAAATTCAAAGGAATGTGAGAAGGATGAACGGGATTATCCGTACCAGAGACGGAGCGAAGCAGCACTTCAAAAATAAATTCCAGGATGAGTATGATCAGGCCTCAAATGATTCTTGAAATCAATATAATATTCGTTTCCATCATACCAAATGTGCTTGCGGATCATTGAACGTGGTGCGTGCGTTCTGGTTTCCGGAATCTGACCTCAAGTTCATCATGAACGACCAGAACTTCCTCGGAACAAAGATTTACGTCAGAGGACGGATGATTCCTCATATCCAGACCGTCATATCGAATCTGCCATTCATAATTCCGAGAATCTGGATTCGAATGTCTATCAGCGACCCCGAAAATCTCAGTATGACATTGTTTCCACAAATTCAAGAGATTGATGCGTCTTCTGACCGCCATATTGGATTACCCATTCGCTATTCCGGATATTCGAGTCCGGATTCTTGATCAGCGACCCCAAAAACTTCAGTATGCCAATGTTTCCGCAAATTTAAGCAATTTATGATTCTTCCGAGCGCCATATTGGATCCGCTATTTGTAATTCCAGGAATCTGAGTTTGGATTCGTCATCAGCGACCCGAAAAACCCCCTTTCCCCATGTTTCAAAAAATTCGAAGCAATTTAGAATTTCCGGCCGCTATATTGGATCCGCCATTCGCAATTCCAGTATTCCAACCGCATGCAATTAATCCGGAAGGCTCGAATTACATGCCCCAGTCCACAGAACTATCCAACATCCACGTATCATATTTCTAGGACTGGTTTTGATTATTCTCAACACGTTTCCCCTTCGTTTCAGCCGCCATATTGGCGAAATGGCCGCCATGTTCAAAAAACACCATACGGCAATGAAAAGTAGACACTTCAACGAAAATTTTGATTTGTCTTCGAGATTCCTATCTTCGAAATTGAGATGTGCAAGGGGGGGTGGCCGATTCCACAAAGAATGCCCCAGATGTATATAGTGGACAATTCCCCGCTCAATTTATTTATTGATATCTTCCGTGGAACATCTTTCGAGGTATCCCCGAAAGTTCCCAAATCAATAACTATCTGAGTTTGTTTTTTGATGGGCGTTTGCGCATATACATACATTCCCAGTTCTGGGAGTGTCGACGAGTTCTTCCGTGTACGTTATGTTGACATTTTCCTTGTCTGTATTGTGGAATTAGGATTGGCGATGTCGGCCCTCTTCAATGTAGATCCAGCGATACGAGGTCGGGTGGTTGTTGTTTGAAGCAAGGTTGTTTGGCAGATGTAGATTGTCTTCTTAGTTTTGCATCCACTCGGATATGACGAGGTGGGAGTGAAGTACAACATCGCACTGGTATCAATGGCAAGGTATGGAACCTGTGGCATTTGGAGTTTGTGAGCTTCGGTTTTGGACTCGCTTCCGAATTTTGTTGTTGTTGCATGCCTAATTTGTGTGTATCTTTGGCGGTGGCGGACACCCTTCGGCTTTGATCATTTACGGCCTCATATATAGTATGGAGCTGCGAGCAAAAGATGTGTGTTTGCTTCGCTAGCAGCAAGGCCACGTGGCTCTGATCATCGTGTAAGCGATCGATTTCTTTGTTGTAATATTCCGCTTCGTCTTCGCCCATGGTACCGGAAAGCATGTGACTTACTGTTCTAATAAATGCAAATGGTGCTCCTCTTCTCGTGTGTTTTTGCTGGGTTATAAAGCCCTGCAGAATCCTCGTTGGGCCTTATGCCGCTGCAAGTTTGCGATGCAGTTGGCCTTCGGCGCCGGCGAACTAGCACTCCATTCGTTGATGTTGATAGCATGTAAGTTCCGCCTGATGAAGATGTTCGTCCAAGTGGTGGCTGGATGTCGATGTAGGTCATCAGTCGCCATTCTGCCGGCGTTGATCTTATCGTATTCAACTGATCGGAATAAATCCCCACTGGGGCAGTTATAAGGATCGTTATAGAACCCAAGAGGACCCCTTTCGCCGTCGTGAGGGCGTGGATGATCATGTAGGCCAGTATTGCGGGGCCTGCCATATTTTTGATCGAAAGCAGAATTCCCACATTGAGTCCTTGTTGTCGCTGGGGATTTTTGTCTGGCTGTTTCGTGTATTGAGGTGACTATTGTGTGTGATTACGGGGCTTCACGGGAAATTCAACGATTTTTCCACGGGTCCATTGTGAATTTTTATTTCAGTCTGTTGAACTTTGTTATCTATTTTGCGATTTCACCGGAGTTGGTGGGAAGTATTAGATTCTGGATTCGATTGCATTTCATTTCTTGGTCGTTTGCACTGCGGATGTTATTGTTCAGAGACGTGGAATTTCCGTGGCCCCGAGAGGAGAATTACTGTAGCTTGTTTGACTTATTTGTGTTAATTACTGATCAAATCTCTCTTACTGAGCTATTCAAGCGATATACATATGTATATACACACTGATTGGTATGTCTAGTTAGACTTAAAATGACTTTATTTCTCGGTTCACCGGGAGTTGAGAGTATTATTCATCAACGCCCTTGGAATATGTGTATATCAGAGTTGCCGATTTCCGGGTAATTACCCGGAATCCGGGTATTTTTGGCTATTACCGGGTAATTTTCCGGGTAACAGTATTTTCCGGGTAATTCAAAAATAATAGATTTCGACAATGCGGTTTTTTCTAATATTCCCTTCGACCCATAATACCACGCAGGGTTTCCATTTTTGTGTTGTTTTACCTGCTGTCGATAACTTTCACATTTGCATATTCAATGTCCTGATGAAAGAAGTATCAGCAATACATCTTATACTGAGGAGAATTCATTTCGTAGAACTAGCAATAAGATAATTGTTGACATTTTATTGTTGGATATACAATAATTTTTGTTCTTATAGAAACACAGCCCTTAGGGAAATTTACGCATTTTGATTAAAACACTTCATTTCTTCTCCGAAAAATTGGAGGAAACATGAAAGGTTTTGATCAGAATAAAGTGAATTTCCCCAAGCGAAAGTTGTCTTGTTAACAATAAAATTGTCCATTCACCAAGGTGGAACGGTATTTTTACGATCATATTGCGGATTGACATATGACCCACAATAATCATCGTAAAAATATGATCGTCAACCAGGGATGGAAATCTTCGTGTCATAAGAGTTTTTCGACTGTAATTTACATGTAATATACTCATGTAGAATACGTAGATTCAAGTATATTACATGATTTGCAAGGAAATTACAGTATTCTACCAGTAATTCACGTGTAAAATACCATGTAGATTACAGGGAGTAAATTACTTGCCCATCCCTGTCGTCAACATTGTTCTTCTTATATCTCACTTCATCGTCTAAGTCTTCAGGCATAACGATCTGTCTACAAGAGTTCCATAGCTATAAACGTAAGAATGGAGCGTTACGTACTGAGGCCTAAGGGGCCGCGTTCCGTTTTTCGCCTGCTTTCAGCTCCATGCGACATGGGCCTAAGGCCTCTCTCCCATGGAGCGGAAAAGCGCAACGCGGAACGACCAAGATTGGTTGATTACTAGTTTTATCCGAAAATACATAGGAATCAACTAATCTTGGTCGTTCCACGTTGCGCTCTTCCTGTCAAGTCATGAGAGAGAGGCCTTAGACAAGAAACGTACTGCGCAGTGTTTCCCTGTCACGTTCTCGTCCACGCAACTTGTGTAGACAGACCTTAACCATCCAGTTGCTTCACTATTATATGTCACCGCTGTGGATACAGGATTCGAGTGGGATTTTATAAAATTATATAATGGATCGTTTCATCACAAGGAAATCAAAATCAAATGTGGTAAGGATCAAATTACGAAAATTGCCTTTGATATATTTGTTCATATATACCGCATATAGGTTATCGATGTTATTATTCAATTATTTTGTCATAGAACATTGAGATCATCACTTGTTATTCATTTCCTGCAGTTCTGGAATTTTATAGTTTTATAGTTTTTATCCTTCAACGTATTTTTTTTTTTTTATCAATAAATCAATATTTGTATGCGATATTTTGTGTGAGGAAAAGTGATTTGATTATAAAAGTTGTTATTTAGTGGCAAAGTAATATCTAAAGATGTAGGTTGGAGTAAGGTTTTTTTTATTCATGAGGTCACATAAAAAAGTTTAATTGCTGTCAATTGACTTTATCTTCAAATATCAGGCAAATATATTCTTCATGAGGGAAATTTCACTTGATTATTTAGGTTATGTCAAATTTACGAAAATTTTCGAAGTACTTTTAGTTGGGGGTGTGCGAGTAGTGATTTTTTCGATTCGAGTCGAGTACTTGAAATCTATCGAGTATTCAATGATTTTTCCGAGTACTCGATAAATTTCCGAAAATTTGTATGATGTCTTACCTTTCAGATTTGTAAAAATACTCGAAAAATTTCGCGTAGCTCGACAAATTTCGAGCAACCCGAAGAATTCGAGTAACTCAAAAGTTTCGAGTAGTGGAAGATACTTGACTCGAAAATACTCGAAAAATTCAGTACTCGCGCACACCTGACTTTTAGTAATTCTAGATGGAAATATAGGAGGTACGCGCAAGGAAGTGTTATTTTAACACGTAAAGAGCGCGAAGATTTGCCCAAATTTTCTGCAACACTTCGTGGCTTTGTGAACAACTTATTTACATGTTCTTAAAATTTAAATCTTTCATAGATATCCAACGAAAATTCAAATTCACAAAATTTGATAAATCATTAGTGTTTATTCTCGAATTCAAGGGCGTATTCGGCAATTCATCGTCCTTCAATCAACGCGTAACAAAGGACGGTGAATTTCTGGATACGCTTTTGCTCGAATTGACTCCTCGAAACTGAAAACAGCGTTTGAAGAATGTACGGCAAGATTGTGAGTGTTTAATAGCTGAATATTTCGTTATTCGATTTCCAATTCGTCTTAATAAACGATCCAAACTTCACGAACATAAAATTATAGACTCTTCTCAATCAATATGGTTGTACGATAATTTTATGGGAATGCCCATATATAAAAATCCAAAACAGCGATATAAAGAATAGATCAAAGTGAGGGAGTATATTTGGGAACATATTCTGAAAGGATCTCCAAGACAACCGGAACGTTTATATCCATCGCCAACTAGAGGTTTTTATCTTCTGCTAATTGGTCATTCTAATCAATGAGAATACGTGAGTGATCAATTCTGTTATAGATCTAGAGGTTTGCTGACAACAGTGCGTTCAAAGAACGTTCATTACATCTCAAATGAAGCTATGTATATTTTAACATTCACTGAAAATTTATTGAATGTAAAATTATCTAATATCAACCTGAAAATGATCTATTCAACTTGTGTTCTCTTGGGATATGATACTCATAAACTGTTTTCTCTCCTCAAAGATGTTTAATGTTGTCCATTCTTATACTCATTCGTTTTTTTCCCTATTTTTTCTACGTGAAATCACTATTTTCCAATTTTGGGATTTTTCCGGGTATTTTGAAGAGCATTCCGGGTAAAACCGGGTAATTAAGTCGAGTGTTCCGGGTAAAATTGCCAAGCCGAGTTGGCAACACTGGTGTATATATACAGGGTGGCGCAAAAGTCTGGAAACACCCATAACTTTTGAACGGGGCATGATAATTGGATCAAATTGTTTTTGCATTAAAAGAGGGATCAAGGGCTATCTTAACGGGAGACTTTGAGTTCCCCAGTCCTGTGGGGGACGATGGGAGGGAGGGGGGCGGCAAACTCTCAAATGAGACGGGGGAGCTTGTCATACGTCATTCAATAGGGATTTCCAACCCGAATCCAGCGGTTTTTTGTTGTTTGAAATCGGATCATTTTTCGTTGAGTGATCGTAATTTTAACACTCTGATGTGGCAAAGTCTGGGAACATCCCCATAACTTTTGAACGAGACATGATAATTGGATCGAATTTTTTTCGAATCGGAGGTTTTTTTATCCCAATCTTGGCATTACCCAGAATCAACGGCGTGAACGTGTCGGGAACCTGATTCCCACACACAACCACACACACATACCGACACCCACACACACACACACACGCACACACACATACAAGGAATCAGGTTCCCGATACGTCCACGCCGTTGATTTTGGGTAATGCCAAGATTAGGATGAGAAGACCTCCGATTAAAAAAAAATTCGATCCAATTATCATGTCTCGTTCAAAAGTTATGGGGATGTTTCCAGACTTTGCCACATCAGAGTTTTAAAATAACGATCACTCAGCGAAAAATGGTCCGATTTCAAACAACAAAAAACCGCTAGATTCGGGTTGGAAACCCCTATCGAATGACGTATGACAAGCTCCCCCGTCCCATTTCAGATTTCCCCCCCCCCTCCCATCGTCCCCCACAGGACTGGGGAACTCAAAGTCTCCCGTTAAGATAGCCCTTGATCCCTCTTTTAATGCAAGAACAATTTGATCCAATTATCATGCCCCGTTCAAAAGTTATGGGTGTTTCCAGACTTTTGCGCCACTCTGTGGAAAAGTGGAGAGAAAGATACATAGAAGCAAAAATAGAGAATATACATCAATATAACTTCGAAATCAACATTTCATCACTCCTTACTGGAGAAATCCAACTGTGAATCCAACGAGAATTCAAAACGTTTACACATTGGGTTGTCAAAGCTGGTTTTCTCAGGATTCGCTGTAAGAAATGTCAACTTCAATGCTTATATGATGTAGAGGGGAAGCTATTGGAAAGAAAGGTTCTACAACGGTCCGCCAGCACGAGTATAATCTGCCAGATGGTAAATATTTTGGTGTCATTGCGCAGGGTCGTAAATCAACTTTGTATGTCAGAGATTGTCCAGTTCATCTGACTTGGAGAAAAATTTTAAATGCTTATGTTCAGGACGTAACAATAGATTTTTGTTGAGGTATTGATCGCATTTTCATGCGCTCAGCGTTACTTCTATACTTTTTTGACGTTTTTTATTGGGTAACAGCTGCTCGGAAATTCTCCTCAATTTGAAACAAAAATTTATGAGGCATTCTTCGTGAAATTTGACCCCTCCTCCGTCCAAAATTGAGTTCAGTGTAAAAGTATGTTGAACGTGTCAAATGGAGGTTTGGGGTGCCTTGTTTACTTTGCACACTGGTCTTTTTGAAAATCCAATATGGCGGAGCGAGTATGGCGGAAAACGTCATCGGAGAAGGGTTGCAGAAAAATCAAATAGTGGATCATTCGGCCAAAAACCCCACGATTTTAGATTGGGTTGGTTCTAGGGGATGTTTCTGGACGCTAATTGAGAATTTGGAGTCAGATTTCGAAAATTCAAAATGGTGGCTCGTATTTGGGACGTGATATGGTGACCGAAAAATTCAAATCAACTCGATTCGCTTGAGAATGGCTATTCGGAAGTTTTCGAGGTCGCTGAATCCGAATCTGAGGTCGACAACCTACCACAACCAACTCTCCACCCCTGCACGGGGGTGAAATCGGTATTTTTAGAGTAAATTCCCCTTATATTCTGTTCTATGAGAGATTTAGAAACCTAAACCACCTCAAATATGATACATTGAGGTTCCGTAATTACACCTGAGAGATTTGACTTCCCTCCATCAACTCTTCACCCCTCTATAGGGGTGAAATCGTTATTTTCACAAAAAAACCGATCCTGTATTTTCTGTCATGGGAAACTTGGGTGCCAAAACTGCTTCAAGATCATATTCCGAAGCGTCTTGGGATATCTGAGGTACTAGAGTTTCATGAACTACCCCAAGTCCCAAGTATGGGGGTGGGATCGTTATTTTTCAACTTAATCCACCTTGTGTCTTTTTTTGTGGGAAATTTAGGAACCCAAACCACTTAACACATGATATTTCAGATTTCTGCAAGATATCTGGGACATCTGCCCAACCATCATCAACCCTCCACCCCTGTGTGGTGTTAGAATCGTTATTTTGATTTAAAAACCCGATTTGGTGTTTTTTTCCACGGAAAACTCGGGAACCGAAATCGTTCCAAGATATATATTATAATTTAACGTTCCGCAAGATGTCTGAGAGGTTTGGCTTCCCACCATCAACCCTTCCCCCTCTCTGTAGCGGCGAGATCGTTATTTTCAAGATAAATTTCCCTCAAATTTTTCTTGTGTGGACAATTGAGAAATCCAAACCAATCCAGTAAGTAAGATATTCCACGGTTCTGCAAGGTATCTGAGAAATTTGACCTCCCACCATGAAACCTCCACCCTTTTATGGGGATGGAATCACCATTTCTATAAAAAAACCGGCCCTGTATCTTTACTTATTCGAATTTTCCAAAGACACTTCAATTCCATGTTTCGCATTCGAAAATCGTTTCATTGATAACGTTTTAGGCGCTGTTATTGTGAAACAATGATGCTTGGTAATTTCGGGTACCGGTAATGCCAATTGAAATCTTTTGTTCGGTGTCCTCGTTGACTTGTCGTGATCAACTTTACTAAAATACATTATTGTGATGTTTTTGAAGTGATCTTTTGTCCAGTCGAATAGGGCATCTGATGTTAGAATAGCCAGAGATAGCTTAGCCAACGTACGAAGAAATAGAAGAAGTGATAGAATATGTGAAGGGAGAAGAGAATTTGATAGTGATGGGGGATTGGAATGCGGTAGTAGGACAAGGAAAAGAGGACAACATTATAGGAGATTTCGCGTTAGGGAGGAGGAACGATAGAGGACAACGTTTAGTCGAATTTTGTGAAAATCATAAGATGGTTATCACAAACACTTTATTCGAAAATCATCCAAGAAGAATCTACACTTGGAAAATGCCAGGAGATACAGCAAGATACCAAATTGATTACATGTTAGTGAAACAAAGATTTAGAAACCAAGTGAAAAACTGTAAAACTTATCCCGGTGCAGATATAGATAGTGATCATAATATGTTGATGATGAAATGTTCTCTGAAGAAGAAAAAGAAAATGCAGAAAAGATGGAATTTGAAGAACCTCAAGCAAAAACAAACACATGAAGCATTCGAGAAAATGTTGGATGAAAAATTGGGAGATCAAAAAGAGAAAGACTTGGGAATAGAGAGGAGATGGACAAAGATGAAGGGGAATATAAGAGAATGTGCGGATGAGATTTTGAAGAATGATGGAGTAGAAGCTAAAAACCCATGGATAACGGGAGAAATTTTAGAATTGATAAATGAAAGAAGAAAATACAAGCATAATGATAGCCAAGAAGGCCAGCAACGATACAAATCATTGAGAAATAAAATAATAAGAGAATCAAGGGAAGCAAAAGAACAGTAGTTAGAAGAGAAATGTCAGGAAATAGAAATAAGATTGCATTTAGGAAAAATAGATGAAGCATATAGGATTATTAGAAGATTTTTCGGACAAATGGAATCTAAAAGCAATAAGATTAGAAACTCTCTAGGACGACAATTGATAAAAACGGAAGAGAAAATAGAACAGTGGATCAATCATTTGGAAGACTTGTATAGAGGAAACGATGATATAGCACTATTAGAGAAGGAGGAGGATGTAGATGAGGAAGAATTGGGAGATTCGATATTGAGATCAGAATTCGACAAGGCTTTGAAAGAATTGAAAAATAATAAAGCGCCAGGCATAGATGGCATAAGTGCGGACCTTATAAAAGCCTCCAGTGAAGGAACTCGCGACGCACTGTTTGAATTGATTAGAGATATGTACGAAAAAGGAGAAGTACCGGAAGATTTCCAAAAGAATAAAATTGTCGCTATCCCGAAAAAACAAGGGGCAGACAAATGCGAGAACTACAGAACGATCAGTTTAACTTCACATGCTTCGAAAATACTGACCAAAATTATATACAGGAGGATGGAAAATAAAATAGAGAGTAGATTGGCAGAGGATCAGTTTGGTTTTAGAAAAATAGGGGAACGCGAGAAGCAATCTTAGCACTCAGGGCAGTAATAGAGAAAAGGATAGCGCTGAAGAAATCTGTGTACATAGGTTTTGTAGATATACAAAAGGCTTTCGATAATGTGGACTGGGAGAAGATGTTTGCGATCCTGAAGAAGGTGGGAATAAATTATAAAGATAGAAGAATAATATACGAATTATATAAGAATCAAAGTGCAATGATAGACATAGAGGGTCAGGAAGGGGAAGCACAAATAAGAAGAGGGGTGAGACAAGGATGCTCATTATCGCCACTGATGTTCAATTTATATATAGAAGAAGCAATGAACGAAGTGAAGGAGGAAATTCAATCGAAATTACAGATTCAGGGAGAAAATATAAGTATGTTGAGATTCGCGGATGACATAGCTATATTGGCCACGAGTAGTACTGAGTTAGAAAATATTCTCAACACCATGAGAACAATATTATTGGAAAACTATTGTATGAATATAAATAAAGACAAAACAAAATTCATGATGTGTACATCAGTGAAAACAGCTAGAAGAACGAGAATCAAAATAGATACCGAGACAATTGAACAGGTGAAAGAATTCAAATATCTAGGAAGCATAATTACAGAGAACGGCAAAAGCGAAAGAGATATAAGAGCAAGAATAGCACAAGGGAAACAGGCTTTTTATCAAAAGAGACAGTTATTATGCTCGAAAAATATAAGCTTGGAAGTAAGGAAGAAATTCTTGAAAAGTTACGTTTGGAGCACAGCATTATATGGTTGCGAAACTTGGACAATGGGGAAAACTGATCAACGAAGACTTGAAGCTTTTGAAATGTGGTGTTATAGGAGGATGCTCAGAATAAAATGGATAGACAGAGTCAAAAATGAAGAAGTACTCGAGCAGATAAATGAAGAAAGAAATCTTTTGAAACACATCGTGAAAAGGAGAAGCAATCTTATAGGACACACATTACGGCATGAGAGTTTATTGAAAACAATATTGGAAGGGAAAATGAATGGTAAAACTGGTAAAGGTAGACCTAGAGCAAGTTATATGAAGCAAATCGTACAAGACAAGGGATGTAGTAGATATGTAGAAATTAAACGTTTGGCGGATAATAGACAGGGGTGGAGGGTTTCATCAAACCAGTCGTAAGACTGATTACTTCATGATGATGATGATGATGACGGCTTGCCCTATAAGCTTCCCTTTTAAAAGTGGCTCCAATGCCATCGTATGCGCTTTTACCATGCGCAGTAGTACTGTAATGCCATTCCACGTCAAGATTGAAATCTTGTTTATGAGAAACAAGATTTGCCATTTGGGATCTGTTCTTGAAGTGCTGTTTTGCACCGTCTGTCATAATCATTAATTTTTCGACATTTTTTACGGTTTTTTTCATCTCTAGGATCAATTGCTTTCGTATTGTGTGTACAGCAGCTGTATCCCGTTTTAAACTGTTTGATAAAAACACGCAACTCTCATGTTTCAATTCACCATTTTCTTTGAAATAATAGATCACAGGAAATAAGGTGCACTGATCGTTACTAAAATGAAATGCTTGAGCAGCATCTTGTACAGCATATGCGTAATTTTCCGAAAAGTCGAACATGACAATTACTTCGTTACTAGGCAGATCAATTTTCTTCTGGGAAATGAAGTAGGATTGTTGTTTCGCACTGAAAGGGTGAGATTTGAGAATTTTTAGTCCAGCGCAAAATTTATCAACAAAATCATTAGTGTCAATTGTTTGCGAAGTTGACCTATCTGTTGTTGTCCCCGTACTATATTGTAGTCCAGAAATGGGTGCATTTGTCAAAGTCTCGAATAATCTTTTAGAAAATTCCTGAAGGGTTGGGCACTGACTACATGAATCGAAATAGCAATCGAATGTTGGATTTGTGCAAACGATTGATTTGATACAATCCTTGTAATTATGAATTGGATTCTGGGAATCATTCGTTAATGCTATTAGATTTACTGCATCTAACATTAGCTTGCAATTCCGATGAATGGTACAAACACATACCGAGTGTGTCCCACTAACTCCAGGTAGTATACAGTGCTTCGGACGGAGCTTCGCAAAAGCATTGAAACTGATTGCGGAATTCAGATGTGATTCCTTGAACAAGGTATACAGTTCTTCAAGACCCATCAAGGATAGACGCTTTTGCATCTTAACACGCCATCGACTTTTATCGAAACAGTATCCTTCAGCCCAGGCAGTATTCTGCCAATTGAATCATCGTTATAGAAATTATTCATTGCCGTAGTACTGTGGATTGGTAAGGCCTTACTACCTCTTGCAATTGGATCAGCCAAAACTCCTTGAGTTAGCCTCAGTTCTTTCCCTTTTTTTGCTCAATATGGCGTTGTATTAAACTCCCTGCTAATTTTCTCCAGACTCCAAGATTCTGGAGCGATAGTCAAGATCTTAACTTTTATAGGATCGTTACCTTCCGGACTAGAAAATTCATCTTTCAATCCTTGGAGAAGTTTTTCCAACTCAATCAACCAAGATGATGGGGTTCCAGCATTGTTATTCACAGAATGATCATCACTCGATGGCGAGGGCATTCCATACTAACAATGATTTCATCAGAACGATCAAGGAATTGACCGCGTACTTGATTCACTGAACGATGTAATCTACAATCACTACATGCCATAGGATGTGCTGGCAGGTGAGCTTTCATTCGTAAAAGGCTTTTTGAGATTTTTCTCAAATTCGAACCTACGTGGAATAAGATGCTGTCATCTTCGTAAGGGTGGTTACATCTATCTGTACGAGCCCTTTTTGGCATTATTGTTCCTGCTGAGAAAAGTAATGGGCAGGATAGGGACTAGGCGTGAGGTAGTCGTGAAAACGACTGGTGGATGAGTATCGGCGAAAAAGTTTCCACCGGTTTTAGTCGTGAAAACGACTGTTTGGAGATACCCAAAGACGATTGTGAATGAACGATAGTGGGCGGTCAGATTTCTTGCAGAAACCTGAAATATCATGTGTTGAGTGGTTTGAGTTCCTAAATTTCCCACAAAAAAAGACACAAGGTGGATTAATTTGAAAAATACCGATCCCACCCCCATAGAGGGACTTGAGGTGGTTCATGAAAGCTCTAGTTCCTCAGATATTCCAGGACACTTCGGAATATGATCTTGAAGCAGTTTTGGCACCCAAGTTTCCCATGGTTTTTCTATGGAAATAACGATTTCACCCCTATGGAGGGGTGAAGAGTTGATGGAGGGAGGTCAAATCTCTCAGGTGTAATTACGGAACCTCAATGTATCATATTTGAGGTGGTTTAGGTTTCTAAATTCTTCATAGAACAGAATTGAAGGAGAATTTACTCTAAAAATACCGATTTCACCCCCGTGCAGGGGTGGAGAGTTGGTTGTGGTACCAGGTGTGTAAGTATGAAACCGGAATTTTTGTACAGAAAAAACACGTTTATTGTAATGATATGATACAAAGTAACTTATTCAAAGTATTGTCCGTCGCTATCTATACATTTTTTCCATCTTTCTGGCAATTTGTGGATTCCGCGCCAAAAGAACTGTTGCTCTCTTAAGGCAAACCAGTCATCGAGCCATTTTCGTACATCCTCGTAGAAAGTAAAGCGCTGCTCAGCAAGTGCGTGTCCCATCGATGCAAACAAGTAGTAATCGGATGTGGCAAGGTCCGGTGGGTAAGGCGCGTGCTGAAGAATCTCCCAACGGAACGACTCTATCGTTTCCTGGACCTATCTTTGTGTGCTGGTGCATTGTCATGCAGCGAAATCACTTTGTGTTGTCTTTGTTGGTATTCTGGTCGTTTTTCCACGCAAAACTCGATCCAAATCGATCATTTGTTGTCGGTAGCGTTGAGTATTGACAGTTTCCCCAGGTTTCAGCAGCTCGTAGTAGATTACGCCCTTCTGATCCCACCAAACACACAGCCTTGTCTTTCGTCCGTAGCGGTTTGGTCTTGCCGTCGATGTTGATGGTTCACCCGGAGTAACCCATGACTTTTTGCGCTTAGAATTCTCGAAATATATCGACTTTTCATCTCCAGTCACAATTTGATGGAGGAATGACTTTCTTGGAGACCTGGTGAGCAGCATTTCGCATGATGTTTTGTGGTTTTCCTGCTGCCTTCCGTTGAGTTCATGTGGAACCCATTTCCCCACCTTTTGTATCTTTCCCATGGCTCTCAACCGAAGGGAGATGGCTTCTCGGGTCACCTTTGACTGATCCGCCAGTTGTTGTTGTGTTTGAGCGTCGTCTTCGTCCAACAAGGCTGGCAGCTCAGCGTCTTCAAACTTTTCCGGTGGTCTTCCACGTTCTTCGTTCCTGACGTCAAAATCGCCACTTTTCAACCGTTTGAACCACTCGAAACACTGTGTTTTACCGAGAGCATGCTCACCAAACGCCTCCACAAACATTCGATGCGATTCGGCTGCGGTTTTCTTCAGATGAAAACAGAAAAGTAGTGCTGTCCGCGAATCGTAAATTTTGGCACAAAACTCGACATGTTTATCTCTAATAAACTAATGCTACTGAATGAAACTCGTGTTATTGTGAGTTGGAAATCTTTGTCGGGTATCAATACAATAACAAGACACCGCTGACGTGATGTGTCGGTAACTGCATCGACATCTAGCGCCACCTATGGGCAAATTTCGGTTTCATACTTACACACCTGGTAGGTTGTCGACCTCAGATTCAGATTCAGTGACCTCGAAAACCCCCGAATAGCCAGGTTCAAGCGAATCGAGTTGATTTGAATTTTTCAGTCGCCATATCACGTCCCCAATACGGTCCACCATTTTGAATTTTCAAAATCTGACTCAAAATTCTTGATCAGCGACCAGAAACACCCCCTAGAACCAACCCAATCTAAAATCGTGAGGCTTTTGGCCGAATGATCCACTATTTGATTTTTCTGCAACCCTTCTCCGATGACGTTTTCCGCCATACACGCTCCGCCATATTGAATTTTCAAAAAGACCAGTGTGCCAAGTCAACTAGACACCCTAAGCTTCCATCTGACACCTTCAACATACTTTTACACTGAACTCAATTTTGGACAAAGGAGGGGAAAATTTGACAAAGAACGCCCCATATATGTATATATATATCCTTGAGAAGAAAATCTTCAAACACACGCCACCGACTCGCCCAGGTGAGAGATAAAGTAATTATGGAACGGTCCACTTTTTCATTCCCAATTAAATTAAATTAATATAATCAATGTGCTTCAATATTATATCAACAGCGCGCGCATACACGTCATGACCTAGAATCAAGAAAGCTTCAATTCGTCATAAATACATTCCCTCATTGTCATACACTCCTCCACAGATATTGAACGCATTCACAAATTCAATTCAAAAAGTGACGCTCCAGACAATCGTGAGGAATTGTTCATAAATTATGTATCAGTATGTATTACTTATTTCTCTTTCACTCATCATATCTGAAATTGGCACAACAAAGAATAAGCAAATAGGGCGAACACATAGACGGACATCGAACACGACACCAAACTTGTTCTCCAAGTTCTGAGGAGTCATTTGCATAGGCGTGGCTAGGATTCGATTGGCGTGGGTGCCAATGTCAAAAATCCCGCCCCTCAAATCCTGTCTAATCATTTCCTTCCAATTTTTGACAAGTTGGTTTTCATCCCGATTCCGACGCCCCTCTGAGAGCAAGTGTTGCCAAACACTTTCGACACCCACCGTAGCCGCGCCTATAGTCGTTCATTGTGAGGATATTCAATTTTGGGAGAAAAAAATTATTTGGGTCTCAAAAATTATCGCTAAGCTCCCTTTTCCGGGAAAACGCGCATATTACTGCATTTAACTTCATTAAATCACACGCACAAGACAAAAGAAAAAGAGAAATTTGGAATTTAATATTTTTTTATGAACATGAGTCACAGATACCTTCATATTGAAAATATATACACATCGATTTGAAATTTCGAAATATTTATTGATTCTATAAGAACTCTCACTGATCAATACAAAAATTCAAGTGATAACATAAGAGCAATACTGTTGAGGAAAATTGAAGTTTTGTATAATTAAACCTATATTATCAAATAAAATTAATCTTGACATTGATTCTTTGTATTCATGTGCATCAAATGATGAATCAACTCCTAAAATATTCCATTATCAATGTCAGGAAACGAAAAACAATATTAAACTATCGTTAATAAATACTCAATGCTCTCTTCTGAGTTTCCTGAAATCAAATAAAAATATTTCTCTTAGGTTTGTCGGAGAATATATCGATACCCACGTCCTGATACGTCATATCCCACCCTTAGGAAATTTTTCAGGAAGCGGTGCCAATAGGTGCACAAGATGTCTATGATATCATTTATGAAAAAAATAGATTTCCCAAATTTGGTAGGATACGACGTATTAGAACGTGTGTGTCGGTATGCTACAATCGGTATGTATGTCATTCTTACTTAGTTAAACTGGGTTCCTGTAAATTCAGTGGTGCTTTTCTACGTCTTGGACGATTCGAGGTTTGTTTATTACTGGCAGTACTAGTATCGGAATCGGTTGAATCCACAGACACGGTGGAAATCGGGCTTTTATTCCTGTGAACGAAGAATCAAAAATATAATTCTCTTCACTGATAACATACCAATAAACTGTAATGTCATTAGAGTTTGAATCGTTTATTGAAATAAAATTCGAAATGAAAATGGGGGAAATGTGTTGTTATATAAAGTGGGCGCTGACGAGAGGAGGTTGCGAGAGGTGGGAGCTACTTTTTCGAGGAAAGTTCCTCAAGTACCCGTGTAGAAAACCCTTCGAGCTTTCATTCCAAGGGGTCTATTACATGCGTACAACTGTCGCATCCGACAATCGTAAGAAGAAAAGAGAGGTACTTCGGGCCTTTTTTTCTCATGTGACATATTTTGTCGCATGCGACAATCGCACATGTCTAAATGCATCTTGAGGATATACTAGCGTCGGTATTGCGGGTCTCGTTTCATTTTATGATTCTATCTTCTTCTAACCAATGACGCGATTCACCGACGCAGATTTTACTCAGGCAGTCAAGTGGGTACTTTGTTGAGAAGTGGATGTCGACGGTTGTTCGGGATCCACCCATGACTTTCTGCGTTCGGGATCAGCAAAACGAATATATCTTTCGGTCTGTTTGTTGGTCGCCATCGTATATACTACTATTTTGTGAGGGTACGTAGCTCTTGCAGGTATGATATATAGGGTATGAGAAACTTTGAAGTGAACTCTTCAAAACCACAAATGTGGGCGGGGATATTCAAATTCCAAATAGGAATTCCTGCCTGATGAAAAAAAAAGTCAAAAATCCTTAGTTATACCTAATATTTTAAGGAAGAAATAGCTCCATTGATATATTCTGTTCTGTACACAGAAAAAAGTATTTTTCGGTCCAAATAAATACATCATTTCAATAGGGCAAAATGAAGATTCTATTTCACTAGAATCATTATTTGTTTAAGAGGATACAATAAGGATAGAATAACTTTCCAAGAGTCATTTCTGAAAATTATAGGCCTTTTTATAAGTTCAGTTGCGAGTATTTTTGTCTGAAAAAAATGCCACCAGATGGAGCCATATTTGAGCTCGTATCCGCTTAATGCAAATGGAATTCATCTGACTGAAATAAATCTGAGGAGCTGTTCACTGTGGGTCGTGAAACTAATGCATTGAAGTCATGTCATTTCATTCAATATAATTCTCTGATCAAAGAGTGACTTTCAAAGATCCAGCAATGAGAATCACTTACGAGTCAGTGCGAGTCAGTAGGGGCGGGATGCACAGTCAGGTCTGAGACTGGACCTGGTTCAAGCCCATAAGCTGATATATTGCGTAGGACTGGTCCTAGTCTCAGACCTGACTCTGCATATCGCCCTGGCAGTCACTTGGGAGTCAGTAGAAGCCAAGTGATTCCCACTGACTCGCACTGGCTCGATAGTGATTTCTATGACTCTGTTTGATTCAGTTCTTCATTTGAAAATGACTATTCGTGTTAAAATGCATCGACTGACGAGTGAACAGCCTCTCGAATAGATCTTCTCTGATGCAAATCAATTTATCATTTCAATAGAGCGAAATAAATATTTATAAATATAATTATGGAATTAAAACACGTGCTTGCATCGAAAAGGATTAATTTCAGCCCAATAAATTTTGTTTCCAACAAAGAGTGATTCAAGAGAAATCAAATTCCTATCACACCCTATTTTGAATCAAAAAATACTTTCTTCTGTGTACAGGAAAGAATGTATGAATAGAGCTACTTGTTTCTCGAAGTACAATCTTGAAAGAAAAGAAAATAATTTTCCCATGGTAAATGTCATGACATAAGAGCAAAAAAAACAATCCATCAGGATATATTGGAAAAAAACATCACATTCACGAGCACTGAACGTGGGTTGTCGAAACCGGGATCAAAGTTCTATCATAGTTATAGCATTTTGTGCGAAGAAACTTTTGTTATTGAAAAAAAATCAATTTCGAGTTCTGATAAAGCATTGCTTTTTTATGACAAAAATACACAGGGTTTCCGCTGAGATGCCTTTTCAAAATTCCCTGATTTCCCTGATGATTAGAAAATAAAAGGGAATTTGCATTTTTTTGATCTTATTAATTGTTATACAAGTTCCAACACGCTCCACAAAGGTGTAAAAATCATGAGAATCGTTGTGATTTCTAAAATTATTCCAACTCTTGTTCTAGATCATGCAACTATTCATGGAGTGCTGGTTTCATTTTTTCACATGGATAATATTTCATTCCTTTATTTTCAAATAAAGATATGATATTTCATTGTTACTTAGATGTTGATTTCAAAAGCTTCCCCTGTATTCTAATAATATTCACAATTTTGTAACAAACCTTGAAAAAGACATCCCATTTAAAACAATTGAATGGAATGGGTGATTTCAATCACAATCAGTTTCGGATCGATACGATGTTGTTTGTATATGACTGATATGATTTAGGTGCTTGCAGATGTGACAGGTTAGTTTAGGAGTCTATTATACTGTAGGAATTGAGAGTTATTGATTACTATCAGGGATGCGCTCTTCACATTTCCAATCATTGAATAGGAATTGGAAAAAATTGCAAATTTAAAGGAATTCAAATCTCAAGCTTTGAATCGTCTAATTCAAGACAATCGTATTCAAATGGGTCATTACTGATTCCATATGATGGTATATTTTTTTGCAGGGTACAATGTCAAGGATTTGTGCATTTGTTGTCACAAATGATTATTTGGAGTTGACAGTACATATATACAACAACATAGGTGACACAAAGATATATCAAATCATGATTTTGAAAGCTACAAAATTCCTTACACTGAGGAAAAGATTTATTTATAGTGAACAAGATTAGTTTGTAGTAAAAGAACCCTATATTTGCTCACGGCGGAATGAATATAAAATTACCATCATCAAGCCGCATATTTGTGCGATGCTCTTCATATAACTTCAACACCCGTTAACTATTAAAGAATCATATTTTTTTATGAAATTGATTTTCAGTTGATTGAAGAATTGAACAATTGAATTCAAAACTACTATGAAGTTCTCTGAGTACATTATCAATTGAACCCACGGGAAGAAGAACTCGACGAGCGCTCGAACCGCGGTAAAAGTATTGTCCAAGCGGTCACGTGGGGGACCGAAAAAAAAGTCGGAATTTTGGAAAACTAAAAATACTGGGTGATAGGGCTTGAAAAATCAATACGAGTGTTCGTTTACAATGTTTTTCTATGATCAATAGTTTTCGAGACAAAAATTAAAGAGTACCTCTTTTTCTCGTACTAAAAATGAATGTTTTTTCATCTTAAACTCGTTATAACTCGAGCAGTTTTCAACGTATCAAGATGAGTCTTGCAGATTCTGATTCGGAACACTCCCCCCGAAGATGACGATCTCGACAAAATTTTCAAAAATTGATGCAAAATTAATGAAATTTCAATTTGAAGTGAAAACTTGGTTTTCAACGAAGAGGAAAACTTTGCATTGAAAAAGTGTCGGGGGAAGTATGAGCTACGAAAAACTTCCAGCGACAAAGTTGTTCGCTAGTGTGCGGACAAACTTTATGGAAAGTTTCAGATCAATTGGACTATTGGTTCGAAAGATACAGCGATTTATCCATCAGCTCGCAACGGAAATTTCTCATGACTCTACCTCGTTTACCTGCTGAATATGAGGATCCGAATGAAAGGTTGCATTCAATCGATTTCTCAACGTAGATTCATGTTTTTTTGGTCGAAGCATCCAAATATCCAACTATTTTTGCAAAATTCGTTATACATTGTTTTTTTTTTATGAACAATCTTTATTCAACGCATCATTGTTCAATCCTTATTCTGCAAGATGAAAATTAAAGATTGAACATTTGTGTGCTCTCTCGAACTCAATAGTTTCCGAAACTTATTTCACGATTACTTGGCCAAATCTTATCGGAATAATATAAACATTGATATCCAGATTGGATGTGTATTGCCGAAGCTTGTAAAATGATTCGAATGATGAAAACATTTCGTTTTTCAATAATATTTGATAACGAATTAGTGGCTCTCAGGCTCGTGTTTTCCGAGTTTCAACGACACAAAGTGTCGAGCGAAATGTGAAACTAAGAAAACTTCGAACAATAAAGTTATGCTCTTATGTTTGAGGAAGTTCTTCTGGAGATTTGAAATTAATCGAACAAAAAATATGGGGTTTATGATTTATGTAAAACAAGCGAAGCCGCCGAGCACGCAGGACTTCGGTGTTGACGAATGAAGACACAAAACATCAAATGAAAACAAATGCGTATATAGTAATTGCAACCGTAAGAATAGAAAACATTGCTCCCTCCGATGTGAGAAAAAGTGCATAATTCCACATTTTCAACAATTTCATTATTGAATTTATTTTCCGGGTTAGTGTAATAATAATGTCTGATAAAAAAAGTTCAAAAACTGGTCGAAAACGTCCAAGAAATCCAAACAACTGGATAAAGAACAAAAATAAAAAGGCTAAAAATGAGGTTTGTATATTCCCTATATATATTTAGTATAATACAGTGTGCAATGGAATGGTGCTGTCAACAAATTTCTTAATTTCCCATGCATAACTGAGACATAATACATTGTATTTTCGCAGTCATCGATGTATAAATATTTCTGTATCTAACAGTCATCCAACCCATAGAGCATCGAAGATTTCATTACGACCGCAGAAATCTAACGTTTGAAATATTGGAATATTCTTGTAATATTGCTGCATGTCGTACTGAGATTTCAACGTCCTTTCACAAATATTGCAATTTCCGCTAATCTTACATTGCGATACAAGATTTCTGAATTATTTTTGAAATATTTCAAGAACATTTATGAAATATTTCATTGTAATGTTTCCTTTGTAATATATCTGAGACATTGCAAATAGGTAACATTTCAGTTGACAGATTATTGATATATTCTTGTGGAACAATATTGAAATGTAATGAAGATGAAAGAATGAAATACAATTGATACATTACTGAAATAATTTTTAAATAGTGTGTTACAGTCGATACAAGATTATTACTTAAAAATAATTATTCAATGTTGAGAACTTGGATAGTGTTTGGAATATCGAATTGTATAACGCGATCATTTGGTATTACAGGGACGAGAATATGGTTCGACTTCTGGGAAATCTATTGCAGCTAAGCAATTCAAACCCGTAAATTCGTGCTGCGTAAAACAGTGTTTCCAAAATATTCCTGTTCAACAACAACAAAAATTTCATGACACATTTTGGAACTATGGCAAATATGATTCTCAAAATATTTTCCTCGCTGGATTAATGAAAAAGAGAGCGCCAAATGTTACAGGAAATGCGCAGAATAAAGTTGTTTTGTGGAATTATTTTTTGCATGCTGAATTCGGTGACATAAAGACTTGTCAAAAATTTTTATGTAATTTATTAAACATAGGACAAGGGCGATTTACAACTATACAGAAAAAGATATTACATAATGAAACTATCGAAGATAGTCGGGGAAAACATGGAAATCACGTAGTGCGATTGACCGAAGATGTAAAACAAATGATCCATCAACACTGTTTGTTAATCCCACACTCTGAGTCGCATTATAAACGTCAAGCCGGTCAAACGTCTAGTTTACAATATTTTGATCATCCTAATTTAACACTGAAAAAAATATACGCTCTGTTTTTGGAATATTATACAGCGAAAACAGGTTGTGAAAATCCTCCGATTGATTTATCAACCTACTCTCAATATTTTAATCGTCATTTGAATTTTTCTTTCTCAATACCACGCACTGATGTTTGTAACATGTGTTTTGAACAAAAGCGGCAAAACAATCCTGGTGATGAGTTCAAACAGCATAAAAAAAGTATAGAAGAGTACAAAATATTGAAGAAGAAAATGTTGGCAGAAGAAAATGTGTTATGTCTTGAATTTGATTTCGGTCAAAATTTACCTTTGCCGAAAATTCCTGTATC
This sequence comes from Gonatopus flavifemur, assembly GCA_018340375.1. Classification (NCBI taxonomy): domain Eukaryota; kingdom Metazoa; phylum Arthropoda; class Insecta; order Hymenoptera; family Dryinidae; genus Gonatopus; species Gonatopus flavifemur. The sequence continues at coordinate 248,341 of JAFFJZ010000093.1, forward strand.
AGATCAGGTCTACAAGAGATTGCTTTGGCTACACGTTTTTAACGTGCATGTCTTCGGTGAACATGGCAGAAGTTACATGTTCTTTTTTTTAGAAAGAAATTTTAAGAAAGGTGGTAATACTGTGTGCAATTTTATCTTACATGCAATGAAGAAAGAATTGGAGCTTAATTATTACAATAAAATTTATTTATTTTCGGATGGTTGCGGTGGTCAGAATAAAAACCGTTTCCTCGTCTCTTTCTTATCATCGTTGGCTCAAGAATTGCAACTTGAATTTGAACATGTGTATCCAGTTCGTGGACATTCATACTGCTCTTGCGATCGGAATTTCGGGGTATATGGCAAAAAAAAGGAACAACTTGAAACTATTGAAACGGATGAAGACTACATTGATCTCATAGAAAGTGCAAGAAATCCACCATTTGAAATTGTCAGAGAAGTAGATTACCCAGTCCGAGATTATGAGGTTCTGTTACAGGAAAATGTCAAAAATATTGAGAATCTGCAAATCAGCAAAGCAGTACGGATTCAATATTTTCCTAACGGTCAAATCAATATATTCCAAAGTTAGAATGGAGAACCAAAAATTCATATCATCAAATCTTCAGTGAGTTTACATGCATTATGCAAATCACCACCAGCTGCTCCAACTGGCATAAGTGCAGAGAAGATGAAAGATTTACAAACTTTATTGAGATATTTGAGTCCAAAAGGTGTGAAATTTTTTGAAAGCTTATTTTCGAAAATATCAATTAGAAAACCTAAAAATAAAGAATGATTATTCACTTTAATGATATAATTTCTTTTTTTGGTTCAAAATACATTGTATGCAGTTTGAATCGTTTATTTACATGAATTTTTTACAGTGTATTGTGTCCAAGGGGGGCAATTTTGGTTCATTACACGGAGAAAAAAGATTTCGCTATCTGAATGAATCCGTCTTCGCTAAGTGGATTGAATAGAAATTCGCTGTATCAACGAACCAATGCGCTGGATTAACGAACTAATTCGCTGTTTTTACGTATTGATTCGTTATAATTATCAGTCCTTCGCTGGTCTTGCGAAGCTTGATTCGTTGAAAATATCATTGGCGTTTATTTCAGCAAACTTGCTTGCTGTCCATATAATAACGAGCGAATTTCGCTGGAACAGCGGGATTCTTGCTATTCCAGCGAATCTCTTTTCTCCGTGTACCCTCACAAAACAACTGCTTTCAGTTACCTTTCGACACCTTGAAACGTGTAACACCTTTCAGAAAGGTATCGAAAGGTAACGGAAAGCAGTTGTGCTGTTAGGGTAACATTGAATTCCAATTAAATTTGTCCGAATTCAATTCGACAATCATGTCTATAAACAATTCAAAGTTCACTAGCATTTCCAAATCATTTATGACTGAAGAAAAAGTAAAAATAATGAACTTTTATCACGAGGTTTGTATGTGTCATATATGATGTGAATGATATCCAAACACGTTGCATGAGACATTTTGAACTTGTCTGAAATATATTTCAAGACATGAATATGATGTTATACAGGACCCGTTCATAAGACGAGATCGTTTTACATAAATCATAGACCCCATATTTTTTATTCGATTAATTTCAAATTTCCAGAAAAACTTCCTCAAACATAAGAGCATAACTTTATTGTTCGAAGTTTTCTTAATTTCACATTTCGCTCGACATTTTGTGTCGTTGAAACTCGGAAAACACGAGCCTGAGAGCCACTAATTCGTTATCAAATATTATTGAAAAACGAAATGTTTTCATCATTCGAATCATTTTACAAGCTTCGGCAATACACATCGAATCTGGATATCAATGTTTATATCATTCCGATAAGATTTGGCCAAGTAATCGTGAAATAAGTTTCGGAAACTATTGAGTTCGAGAGAGCACACAAATGTTCAATCTTTAATTTTCATCTTGCAGAATAAGGATTGAACAATGATGCGTTGAATAAAGATTGTTCATAAAAAAAAAAACAATGTATAACGAATTTTGCAAAAATAGTTGGATATTTGAAGGCTTCGACCAAAAAAACATGAATCTACGTTGAGAAATCGAGTGAATGCAACCTTTCATTCGGATCCTCATATTCAGCAGGTAAACGAGGTAGAGTCATGAGAAATTTCCGTTGCGAGCTGATGGATAAATCGCTGTATCTTTCGAACCAATAGTCCAATTGATCTGAAACTTTCCATAAAGTTTGTCCGCACACTAGCGAACAACTTTGTCGCTGGAAGTTTTTCGTAGCTCATACTTCCCCCAACACTTTTTCAATGCAAAGTTTTCCTTTTCGTTGAAAACCAAGTTTTCACTTCAAATTGAAATTTCATTGATTTTGCATCAATTTTCGAAAATTTTGTCGAAATCGTCATCTTCGGGGGAGTGTTCCGAATCAGAATCTGCAAGACTCATCTTGATACGTTGAAAACTGCTCGAGTTATAACGAGTTTAAGATGAAAAAACATTCATTTTTAGTACGAGAAAAAGAGGTACTTTTTAATTTTTTTCTCGGAAACTATTGATCATAGAAAAACATTGTAAACGAACACTCGTATTAATTTTTCAAGCCCTATCACCCAGTATTTTTAGTTTTCCAAAATTCCGACTTTTCTTTCGGTTCCCCACGTGACCGCTTGGACAATACTTTTACCGCGGTTCGAGCGCTCGTCGAGTTCTCCTTCCCGTGGGTTCAATTTTAGAATATTTTCACATTATTTGGGCCAATATTGAAGAATTAATCAATTGGAGAATAATGTAATTTGAAGGAAGATCATAATGAAGTTGAACTAACATCACAATTCATTGATATAACCATTTCACTCAGTTGATACACATCACTGCTTGCTTAAAATTTTCTGTAAAAAACCATTGTGGATGGGAATAGTTTCGAATGAGTGTTTTGAACCTATAATTTATTATTGACTCCACCGTTTTTAATATTATTAGTTTATGTAGTTTTGAATGAGGAACTGTATCAAAATGATAGTTCATGATAGCGTTAATTAAAAATACAGTTGAATATCAGAAACTGGTATTCTATAATGGCTCCTAACAGTTTCATATGGTGGATTTTAATCTACGTTATTACAAGCTGTTATCCCAACACAGTCCTCTTCTCATTCAAAACTATATAAATTATTAAAAATTATGAATTCAAAGGTAACCCTGGTAAAACAAATCCATTGATTCTCGCCAAATCTCATTGAATCTCACACAATGTTCTGACCAAATCTTATTCAACCATTTTCAATGAGATTTAATTAGATGAATATGTTTTCTCAATGTAATTCTGATTGAATCTTGCCAAACCTGATTGAGTCCCACGCTTCTGACCAAATCCCATTAAATTTCATTTCGTCAAATTCTATGGATTTTTTTAACCAGCGAAATTATAAGTGTTATAAGTGTTATCGTGTTGCGGTGACTGACATAACGGTTATCGCGCGTGCGCTAACACTCCAGACCGCCACATCCAAATATGTGAAGAGTCACGCCAAACTTATAATGTTTGTCACAAATCAGATTTATTAACTATTAACAAATCTGCATTCCAGCAAAATAAATCTCGTATTGATCGGAAACTAATTACTTACATCCAACTAGTTCTCAAATTCGATTTGAATGATTTGTATTTTACGTGGACTCATACTCAACTGTGATTTATCATATGAAAAAGAGATATCAAATCACTTTGTTATGAAATAAGAATCATTCGTTACTTAAAAGAAGTATGGAATTCTTAATATGAAATAAACGTACCAAATGAATGTTTTTTTCATTTGAAATGCTGTATAAAATAGATCCTACGTGTCCCAACTGTGATATTTGTTGATAGTTACTATATTTGTTGACAGTAAATGAATATTTCTCACTAAGTGACGAATAAATGTATTTATTTCATGTAACTAAATTCTTTTCTCAGTGTATCAATTCTTATCGATATCATTTCGTTTCATGATTATTTTCGAAATGTAGATTGCCTGATTCGATTGACATGAAGAGTTCATGAATCATCATAATTTTGTTTCTCTTTGGATATCCACCTTGTTTCTCGAACATTGCTGAAAATTCAGGTTATTTTGAAAAAAGTGTGGAAAGAGAATCATTTACTCCGATCTGGATGTGTGCCCCTCCCCCCAGAATTTTCTCATGTGGATTTCAACTTGATTCAGACAGAAGAATGGGGGACAGAAATGAATTATTGATTAAGGAATAATGTTATAAGAATTGTGATTTTGCGAACGCGCATATTTCCGCCCCGTATCATCCGATTGCAATGAAACTTTCACCACGTTCTAATTATGATCTGATAGTGGTCCCAAATAAGTTTTATCCTAATTCTTTGAGAACTGTGAAAAATTTTTGTTTACGATCCGCATTATTTGACAATATTTAGACAGCATGCTTTCCCTATGTCCTTATCATCCGATTGCCATAGAACTCTGATCACATTCAATTCACGAGGTATTGATTGTATGATATTAATTTTCAGGTGAATCGGAATTCAGGGAAGAGAAGTGTAAGCACTAAGCTCCGAGATGAAATTAAAAAATTTCGTAAATGCCACTATTGTGTGAATATCTTCGTTTTTTATTGTCCGATTTTGATGAATTTTTTATCACTGTTATTTGTGGGGTTGATAATGGGTCCATATCAGTTTCGCGTTGATCCGTTCAAAGGAACGGAATCCGCAAAAAAAGTGTGTTCAAAAATTGTGATTTGGTGAACGCGCATATTTTCTGTCTGATTATACGATTGCAATGATATTTATGTCACGTCTCAGTTATAGTCCCGTAGTGGTCAAATCATGCCTTCAGCATTGCAATTTCTGATTTTGAGGACAATATGGCTTCTGTCAGACGCTACTTCGATAAAAACGAGAAAGCTTCGTGCCTATCAATTGGCAGAGTTTTTTTTGGAAGCACTTCCCGCTGCGTTCATGCTATGCATTTGCCATAAAGTGAATCTCAATGCGGTAATTTCCTATGTTTTCCGGATTTTTAAGTTGTCTTTGTTTGCACTCTATAAATCTTTCCACTATCGATCTTCACCATGTATACGACACTCTATACTGTTTCTATACAATTCAGTGGCAAAAATTTGTTCCCCGACCAGATGGCGTTACTGTGAATTCCGGCGTACAATCTCTTTGCCCCTGACTCCCCTCGTTGACTAATTGAACATAAACAAAAACAGTGTCATCCGCGGTCAACCTCAAAAATTATTTCCAAACCTTATTATTTTATGTATGTTGGTATGCATTCAAATAACAATGAGATAAAATGATAATAATAATTGAAAAACTTACGACTTTATGTATTGCAGAAAATTTTGGATACATTTATATAGTTGCAAACGTGGTAAATAATTTGAAAAGTCAATTAAAATGCAGTAATCGAGAGAAGCGGTGTATATCGTTGTGCAATTTTGATAAAACTGAACCGAAGTTAAGCTGGTTCAAAGTGTCTCTTCACAAGAATCATAAAATTATTAGGGGAAAAAATGTTGAGACGTAATTTGAAAGATTCTCACACCGTATGTGAAAAATATTTCATGAAAAATAATATTCTTTTTCAAACGTTGCAAAAAAAATCCGAAAATCGTGTGTATTAGAATATTATTTTTGATAATACTGTTTCAATTCTCTTATTTATCATTACTCTAAGTCTTACTTATTTTTGCTTATTATAAATCCTGCTTTCAAATGACCGGATCGACTACCAGCGCCACCACGATCAAAGGGAACAAATTTTTGCCACCGCTAAGTTCGAGTGTCACCTACGTGATCTTCACTGAACAGTCCTGCAACTGAAAAATTTTGTTACGTTTGAACAAATCGTGTTTTCAGGGTAGGAGTTGTGCGGAATGAAGGTGAAACATTGGTGGAGGAATGGAAGCCATGGAAATAATTGAATATTCACATTTCCCTTACAGCACGACCACCGTTCCTCTACCTGGGCCTTCGGTGGAGAATTGGTGGAGAGATGGGAGCTGTGGAGTAAGGGGGAACTAAGGGAGTCTCCGTTGAGGCAACGGAGCGGCGACAGAGAAATGTCCGCCTCCTATATTCTCAATCGTATTCATGTTGGCGGATTAATAGATTCAGATTTGGTTATGTGAATGCACTATTATGAATTTTATTGAAAATACAGAGGGCGGACATTTCTCCGTCGCCTCACCGTTGCTTCATCGGAGACTCCCTTATTTCTCCCTTATTTCCACGGTTCCCATTTCTCCACCTCCATTCCACCGGAGTTCTAGGTGGAGGATCGGTAGTTGTGCTGTACGGGTTGGTTATGTAAATTCACTAATATGAATCTTATTGAGATTACAGTAAGCCGACTGTTCTTCGTCGTTTCTTCGTTGCCTCAACGGAAACTCTCCCTCTTTTCTCCTTCATTTCCACGGCTTTTATCTCTTCACCCATCTTCCGTCTTCGTTCTACCGAAGTTCTACACAGAGGAAATCTTACAACCATGGTTACTGTAGTCCTCCATGACTGGCTCGTGTTATACAATAAAATCATTCTAACACTGCTGGTTACTGCAGTAACACGAATCAATCGTGTCTCCACAGTAGAGAATGATATAGAAAAACGACTCTCTACTGCGGAGACACGACTGATTCGTGTGACTACAGTACCAGTAGTGTTGAAATCATTTTTTTGCATAACACGAGCCAGTCGTGTGGGTTACAGTAATCACTGGTGTAGGATTTTCTCCGTATAGATGCAACAGAGGATCGGTGGTTGATGCTGTACAAGCATACGCTACGCATTATATAAATAAAAATACCCATTTATGAATATTTGTGAATGATTTAACGATGATCTTGGCAAAAATGGGTACTGCACGCACATTTTCCATTCGCCAAACCGACTGAAATATAATATTCACACCCAAAAGCCCCTACGTGGGCAGCACACCTCGCGAGTCGGAAGATCCCAAGTAGCACCAAAATATACTATGAACGTTCTTCGAATATCCGAAATATGTTCTATGCATATTCCAATGAGACCGTTTCATAGGTGCTATGCATATTCATCGAACGTATGTAATGGAATATACGATGGGACGTCAATCGAACGTCGATTAAATGAATATCGTACATTTCGGATGTACTATGTACGTTTCAAGTATATTTAAAACAGTCTCATTCTCAGATGTGATTATGATCCAATAAAGGCTACGAGATTTCAACTTCTGTAAAGGGGACAAATTGCTTCCCCCTCTCCTCGGGGAAACATGAGGAGGAAGAAAAATGGTTTCTCCTACTTGGAGCCTCAAGGCATTTTATATGCAAAAATACAGGTGGATGGATCAACATTTGCACCTCCTACAATACGAGCTATTTTTAGCAAAAATTGTACATCTTTACCCCTCCGAGGGAGTTGGAAGGGGGAAGAGGAGGGCTGTGTGGCATTTCCCCCCTATTCTATACCTCAACGCCATGTTATATACAAAAAATGAGCTTGATCGGACGAATTCTACATCTACTACAATTTTTCGTATATCAGTTCAATTTTTGTTCAAATTTGAAAATTTTGAACGTGATGCGCGAACAGAAGATATTGTCAGATTTCAAAAATTTTTTTTTCCTGTGATTGTATTAACGAGTAGCAACTTTTCCGCACTATTACGATTCCATTCGGGAACTAATTTGTTTTCCGCTCCGGTTTAGCAGTGATGCCAGATTCGAGACCGGGACCATTTTTACCCTCTCCATCGACCGCTTCCCCTTTCTCCCACTATGCGGAATAAGTCGCGCGAGCGACAGAGAAAGAGTGACTATCACTCTCTCGCTCGCCCGGATTATTCCGCATGGTGGGAGAAAGGGGAAGCGGTCGATGGAGAGGGTAAAAGCGGTCTCGGTCTCGAATCTGGCATCACTGCGGTCTAGTGAGTATGTACATGATGAGTAAATCGTGTTCTCATGTTCATCTTGGGATACCTCTCAAGGGGCGATAAATTTAAGAGAGAGAGAGAGAGAGAGAGAGAGAAAGGAAGGGAAAGAATAATTCTGAGATTGTTGGAGAAATAGTGTCTGGCTCCGAAGCAGAAAGAGGGGGTGCGAGTTGAATACTATGCACTTATATCCAACCTGAAAAACTGCCCTATAAATAGGAAAAAACAAATGAGAGCTGCGGATATCCACTAAATAGTTTGAATTTTATAATATTGGTCAATTTTCCATTATCCTCCGATCATCCGTGGAACGGGAATACCAGTACGCCGTTCATCATTCGAATTCAGTATAAAAAGGATAACGTCCGGAAATTATATTTGTATTGTCAACAAGTATGACAAATATACACTGGGTTCATAAAAAAGGAAACGCGTACTTCGGTATTGTGCCCTTTCCCCCATGTCAAGCCTAGTCGGGTCACTGGCGGTTGCATGGCTGAAACGTCGCGAGAAATCTCAAAATACGATTCCTTAGAAATGATTGGCCATAACACTCTCGTATAACACATTATCAAAGATTGAAATAAAAATAAATCAATTCGTAAATTGTTTACTGTCTGAAAACAAAAAACGGACAGTTCGGTAATGTGTAAATAAGGTCAACAGCATGGTCATCCGGTTCAAAGTGCCAAATCGAATTCATTGAGAAAATTAGAGTTCGGAATATGGATATTCGGTACAACGAACATTCGATGTATTGTAGACCCATCCCTCAGATCTGATTGTTCAACAGTAACTGTACATCGGCCGATTATTGGTTGTGTTTACATTGCTGGACTTCCTGTAGAACTTTCTGCGCTTTATGTCATCTGTGATAGAATTTGACTCATTTTGAAGATCAATAGCACCCTAGAAGCTCTTTCCAGCAAAAATGGCTCAACACTATTCGGATATTCTTACGCCGGGTTCAATAAAAGTGACATTCGGGCAGGTTCACTTGTGATTATATTGTTGTTCCGAATATTTTTTCCCTTCAACGCATGAGAAAAACGAATTGAAAGATCCACACGGAGAAAAACGGATTGAAGTAACCAATTCGTTGGTTAGATGTGATCTAGCCAATTAATTGGTTATTACAACCATGTGGTTGACACAATGAATTCCATTGATTATAATCACCACGTCAAATACTTTGCCAGTTGATAGGCACATGGCTTGATTGGATTAGAGCAATGCCAATTTTAAAGAAAAGGTTTTTCTCATTACTATTCCATCTTTCAATGTATATTGGTTCAATTTTCATTCAGCCGAAACGAATTCAAAATCATAGGAGGCCAGTCTGAAACGAAAATGGAATCATCTTAGAGCCAATGTTGAAGCGTGGCATGAGTTTCATAATAATCAGTTAATTAGAAAATGAGATGTATGAGTGCACAAAAATGATCATCTTGGTCGTATACTCTTCTTTCCCAATTCAGTGCCTCTGAATTAATCAAGCATTACTTCAGTTCATAATTTTGCCAAAAATTTCACCTTGATTAGATGATCACCAAGAAAGTTATACGCGTAAGAGCAACCTTTAAGAAATCCTACAATTTCCTCTCAGAGCTTAAGCTTGTCCGTTCTATTCCTGTGTTTCTACTTGCGTGAAATTTATGTGACACAATTATCGCCTCATAAATTGAATTTACAGAGACTTTCATATCATTTGGATCATTCGAACACAAGGCAGGCTTGCTTTCAAAAAATGTCACCAAATATTACACATATTAGAAAATTTTTTTCCAACCTACACTTGATCTCTCAACCGATTTGAATGAAACTCATATGAGACCATCATGAACCCATATTACTACAGCGTAATATAAGTTTCATCGTAATCGAATGAGCTTCTCCAGTTCTTTACAATGAATGAAGCTGCAACTTAAATGAGACCACTGTCACACCGGTCTACAACTCTGATAAAAATTCCATGATGATCGGATGGATAATCCCAATGAAAGATATGCGCGTTCGTACAAATGTTGACAGACAGCAGACAGACGGACAGACGGGTACAGAGCCGAATTTGTTCTTCGAGTTCTGGGGAGCCTTTTGGTGTAAGAAATTTTGATTTTCGACACCAAACATTATTTTGGCCTTCCCCATAATTATTGAGCTCTCTATCGAGGAAGCAAAAATGTAGTTAGAGCAACCAACCGAATTGTTTGTAACAACCACATAGTTGATTGTGATAACCAACTAATTGATTAGAGCATGTTCAACCAACGAATTGGTTACTGCAATCATTCATTATTGTCCATTTAGTTTTTCAATTTCAATACTCATATATGTGTTACCTGCAACGAAAATTTTTGATATTGTTAAATTTTTAGAAAATTCCGGTTGGACCCACCATTTATGTTACAATTCAAAGTTTTTGTCCTGTAGCCCTGAATAGCACAAAAGTGCAAAAATGATTTCTTAAAACCTCATAATGAATTCCTTGAATTCCAATTACAACACTATATTATCGGAGTATTTAGATTTCTAAATGAAATACGTTGTTTAAAAACGATATTGAGAAATTATAAGAGTTTATCTCCTCACATTTGCTTGAATTCGATGATCACTTTTTTTCAGTAAACGATTCAAACTTCAACCATATCAAACTGTATGAACCCTGTGGGAAAGATTTCATAAGAACTGATACATGGAATCTGAGACTTTATGAGATTTTATATAAACATTCATCCAGGGATTATGAGATTTTATAATACCCTTCTGAGATTCAATCAGCACAAAATTAGATTATATCAGATTTTGTAAGCCATCGTGGACAATCTCATAGACACATAAAATGAAGATTCCCTATGAGAGTTTGATGTGCGTTTATCCACTGATCATGAGATTTTATACAGTCAAACCACCTTATATGCAACTTCTCTCCGTTCTTCATCTTTTATTTCCCTTGATAGGAATGAGAAATAAATTCGATATAGAAAAATGATACGGTCCTGAGCAGTTCAATATAGTTTCGACTGTAATATCGTTATGAGAATTAATAAGTACAAAATTGAATTTCATCAGATTTTATAAGCCATTGTGGAAAATCTCATAAAGACGTATAAAATAAAAAATCCCTAATGAGACTTTGATGTGTGTTTATCCAGAAATGTATCAGAATGTATCAGCACTTATCGGACTTTTTCAACAGGAAATATTTCAAAATAATACCATGAGTGAGTTTGAGAATTTTGTTTCTGTGATTCCTTGGAATGTAGAGATGTTTTCTTGACATGGGTGTCATTGAGTTTTTGTAGAACAACTTTGGCAGTACTCGGATCCTTATCATTGACAGACTTCTTTTTTCGCTTGTTCTTCTTTTTAACAACTGGTGGAGGTGTGTTCGCATCAGAAGAGTTCTCTTCCGGTTTTGGTGGTTGATATTTATCAGTTTTACGTTTAACTGGTGTGATCTCCTTAACAGTTTGCTCTATGGTACTTAAATAGAGTGGCAGTTTCATAGTAGAACTATCTAAACCGTTTTCCACCAAACTATTATTCGACACGGCTGGAGGTAAGAAGTTTTGCGTTATTCTCTTAATAGTTTCCGTTATTTCCGGTTCGTGTTCTCGATTGAAATTGTGGGAAGCAGTTATTACGGATTTTTCTAAAGTAGGCAGTCTCAAATCTTCCAAACCAAATGGTTGGTTTCGAGATGATGGCGGTTTATACATGAGAGTAAAATCATCTGTATCGTCATCTGACACAACCTCCAAACACCCACGTCGTTGCGTTATGAAATTCAATTTCACGCCTAGCTCTGAGTTTTGGAATTCTTTTTCCTCTGCATTGAATGCGGTAATCAAACTTCCATCCCTGTCTGTATTGTTAAGTGTTCCAACTGGCATTTTTAGGTTTTGAGAATTGGAGATTTCATCCACGCTACCATTAAGTGTATGATCTAGAGATTTCAGGGGTAGATGAGTGTTGTTAACAAGACCATCCGCGGTTTCTTTCAAAGGAGATTCTGATTGATGATTATTATACATCCAACTCGGTCCTTCAAGAGGATCTTCTCCACTCGAAATGTTGTCATGCCTTTTACTCAATGTTTTATTCTTCTTCGTATTATTGGTGCTACTACTGGAACTTTCTGACGTGGTACTTCCTTTTTTAATGAGATCAGGTTCGAGTTTACTGTAATTCCCTAAAGTACAATCAAACGACATTTCTGGATCGGAGATTCTGCTCGTTGCTGATACATCTCGAATCGTATCGATTTGCAATGGATTATCGTGGGCAGTGCTATTCCGCTCTTCGTTCAACTGTGGAAATAATAGATAAATTCGATTAATGATTCTCAGTCAATTCCTATTGGAAAGGTCTTATGAATTCATTAGGTTTCATATAGTTATTCCTAGAACAAATATCACGTCCGAATTCTTTTCCATGTAACACAATGTACAAAAGAAGGGGGTAAACCACTCTAGAAGCCGAAGCAAAAGGAAGTTTCGGAAATATGATCCCGAAAAAATTATCTAACATATCCAAATTTTGTGAAAGGTTTTTTGTTATTAAACTTACTATAAGTTCTTTATCAGAGTGTGTACCAGTCCCAGAGATTCAACAAAATGGACCAGTCATACGTTTCCATTGAATAGACAGACCGATGAGAGGAAGAGGAATTTCAAGGAGTGAACAACCTGTTTATCATGGGTCCTTATTCATTATTGAAGTGTATTTTAAGAGGGTCTAAGGGGTTAAATATATAAAAGTTGTCCCCGGATGTATCGAGTTAAAATTGACAGTACAGATAACTATGGTTATAACGTACAATGGTCCCACAGGATAACTTCGAAATCCACACGGCAAGGTTCTTATAGAGAGGAAAAGTTAGATCAAACAAATTAATTTTTTCAAAAAAAGGTCGATGCGATTTCGATCAAAAAATTATATGTTATAGTTTCCAATGAGACCACTCAGAGGAAGGAAATAGAAGGAATTTGGATGAGAAATATGGGTGGAAATATTTATTGTTAATTTTCACCGAATTTTTTTGTGGTCATGTTGTGATGATACACCTACCAATTATTCTTTAAAATACCCTTTCAGACTTTCAAAAAATAAAGGCGCTTTGCAACAGGATGTGTTTTTTGCTTTTCAATATTATTTCTTATTTTTAGCAATTGTTGGCCCCAATCGAGAAAACATAGCAATTTCAGAATTCCACGCAAGATGAGACCCCCGGCATCCACTGATTTTGCCTACATGTAAATCCGCCACTGCAGCTCAACTAAGCGCTTGTGGTAATATATGAAACTGAATAACTTCAATGAATCGCAGAATTATGACAATGTAAAAATAATAATTACAAGTGATCGAGTTTAGGTAATAATTTGTAGATACACATATATAAATCAATACAACGAACGGCAGTAGTTACTGTATTGCAACAAACTAAGGATAATTGCGGTATTGTTTGATGATAATGAAAAATATACTTAACAAAAACGAGTAAAACCGATCGCATCGCAAAGTTAATTTCATTATTTGTGTTTCTTTTTTAGATCCCATTGATCTGGTCTTGATGTGAACTCATCCGGTTTTTTGTATATTATTTGTTCACATAATACCGTATGCTGAGGTTACTTTGAAACTACGGGATTATATTGTGACACATGTCAAAACCACTCTGAATCGCTTTCCATGCGTTTTTTGAATATTCCTGAAGTTTGAATCGTTTATTGAAACGGATTGGTAACCGAGAAACGGGAATGATCACCTGTCAAAGTCCCAAATTTTTGCGATACATTCTTCAAACGATATTTTTCATTCCAAGGAGTCGATTCACAAACATCAACACCGATGATTTATCAAATTTTGTGAGTTTGAATTTTGGATTCGTTTCTATAAACGATTCAAACGTCAAGAACATGTTCTTGAGTCTCTCAATCGATGTCTATCATTCTCTTTTCTCAGCGGAAATTATTTCCGAATCATTATAAAAGAGAATATATATGAAAATCTATGTCACAAAGTAACTCAGTGTCGGACTGGCCCACCCGACTTCCCGGCGATCGCCAGGGGCCTTTAGGTATTTGGAGGCCCATTTAATTTTTAGCTTGCAGTGTTCTTTTTTTGTAGGAATTATGGTGAATCTTGATTTCCTCAAAACTGCCGTACAACGGAGAAGCCTTGTTAAGTGCAATTGGATCGAAACTGAGAAAATCGACATTTACTATTTTCCTTCACACGGAGAAAAATTTGGGGTAGCAGATACAGCAATTGCGATGAATTTGACAAAATCCACATGTAAATATAGAGATAGCATTTCTGCGGTGGAAATTCTACATCATTTTTGCTGTAAATTGGAAACGTCGCAATTCTACCGCAATCTGATGTAATTTTAACATACACACTTCATAACTATCACATACATCAAATGTAAATTCTATTGTCGTGATGAATGAAATATAAACAGTATGACAAGCGATATTTACTTCAAACTTATGAAATTTGTACATCAGTCTGATGTAAAATACATGTTAGGATTTTTGAATAAAATTTCAATTGCTCATTCATATATTTTACGCATACGCGAGAACTACGATAATAACTACAACAATTTTTGTTAATTTTCCAAAAGCCACAAAGATGGGGATAAAATTTAAGTGATTAAAATTTTACATTATTTGCGCCGCATTTTTATGAATTTTCACTGACAATTGAAATAAAAAAAATTGTATCTTCCCAATTAATTCTTGCTGTTGTGTTTTTTGTTGAATTTGCAATGAGACAATATATACAAATACAGTTTTGAGCAGTGAAATGAACTTTAATCACTCAGCTTGAATTATCTTACATCTTACATATTACATATTACAATAAGATACAATACAATATTATGTCGCCTTATTCTATCATTATCACTAACCGTACGCTATGGGTGAAGATTCAAGTTTTTAATATATATCAAATGTAGGAACAAACTGATACTCGCGGAAAACTGTTGAAACTGTTTGCGCCATCTTTGTGACGCGATTTTAATCATTTTGAACTAAAAGGAGTGTTACAAAGCTTCTCAGTAGTATTACCAACACAGGCGAGTAGTTTTTGCAGAAGCAATTGTTGAATACACATCAGATTGCGGTAACTGTATATTTGAGAATGAGAATAAAATTCCTGGGAAATAAATCAGATGATCATTCAAAAAAGCATGAGTGACATTAGCAACTGTACTTGTTGAATGTACATTGGATTGCTGTAGAATTGAATAAGTGGAAATGTGGTTGAGCATGCCTTATGGCATCACGTTCGTGAAAAGTAGATTCAGTCGAGTGTAATGGAAAATTTACATTGTTCGTGGTCAATAATATCATAATAAATATATTTTCAGATTGGCGTAATTTTTACAATCTTCCAAAGCAATGATCATGTACGGATCATGTGAGTTTCATCAAAATTAATGTAGAAATTACATTTAAAGGTTTATCTATGCACTGATGTTAAATTTACATTATAATTTTTTTCCGTGCATAATTCTGTCATAGGATGAAGTTTTTATAAATGTAACATTCTTTTTATAGGAAACCGGATGCGTTCTGTTCAATTCTGCAGAGAAAAATTAACATTTCTAACGATAACTATGTGAAAATGGACTTGAGGTTTTCTTTTTCTCCAAAATACTAGCGAAAAAAGCTATAAAGTCACTTGCGGCTTTTTTCCAAGTATAAGTGCTCGAGATCGCCGTGCCGTACTACGGAAGAAACTACCTAAGTACATCCCCTTCCAATGATCTTGATTTTAGATGAAACATTTTAAGAATAAACCAGTGTTTATTGCAAAGAGCATACTGTCGAAAAAAGTAAATTCCTTCTATAGGAAATTTGTGAAATTGCTTGCACATTGTAACAGGTTTATTTTATAGTTTTCGATTAATTTTTATTGAAAATGTTCATTCATCAACAGATAACCTATACTTTGATACCTTTTCAATCTACTACAACTAACATAATTCAATTACTGAAGAATTACACCAATCATTATCCCGAAAAGAAATCATTTTGTGTGACTTCATTTGATCATACATTTGATCATATGGATTAAATCCAAAATTCAGAAGGGCAATGGTCACATGTAATCATATAAAATTATTCTTTCCTGGTTAGGAAAAAGCTAGTTATAACCAGGATGAGCTTGTGATACAATCCGTTACTTTAGTATTTCTTATCACATTATGCGTGTGCTTTATGAAACTCGTACGGAAATATTTCGCTGGAATAAGCATGAATAATCTCTGAGAGACATCGCATTTTCTCTGTAAAAACTCTGACAAACGGTGAAATTTTGATGAAAAATCTAATAAATTTGGAACATTCTGTACAGACTTTTTTTCAAATTTTTTCCAAAGTCTATAACAGTTCTCCATTCTCTTTTTAGACAAATAGAAACGGAATTGCACTCTGAAAAAATTCTGAAAAAACTCCAATAAATTTCCAACATTTCTCTGATCATTGAAAAAAAATTTCAATATTCAAGCACTTTTTCACATATGATATTCGGATGTAGCATATGAATCTACTGATGAAATATAAAAATTTTTCAAACGTCAGAAATTTATCTGAGTTTTATTAGAATTTTCCCAAGCACAATTCCGTTCCTATTCCTCTGAAAGAAGAATGAAAAAACCGTGATGAAGTCTGAAAAAAGTATGTACAAAATATTCCAAATGTATTAGATTTTTCATTAAAATTTCAGAATGTCTCAGAGTTTCTGCAAAAAAAATGCGAGATTCTTCAGAGTTTATTGATAGTTATCTGCACGAAATATTTCCGAGTTCAGCCGAAGACAGTCGAGGATTATCGGAATGTACTTAGGTATCTTATCCCAAGTATGAGAAGGCTGAACTCGAGCTATTTACAACGAAAGAAACTACCTAAGTACATACGATGTTGTTGCGTTGTATTGCGAGCCGTTCTCGGACTCTTACAACCAAAAATCCGCGTAATGTACTTGACGATCTTTCTCCGTTGTATTTCCAGAAATTTCGTTACCTTTTCGAAGCGATTTACAAATCCTCTGTTACTTACGACATTTTCTATCATAATTGCTTCATATTTTTCCTGTTTTTTATCGTTATTACTCTGGAAGTATTTGTTATTTCGAATTTTTGCAAATACCATAAAATAGAGGATTTTCTAAAGAATCCAATGATATAAAAAACTCATTTTCGTAAAAAATGTGACTTAACAAGGTTTTCCCGTTGTACGGCAGAAAAGTATGCCCCTCCTAGAGGGCCCAACATAATTCTCAGCTGGGGAGCTTGATACAAGCCGGCCCGCCACTGAAGTAACCCCGTGTCATCACAAAATAACCTTAGTTCGCAATACTTCGTATGCGTAGTTTTTATATCAGCAGAACGCATCATTATGTTGCACGCAAGCACGACCCTCTGCACTGAACTTTTTCTTTAGTTATGAAGTACCTTGAAAAAAAATCTGAATGAAACATATGTTGAAAGAAATAGTCTGAAGGTTATTTTAACCTTCTGGCGGGCGCGTGATTTTTTTTACACGAGCGGGCGCGCTGGTGTACAAAGTACACAACGCAAGATTGATACAAATATGGGGCGAATAGACAATTCATGGTAGAATACTGATACACAGAGGATGTCTGATATATATAAAACTTCATGAACAACATTAAATTTGCAGTGATCAAAAAAACAGAGAATAAAAATTGTAAAATAAAATACATCATTTCTGACAAGTTACGGACGTCAAAGAATGTTTCTCACATATGAATCTATAACACTGGATACATTTTTGTGTAGTCCTTGTGTTATCACAAAGCTTGCATCTGCCGTGCTTTCGATTCTCTTGGGATGCTTTTCCAGTTTTGACAGGAACATACTTTTTTAGGAAAGTTTGAATGTCTTTGGGCAAAGAAATGATCAACAACGGAGGAATACATCTGACTCTCAAGCCGATCGTATTCCGTTTTCTTCCCAAGTAGCACCAGAATATACTATAAACATTATGCGAATATCCAAAATATGTTCTATGTGCATTCCAATGAGACCGTTTCATATGTGCTATGCACATTCATCAAACCTATGTAATCGAGAATATACGAGGGTACGTCAATTGAACTTCGATTGAATGGATATCGCACATTTCGAATGTACTATGTACGTTCTAAGTATATTCAAAACAATCTCATTCGAATATTCTATGAACGTTTATTATATATTTTTCGTACCTCATTCATACATTCGACGAACGTTTCTATTTCGTATATACTTTGAACTTGTACTGTTGCTTAGATTACTATGATGGCACTATTTTCGCGTCTCCTAGATTATCAAAAACGTGTTTCAGATACTTCAACCTGAGAAATATGGTCTGACAATTTGGATTTTTATTGTTCTTTGGATCCAAAATGGCGTCTAAAAGCCGAGATTCACCAAAGTTTCTTTATTTTTGATTTTTTCAAGATTTTTCATAACCAAATGATATTAGATAAGTTATTTGGAGTTATAGACCACTCATTATGATATATGAGAACAATGTGAGCTCATATTAAGGTATTTTATGATTGCAGCATGTACATGGTAAAAGAAAACCGGTTACATTTTGAGTTTCATCAAAGACCGAAAAGGTCCGGCACTCGCCAATTGTGATTATATATGGTTTTGATCATAACTGAACTGAATTGGAGATAGGTTTTTCTGAATTCAAAATGGTAGATCCAATATGGCTGGATTGATATGAAATAATCCATTATTACAAAAAACTACATGCTGAAATTCTTATTATAAAAATCATGTTCTTCATCTTGTTACGTCAAAACCTTTGCAGTTTATCTATGAATGATGGATTTTTCGAGGAATTGCCAAATCAGAGTCTGACAACCCTATTGATACCCCGCTTCAGTTAGGAAAATCCTACACAAGGACCGGGCAAAAGATGCTTCAATGGAATTCTTTCGTTATTTACAATTGAACAATATAATTCATTCGAAAAAAGAAGAATATTTGTTCTAAATTGAATAAATTGAATATTTATAGTTGAGTTTGATACAAATTTTATTTTGAACACTTATTGAATAATTCTCATTATTTTTATAATTCAAAATTTATGTTGATCCATAAGTATGATTTGAAAATTGGTCAACATTGATTTTTTCTTTGATTCATTCTATTAGAGAACGCTGGGAAACATGAATATAGAATTCGTTAAGTTTCTTTTTGTTTGATAAAAATAGGAATCGAACACGGCTGTAAATGCGTTTCCTCCGATTATGATTTTTAAGAAAATAAAAAAAAAAACAACAACCTAATTCAAATTTGCAAATCACGATCGGCAACGATAGAAGAGAAAAGAAGTTTATTGATTTTGAGTACAAGTGCGAGAAAAAATAAGGGTTCGATTATACGTAGAATTTGGATTATTGAAGGGGAAATGAACTTGATTTTATCTTTTAATATCTTTAAGCAATTCTGCGTATGATTATTCTTTAGCGTCATTCTAAAATTGATATCTCTAATAAAATCAAAAAAAGAAGCCAAGTTGAAATGGATAATTCAGTGAAACCTCGCAATAAGAAACCTCCCCAGTTTCTCGCTCGCTTCCCCCATTCCGAGCTCAAATTTCTTCTGCGCGCAACCCCGCAATAAGAACATTGAGTTTTGGAAGTCATTTTGAAACAAAACCTTGGTGATATTTGAATATCAGCCCATTTTTATAATTCGTAATCGAATAAATATTATATAAATATTGAAAAAAAGTTCAAGTTATCCTTAGAAATGACGAACATAGGATTTTTGAACATTGAAATACATTTAATCAAAGATCTTCATATAGAGCATCAAAAGCCGTAGTAATTGAAAAAGATTCTGAACCTTGTTGAAAACGGTTTCCAACTGTAATAGGATGGAGCTTGTATTGGTGAAGGCTGCATTTATCCGGAAAAATAGTACATTCATTGGGAGTAACGAAGTTGACTACTGGAAATAAATGGGAACTTTCAGACTCCTCGACCCCTTCTGTAATGAGCATATTTGAGAATAATTTTCTTTTTTACTTTTATTTTGTAAATAAGCGTAAATAAATAAGCATAAGCGCATGTAAATAAGCGTTGAAACAAATGACGGGCGATCACAGCTCGAATGGCTAAAGCGAAGTTTCTTAATGGGGAGTCGTCGCCGAAAATGCGAGAGGAAGACAGAAAGAGCGAGGAGTATCGGCAATGTAGGAGTAGTGAGGGAACCCTGATTCGCGGAAAAACTCTTCCCCTTGGGGGCTTTCATTTTCTTATTGCGGGGTCTTATTGTCCCACATTTTCACCATAAAGGGTAAATAAAACCGTTAATTGCTGATTAAGAAAACAACTCTTTCACAAAAGAAACATTTTGTTGATAGGAACACATTTTTGATTGGATTTGTATTTATATTGAATAAGATTTCAACACTTCTGGTTAACACTTTCAAAGGTAGACACTAAATTCGATATGAATTTATCAATAAAAATCCCTCAACGAGTTGGAGGAAAAATACATTCATCTACAATGGGAGTGTCTATAGGGTAAAAGAACTCTGTTTTACCCTAATGTTTTCTCTTTATTAATTATCCATGCATACGCTTGCGCTGTGGGGGTTGTAGTTGAGCCTTATTGACTAGGGTTGCCAACTGTCCCGATTTCATCGGGATGTCCCGATTTCAGACCTCAGTGTCCCGGGTCCCGACGGAGACCCTAGCGGGACGCTATCTGTCCCAATTTTTGAAATCGATCAATTTTCAACATATTCATCTTCGCCTTCCATGTTTTCATCTTTCTGAACCCTTATACCACAGGGTTTTGTGGTATCACATATGATTAAAAAATTTTTTTTCCACTGTCCCGTCTTCTCTTGTTGGTCCCGATTTTTTTTCAACAGAATCCCGAAAAATTGACTTTCAGAGTTGGCAACCCTACTTATGACGCTATGCATTAGTGCGCAGGTCATTGAAATTTGAATCAATAATAATAACAAGTACACCTGTTCACTAGATGTATGAGGACGTTTCGGAAGGCATATTTTCAGGGCCACGAGGAATCTCGAAAAAAGTAACGGTGATAAGTAAGTCTTGATAAAAAAAAACAGCACACGTGATACGAAGAAAAGCTTTATTAGAATTCAAACTATTGAGCACGTACATACCAGGTGTGTAAGTATGGAACCGGAATTTGACCATGGGTGGCGCTAGATGTCGATGCAGTTACCGACACGTCGCGTCGGCGGTGTCTTGTTATGGTATTGATATCAGACAAAGATTTTCAACTCACAATAACACGAGTTTCATTCAGCAGCATTAGTTTATTAGAGATAACCATGTCGAGTCTTGTGCCGACAAATTACGATTTGCGGACAGCACTACTTTTCTGTTTTCATCTGAAGAAAACCGCAGCCGAATCGCATCGAATGCTTGTGGAGGCGGTTGGTGAGCATGCTCTCGGTAAAACACAGAGTTTCGAGTGGTTCGAACGGTTCAAAATAGGTGATTTTGACGTCAGGAACGAAGAACATGCACGGAAAGAAGAAAACAGCACTGGTTACTGTCCGTAACAGCAATCAGTTGAAAAACAAATGAAAACACGCTTGGATGATAGAGGTTAGCGCGATCACAGTGATGTGTACTGCAGTGAAATTCGTCAATGCTGCTTGGACATTAACGGTTACTGGGAGACGCAGTAATGAACGGCGTGAGTTTGATTTTGTATTTGTTTTCAATGAATTACTGCGATTCACAGTAACCATTGCTGTTTTCTTTTTTCCGTGTGGAAGACCACCGAAAAAGTTTGAAGACGCTGACCTGCAAACACAACAACAACTGGCGGACCAGTTGAAAGTGACCCGAGAAGCCATCTCCCTTCGGTTGAAAGCCATGGGAAAGATACAAAAGGTGGGGAAATGGGTTCCACATGAACTCAACGGAAGGCAGCAGGAAAACCACAAAACATCATGCGAAATGCTGCTCACCAGGTCTCCAAGAAAGTCATTTCTCCATCAAATTGTGACTGGAGATGAAAAGTGGATATATTTCGAGAATCCTAAGCGCAAAAGGCCATGGGTTACTCCGGGTGAACCATCAACATCGACGGCAAGACCGAAACGCTACAGACGAAAGACAAGGCTGTGTGTTTGGTGGGATCAGAAGGGCGTAATCTACTACGAGCTGCTGAAAGTGTCAATACTCAACGCTACCGACAACAAATGATCGATTTGGATCGAGTTTTGCGTGAAAAACGACCGGAATACCAACAAAGACAACACAAGGTGATTTTGCTGCATGACAAATTCAACAATTCCTTTGGCAGATTCTTCAGCACGCGGCTTACTCACCAGACCTTGCCGCATCCGATTACTAGTTGTTTGCATCGATGGGACACGCACTTGCTGAGCAGCGCTTCATTTCTTACGAAGATTTACGAAAATGGCTCGATGACTGGTTTGCCTCAAAAGAGCAACAGTTCTTTTGGCACGGAATCCACAAATTGCCACAAAGATGAAAAAAATGTATAGATAGCAACGGACAATACTTTGGATAAGTTACTTTGTATCATGTCATTACAATAAACGTGTTTTTTCTGTACAAAAATTCCGGTTTCATACTTACACACCTGGTACAGGTCCGCTAGAAGCGAGAGCAGAAGAACAAGTAAGCAGGGTACGCAAGCCACCGTGTTAATCACCGAAGTTGTGTATTTCATCTTCCACAGTACCAGGTGGCGTTAGTGTGTGTGGGGAATTTTACCTACACAAATGCGTTCTCATATGTGAGCGGGGAATCCCATAGGCTACTACACACACATGCAGGGTACTGAATATACGTGTGATAGATATATAGGTATACTTATATATAATAATTTTTTCTATTTCAGATATTTAATTTCCTGATTTTTAAAAATGCTAACTCATTAACAAAATAAAATTTCAATTACAAAAAATCAATATTAATTGGAATGAATAAATTCACAATTCAATTCAGTGTAAAATGAATGAAAATGACACAAATGCTTGTTTTTCATTTATAATCATTTTTTACAAAATTTCATCATGAATTCAAGCATCTCAACTGATATTAATTTTTCTCAACTGAAAATGAAATTTCATTCATAACTCAACATTCCTATAAATCAAGTAATTAAGTATCTGAAATGAAAAAAGTTATTATTGGAATTCAAAAATAAATATATTATGAGTAAATTGAAGGTGGTTACTTGGAATTACATCAACTTAGCCAATATTCAAAGGTATATTTATAACAAAAGGTGTGTATTTGGTAAGTGAAAAATTTCAACATATATATCCACTTTATATACCAAAATTGGTTTCATAATCCATATTTCACAAATTATACTGTACAATTTTGCAGTACAAAGTATTTTGTATTTCTATTACGTATTATAAATATACTTTTGAATATGCTTCATAAGAATTAGACAATTATAAAAATTTATTCACTTCACTTATGTTACAAACTGTGTACACTTAAAAACCATATAAACATTGTAATAATACTTAAAAACAACCACGCTTGAATATTGGGATTATTTTATCAATGGTCACAGATAATGTAAAAACACATTGTTTGATACATTGCTCTGCACGAACTTTTCCAAAGAAAACAGTGGAGAATTTCATTTTTATGTTTTTTCCATGTTTACAAAACACGTTAGGGTTACACTGCAGGAAATATTCAATGTACATTACCTATTCAAAGTTTGGAGAAATCACAATCAACTGTGAAAGTACTGTGTTCAGCGTTAGGGAAATATACTTTTTATTCTAACAGCCCTACGCTCAATGTTATGATATCACAAAACTTTTGTAATCTGTTCGCATCCAGCATAAGTGATAAAGTTTCCTACGCTGGATGTTGAAAGTTTACAAGAGTTTGGTGATATCACAACATTGAGCGTAGGACTGTTACAATCAAAAGTATATCTTCTCTCCGCTGAGCACAGTATTTTCACCAAAGACTGATTTTTCCAAAGATTGGATGAGTAATGTATGTTGAATGTAAACCCCTGAGGGTACACAAACCTCAAGTGGCGAAAAAGTTTGGCGTAGTTCACTATCCACAGAACCAGGCGCCGCTAGTGTACCTGGCTTGATTTCCCTCTCCCTGATTTAAAATCAGAGATGCTATATTTGCAGTGGGGCGCAGTGATGCCAGCATTTGGTCGACCGAGTCGATTTTCCCTCTCCATCACATCTGTCTGTATAGAAATGTCACACACACAATCAAAGCTTCGACAAAAGAAATTTGATTGTATACAGCTTGATGGAGGGGGAAAATCAACTCGGTCGACCAAATGCTGGCACCACTGGTGGGGCGACGATTGTGAATAAGGTCAGGTCGTGAAAAGTGAACAGTGGTGAAAAACAGTGAACAGTGAACTTTTTTGATCAACCTAAATATCAAAGTTTGAATAGAAAATTTCCTGTTTATCGATGCAAGTCTTGATAGAAATCTCAAAAGTGATGTACGTATGTTAAGAAATGTGTGTAAGTGCTTACTTTGTACCAAAATTATTCTGTTAGAGCAAGAGGTGTTCAAATATGTACAATTTTTCCATATTTATTGTATTAGAATTGTACCTACACAATATGAATTACTGCGATGAAGGGCTGAAAGCTTTGATTTTGAAGTTCATCAAAGGAGCCACTAATTTGAATCAATCTCACTATGATTCGAATGAGAAGTACAAAACATAAGTTGATCAAATTTCCCTGTCAATACTCCCATAATAGTAACATTAAGTGTAACATAAAAACCTTAACATAAAAAACATAACCTTCAACATAAAGAAAAGAGCCTCAAGAAACAGTTCATCGACTCACCTTTTGCTAAACATGTACAATCTCTTGAATTATTCCTATAAACTTTTATCATTGGAAAGGATATTTCCAATTTGTATTTATATTTATGGGTTTTTGTGATAAAGATTAAGCCTTGCGACATAGTATTAGCAGTTATAATTTTTTGGTTGACCTTTGTATCAAACCCAAGTTTCAAATGTGTTATAAATATCATTAGAATTCTAAGATGGATAATATTTATAATACATTTGCAACTTGGGTTTGATACAAAGGTCAACCAAAAAATTATAACTGCTAATACTATGTCGCAAGGCTTAATCTTTATCACAAAAACCCATAAATATAAATACAAATTGGAAATATCCTTTCCAATGATAAAAGTTTATAGGAATAATTCAAGAGATTGTACATGTTTAGCAAAAGGTGAGTCGATGAACTGTTTCTTGAGGCTCTTTTCTTTATGTTGAAGGTTATGTTTTTTATGTTAAGGTTTTTATGTTACACTTAATGTTACTATTATGGGAGTATTGACAGGGAAATTTGATCAACTTATGTTTTGTACTTCTCATTCGAATCATAGTGAGATTGATTCAAATTAGTGGCTCCTTTGATGAACTTCAAAATCAAAGCTTTCAGCCCTTCATCGCAGTAATTCATATTGTGTAGGTACAATTCTAATACAATAAATATGGAAAAATTGTACATATTTGAACACCTCTTGCTCTAACAGAATAATTTTGGTACAAAGTAAGCACTTACACACATTTCTCAACATACGTACATCACTTTTGAGATTTCTATCAAGACTTGCATCGATAAACAGGAAATTTCCTATTCAAACTTTGATATTTAGGTTGATCAAAAAAGTTCACTGTTCACTGTTTTTCACCACTGTTCACTTTTCACGACCTGACCTTATTCACAATCGTCGCCCCACCAGTGGTGCCAGCATTTGGTCGACCGAGTTGATTTTCCCCCTCCATCAAGCTGTATACAATCAAATTTCTTTTGTCGAAGCTTTTATTGTATGTGTGACTTTTATATCCAGACAGTTGTTATGGAGAGGCAAAATCGACTCGGTCGACCAAATGCTGGCATCACTGCGCCCCACTGCAAATATAGCATCTCTGATTTTAAATCAGGGAGAGGGAAATCAAGCCAGGTACACTAGCGGCGCCTGGTTCTGTGGATAGTGAACTACGCCAAACTTTTTCGCCACTTGAGGTTTGTGTACCCTCAGGGGTTTACATTCAACATACATTACTCATCCAATCTTTGGAAAAATCAGTCTTTGTGAAAATACTGTGCTCAGCGGAGAGAAGATATACTTTTGATTGTAACGATCCTACGCTCAATGTTGTGATATCACCAAACTCTTGTAAACTTTCAACATCCAGCGTAGGAAACTTTATCACTTATGCTGGATGCGAACAGATTACAAAAGTTTTGTGATATCATAACATTGAGCGTAGGGCTGTTAGAATAAAAAGTATATTTCCCTAACGCTGAACACAGTACTTTCACAGTTGATTGTGATTTCTCAAACTTTGAATAGGTAATGTACATTGAATATTTCCTGCAGTGTAACCTAACGTGTTTTGTAAACATGGAAAAACATAAAATGAAATTCTCCACTGTTTTCTTTGGAAAAGTTCGTGCAGAGCAATGTATCAAACAATGTGTTTTTACATTATCTGTGACCATTGATAAAATAATCCCAATATTCAAGCGTGGTTGTTTTTAAGTATTATTACAATGTTTATATGGTTTTCAAGTGTACACAGTTTGTAACATAAGTGAAGTGAATAAATTTTTATAATTGTCAAATTCTTATGAAGCATATTCAAAAGTATATTTATAATACGTAATAGAAATACAAAATACTTTGTACTGCAAAATTGTACAGTATAATTTGTGAAATATGGATTATGAAACCAATTTTGGTATATAAAGTGGATATATATGTTGAAATTTTTCACTTACCAAATACACACCTTTGTTATAAATATACCTTTGAATATTGGCTAAGTTGATGTAATTCCAAGTAACCACCTTCAATTTACTCATAATATATTTATTTTTGAATTCCAATAATAACTTTTTTCATTTCAGATACTTAATTACTTGATTTATAGGAATGTTGAGTTATGAATGAAATTTCATTTTCAGTTGAGAAAAATTAATATCAGTTGAGATGCTTGAATTCATGATGAAATTTTGTAAAAAATGATTATAAATGAAAAACAAGCATTTGTGTCATTTTCATTCATTTTACACTGAATTGAATTGTGAATTTATTCATTCCAATTAATATTGATTTTTTGTAATTGAAATTTTATTTTGTTAATGAGTTAGCATTTTTAAAAATCAGGAAATTAAATATCTGAAATAGAAAAAATTATTATATATAAGTATACCTATATATCTATCACACGTATATTCAGTACCCTGCATGTGTGTGTAGTAGCCTATGGGATTCCCCGCTCACATATGAGAACGCATTTGTGTAGGTAAAATTCCCCAGACACACTAACGCCACCTGGTACTGTGGAAGATGAAATACACAACTTCGGTGATTAACACGGTGGCTTGCGTACCCTGTGTACCCTGCAAGTAAGTAGTGTAGCGACAACGGTCGCCCGAGCCAGCCAGACATGAGTGGCGCAACATTCGCAAGTGTTTATTTCCATAACACTCCCACTTGAACTTGCAAGTGTTGCAAAAATTGAAACAAAAACATACAATCTTTGAACATTATAATTGAAGAAACCTTAAATCGGAACTTCACAGAGCGGTTGTACTTTTCATATTGATTAGGTCTCGCAAATACTCAAATGACTTCACGGGTAGCGCCTAGTGGTGGGCGATATTTACAAAAATATCGATATTTATCGTAACTGAAATATCGATATGCGATAAATATCGGAACCGAAGTATCGATATTATATCGATAATATTCATAATCACATATATACATACATAAATATTGTTTGAAGAATTTGTGATGGATAAATACCATTTTTGAATTGTTATTCAAATACGGAAAGAGCAGTTTGATTATATTTCAAAAATATTTTCTAAAATACAATGAATTGAATATTTGTTTGGTATGAATAATGTTTCATTGAAATGAAGTTGTTTTTATTCACAGTGAATATTCAACCAATATGAACGCAATTCTCATTTATTTACAGGAAATGAATGTGTATTGATCAAAATCAAATTTGGTTATATTGAGAAAAAAATCAATTCGCGCTATTCAAAAAAACATTTAGTAAATATAATTGAATTATTTTCTCAGTGCCCCTACCAGCATGGGAATGTTGATAGATAATAGATTCGGACATTCGTACAAAATGTCCAAATTCGATAAGAAGAAGAAGAACGCGAATATTGAACTTGAGATTTTCATGAATGTCGAAAATCCAAATATCACCGTCGAAATTGAAAAAGTGAATACACAAGTCATAATTCAATGTATTTAATGTACGAGTGGGGCTACGATCGAGGCATAGCGTCGCGACTCGTGAGTAAAATTTTGTGCGGCATTATACCTAGATTTGAACATTACGAAAGATTGCGGAGATTGCACCAGATAACATAGCCTTCCCTCACCATCGAAGTTTCCGGACTTGTGTATCCATGCTTCCGATGGGTGTTTAGAGTAAATAAGAGTCGATATGACCAATTCTGAAATTGTTCAACTTTTTTCATTGGCCATTCTATTTAATAAAATATTCTGATGAATTGATCTAAGGGAAAAAGTGCATAAATTATGCACAGTTGGTCATTCTGACAAGAGAAAATTTTCCAAGCTAACAAAAAATTGAAAAATATTTTATCCTTCTGAACAGTTGTACATTTTCATGAATCCATCACCAAAAAGTATAAATCGAATTTCGATATTTTTAAGGTAAAATATATCGATAACGATATCGGACAGGAAAATATCGATGAAAAATATCGATATATCATCTACAAAATATCGATAAATATCGCCCATCACTAGATGACATGGGTCTTTGCATGGGAATCAAGTGGGTTGCATGGGACTCAAGTGGGTTACATGCGTCTTCACATGGATTAATGAGCGAAAATATTGAGAAATAGATCACTTTAAAATTTTTAACAATTAATTGAACTTGAAACAGAAATACATGTCGACTTTCAATTGTAGATCACATTCATATTGATTGAGTTCGAATATGTCAATCATTCATTTGACACCCCAATGTACACGGAAAAAAAAGTACACTGAGAGAAATTCTTCATTAAAAATTACTGGTTTTCCCATTAGACGGGGGATATACTTGACATACAGTTTGATATACTTGGCATGAGATCAGAAATCAATGAGACAAAACAGTAATTTCTCATACTATAAAGTTTGAAAATTAAAACCAGTGGGAATTCATGTTGAAAAACAGTAATTTCTTATGACCCAATGTAGAAAACACGAACTCTCAATTGGTGAGATTGATCTCAATTGGAAACCATAACATTTTCAAGAATGTTCCGTGGCTTCGGGGCAAGAAGCAAGGATCGTGATCACAAACAATGTTCGACGCTGGTAACGATAAAAGTTTTTTTTCTCGGTTATTATAACGCTAGGAAAAATTACTGGTATTTACCATCAATTTGTAATCACATGTCAAGTATATCCCTCGCTTACTGACAAAAGTCAGTAATTTTTAATGATACATTTCTCTCAGTGTATGGCTATTATAACGATCTGAAGTATGGTTAAGAAGAGATAGCTGTAGTGACAATACTGTATCGCTATGGTGACGATACAGATAGCTATGCTGGCGATCTATATCGTTCCTCGGATGATTTGTATGATCATAGCAACGATACTGATACCACTAAACTTTGGATAGTCATCACAACTATCCAGTATCGTTATGACAGCGATATTTTTTTCTCCGTGTACCTTGCTCATTCATCATGGTGAATTACATGGGTTATTCGTGCAAATCTCTCATGGGTCACTCATGCGGATATATATCACATGGGTTACTCATGGGGAAATATTGCACGGGTTACCCCTGCGAGGATACCGAACAGGACAAAAACTTACGTGAATGTAAAACAATAATGGAAATGTTCATTGTCTCAAGTTCATGTGAGTTTTTGTTCTGTTTGGAATTCTCATATGGATAACCCGTGCAATATTTCTCCATAGGTAACTTATGTGATATATTCACAGGAGTAACACATATCACGTGATTACATGCGAAATAAACACAGTCCCGAATTCGCATGGGAAATTTCCCTTACGACCCAACTGGAAATTTACAATGGGATATACACGGGAATATTCAACGAACTCTTGAGGATACTGAAACAGTTCTTTCAGTGTTCGAATCAGTTAATATCCCAAGAAGTGAACTCTTTTGGACCTCTTTATGATTTTATGAATTCGAAAATTCATAAACAATTCTATTCATGTTCTTGAAAAAGAATTCTCCAACTGCTGTATGAGATCACCCGGCTTGTCAGACTGGATTTTGACGCAATTAAATTATATCCGTGAATCCAATCTAGAACGGAATAAAATGTGCATGCAGTAATTACTGAGCACAGACAGCATTTGTTTGTTTTGCTTCTCCGGGTGCAAACTGGGAACTGTCGTTCAATTCTTCAATCCATCGAAGTGGATTAGAAAAGAATAAATTTTTTCCGAAAATCCAACAAGACGGAACCAATTCCCCATGTGTTAATTACTCAACAAAACTATAATTTTTCATATCCGCGTATGCAGATGCGAATGACGACTTTCGCTCAATCACTTGGCTTATCAAACCGGATTTTAACGCAATGAACTCCCATCCATAAATTCAACCTAAAACGGAAAAAATGCCTGTGCGGTAATTACGGAATCAGAACATCATTATTTTGTTCAGCATTTGCGGATGCAAACTGAGAACTGTCATTCGACCATGCGGTTTGTTGGCGCGGATTGAAACGTAATCAACTTCTCTTCACAAATCCAACTTGAAACGGAACCCATTTGGCATGTGTTGATTACTCAACAAAACCACCATTTCTTATGTCCGCGGTTACCCGAGTAAAAATTTTCATTTCGGGTTCGCTAAACAGGACTCGTGCGGGCATGTTGCATTTTTCTGCGGTACTGTTGCGGATGTGATGTGCCCGCACTGAATCTGCAACAGTACCGCAGAAAAATGCAACACGTCTGCACCAGTCTCGTTTGGCGAACCGAAATTAACATTTTTACTCGGGTACATACGTAAATGGCGGCTTACGCTCAATCAGCTGGCTTGGCAAGCCGGATTTCAATGACATAAAATCATATCCGTAAATTCAACTTCAAACGGAATAAAATGTCTGTGCGGTAATGACGGAATGGAAACACCATTGTTTTATTTAGCATTTCCGGATGCAAACTGGGAATTGTTATTCCATCATCCGGCCCGTCGAAGCAGATTGGAACGCAATAAATTTCTCTCCGCAGATCCAACTTGGAACGGCATCAATTTGGTCGTCGTTTATGCTGATCGAAGCGGTAATATCTTATACCCGTCATTCCGGATAAACTCGAAGGATTTGGTAAGAATTGCAATTCCAGCTCAGAACGGATTCGTTTTGTTTCCGCTGTTCCAGCCGCACGCCTTCTCCGACGATACGGAAATTTTCGTACACATTTTACTTACGTCACAAAATCTTACTTCTGCCCTGCGGAATGAATCGTAAAGATTCGCATCTAAATTCTTTCCGTTTCTTTCCGTTATTTTCAGCAGGGTGGGGTGTCGGACCGGATTTGAACGCAATAAATTCACTCCCGCAATTCCAACAAAAAACGTAATGAAACGTACCTACCCTAATTACGGATGAAAAACATCACTTCTTCATTCAGCATTTTCGGTTGCAAACTGAAAACTGTTGTTCAATCATTCGATCCGTCGACACGGATTCGAACGCAATAACTTTCTTTCCGCAAATCCAACTTGGGACGCAATTAATGAGGTCGTCGTAATACTTCAAACCTGCCATTTCGGACAAAACCGAAGGTTTCGATGAAAAATTGCAATTCCTCATCAAAACGCATTCATTTCATTCCCGTTGATCCAGTTGCATTCCTTCTCCGACCATACGGAAAGTTTCGTACAATTTTTATTTCCGTCTCAAATCTTACTTCTGCCATGCGGAACAAATCGCAATGATTCGCATCTAAATTCTTTCCGTTTCATTCCGTTATTTTTAGCAGGGATGTCAACATATGTAGCCATATCTGTTTGTATCATTGTTCCAAAATTTAGGATCACTTGTGACACAACATTTTGTATTAGAGCTGATTACGAAATTCAATATCATTCTTGACACAAGATTCCGTATAATTTCTAACAGTGTATTGGATCCATTATGTGGAATTTCGAAAAACCCGCCTCTTCGGTCTCTGATAAAGCTGAAAATGTAACCGATTGTCTTTTACCATGTAGGTTCTGCCATCTTGAAATAACCTGATATGAGCTCACATTGTCTTCATATATCAAAATGAATGTTGTATACCTTCAAACAACTCTTCTGATATCATTGGGTTAGAAACACACTAGAAAAATCCAAAAATAAAGAGATTTGGATGAATTTTGGCTTTGAGATGCCATTTTGCGTTCAAAAAACGATGAAAATGAACATTATCAGATCATGTTTTCCAAGTCGGAGTATCAGGAACACGTTTCTGATACTCTAGGAGATGCGACAATAGAGTCATCAGAGTGAGAAAGTCAATTGAGGATAATCGCTGTTGAAAAATTGCGTTTTTTAGATATTTTTGAAGGAAAAATGGGTACAATGTTATTTTTTGGGGATTTTGTGTACACCATTCGCAAGAGCGACCTCGAAAACAATGTATATGAACTTCCCGATCCTAGGCCACGATTTTTTTCAAATGGTATGAAACTGGAATCAAGATAAGATTTTAGCACATATGGTCGTTGAGAGCTTAAGAAAATTTAAGAAAATGAAAAACACAAACCGCTGAAAAACGATTATTAAAAATTGAACTACGCGTAAAAAAAACCCTACGTAGTACTCTATTTGAAAACCAGATCGAAGATCGTCTCGGATTGGCTCGTAATTTCGAGCCAATCTTCGAGCGGACTTCAATCATTCTGTACGATCCGATCTTCGAGCAGAGCTGAAAAAATTTCAGTCAATCCGAGTTTCGAGCTAAGCCAGAACTATGAGATCGACGAGCTAGATCGTCACTGAGGAAATTTCCCTTCAGACGAGGAAACGGAGAAAACATGTGATGAATAACTACTTGATTTTACGCATGAAACAATATTGAGATTATAATTATTATAATATCGAGATTGAATATTGAAATTATCATGGAATAAGTCAGAGTGTACTTTTTTTCATATTTACCACGGTTTATGAAACAATATTGTGTTCAATTAGTAGCAAAGTCAGGAATTTTATAAAAATATATTTACAAAAATATTTTTGTATTATAAAATTGGTTTTTCTTCACCAATCTTCTGAAGATACATTTAATGATGTATTTACCCACCTATTCATTAAAAGATGCCATTCATTGAGTTATTATAATTAACACATTTGTAAAATTTGATTCAATTAGTCATGAAAATTTTGAGAAAGTGTTCCCATGTGGAAATAGTCAGAGTTGACAAATGGCGCGGTACTGGCGAGGTTGTATTTGCCAAAGTTCGGCAAAAACAACTGTGCCTGTTCAGAATCATTACCGTTCTTCAACTGTCGCCGAACATTCGTGAGATTTCAAACGGCATTGGCTCGCGTGGACAGACGGTATAGGGTCAGTATCGAATGAATACTGTCTGGACAATACCTAGAATGTAGAGAAATGGTATCGCGCCAGTATTCAGCTAGAGTCGGTATTACCGTTCCATATGTACAACAGACGGCAATGTGCCAGTAATGATATAATTCTGGCTGATTACAAAATCGATAGTCGATTGATGTTGAAATTATGATCTTGGCAACTTGGCTATTGTAGTGAGCCGGAGTCACGCCCGTATTGAGCCAGAGTTGGTATTATCATACTAAATGTGTGTTAAACAGCAATGTACCAGTAATTATATGACTCTGGCTGACTACAAAATCGATAGTCGATTGATGTTGAAATTATGATCTTGGCATCTCGTCTGTTGTGGTCAGCCGGAGTCGCACCAGCATTGAGCCATAGTTCATATTATGATTCAATATGTTCGATAGACGATATGGTACCAGTATTGGTGGGATTCTGGTTGACTACGGAATCGGTAGTCGATTGATGTTGAAATCACGATCTTGGCAACTTAATTTTTGTAGTGAGCCGAAGTCGCGCCAGTATCAAGACAGAGTTGGTATGATCATTCAATACTTTCGATAGAGAACAATGAGCCAGTATTGGTAGAATCTTGTTTAACTACGGAGTCTATGGTAAATTGTGTGACTTCAAGGGAATTAGTACAATAAATGGGAATTTAAGTGGTCCTTTGTCAACTCGGAGATTAGCTGATGTGATACAGAGACTCTGTTTCTCACTCGCAGGTCCCGGGTTCAATCCTTGCCCAGTGAAGTTTCATGAAACCACTTCCAAAGCGTCTTTCTCAGATAATGGTGATGAGAAAAATAGATTCACAAAGTTTTGAAAGTTCAAATTCAATGTATTTTTTTTTTTATTTGAAATATAACTCCGGGGATCTCTAATTACCAGCATTGTGCCAGTAATAGGTCGGGTCTGAATTCCTACATAGGATGTATTTTTTTGACTCTCTACCACTTCTCATTCAGGTATGGCAGAACAATTGGTTCTGTTGTCATGTCAGAGGTCCGCCATAGTTGGCTCACATTAAAAATCGGTACCGACGCTGTTGGAAATGTTCTACTGGCCCTTATGTAAAATGATGTAATCATTTTGACTACTTGCCAATATCGTCGATTCAACTGGCCCTGTACTGGTAAGTTTAGATTTGCCAGTATTGGCAACTTTGACAACAGCGATGAGCCAGTACTGGCCCATGTTCCCATTTCACATGGCACACAACCGGGCTAGAACGGGCATAATCCTATACCCAGTACTAGCAAAGCAACTGGGACTTTTGGAATGCCAGAGGTCCACCATGGCAGGCTCATATATAACGCCAGTACTGATACAGTTGTAAATATCATACTGGCTCTTACGTAAAATGATGTTATCATTTTGACTACTTGCCAGTACCGTCGATTCAACTGGCTCTGTACTGGTAAATTTGCTGGTACTGGCAACTCTGGCACCAGTACTGAGCCAGTAGCGGCCCGTGTTTCTATTTCCACATAAGTTGATTTATACTCCAGCTTCAAGAGTTTCAGAAATATGTTCCATTCCAAAGAGCTTTTGAATGCAAAAATTTTTTATTAGCATGTATTTTGGATGTAGATCGTAAGATCGTCAATCTAGCTCGACGATTTCCGAGCCAATCCGAACTCCGATCCGAGCAGTAGAGCTATCGATCCAATCTCCAAGCCGATCCTCACTGTAAAACACAAGAGCCAAGCCGAGCTCATGCTCAAAACTCGGATTAGATCGGATCGCGGCAACACTAACCAAAATTTTCTTGATTCATGATTGTGTTCGAATTTGCAGGAGTTATGTAGAGTATATCATTGATCCTGCCATAAAAAAAGTATACCCATGGAAAAATACTGAGAAGCCTTCATTTTGTTGTTCACAGCTCCAGAAAAATGGAAAAATACACTTCGGTAGTTATATAATAAAGAACTTTTCACCAAATCTCGATATGTTGTGTAGTTTCTTTGGAAAAATTTCCCGGAATTGTCTTTTTTTTCGGTCTTAAGAATGGTTTACCTCCTTAAACCATACTGTTGAAGCTTGAAGTATATGAGGCATTCTTCTACAAATCGGCCACTTTTCAGACGAACCCCTTGAATTTATTTGGAAATTTTGTTATAGGCTCTATACGTGAAATGAGGAGCCTCGTGTATCAGGATTTTTATGTATTTTTGCTATTTTCAGATATACACGAATTCGGAATTTCACCCATTTCCCAAATCGACCAATTTTTAAACGATCAAAACTCTGTTTCTATTCATCGTTCAGACTTGATTTTTTTGTAATTCGGAGGTAATGTAACGAACTTTACTCACAAGGAGGTACCAGTCACACAAACCTGCAAGTTCATATGAGGGTCTGGATGCAATAACCGGGCGAGCGCTCGAACTCGTTTCAGGTGTGACACGGGAGACCAGCAGAACGAGAAAAAAAAAATTCGTCAAAATGAAAAATAAAAAATATAGCCTGTTAGAACTCATTAAGACACACGTTTCCCCATAGGAAAATCTCTTTTATCATCAATAGTTTGTGAGATAAAAATTGAAAATTTTTCATTTCCTCAAAATCAATACAATTCAAATTATATATTACGATTACTCGGCGAGAAGTCATGGGAATGACTGGAAATTCGGTATACGCCTTTATCATTGATCCCCAAAGACAACTAGTGAGTGAAAGTTGTCAAAATATTTCATCATCCAATGAATATTTAATAATAAACAAATGCTTTCGAGAACACGCGCTTGCTAGGTTCCACGGAAAAAAGTGTCGAGGGAATTTTCGATTTGAGAAAACTCAAAGCGACAAAATTGTTCATCGATGATCAAAGGAGTTTTCCTGAAATTTTCAGATCAATCGAGCGAAAAATCTGGGAGTTATTGAACAATGTTTACGATGCCGCGGTTCGCTTACCGTCACGGCAATGCTATGAGAGCCTGGATGCAATAACCGGGCGAGCGCTCGAACTGAGGTGAAAGTATTGTCCAAGCTGTGGGAAAAATACTGGGAGATAGGTCTTGGAAAATCAATTCAAGTCTCTTGTTATGATTTTTTCCTATGATCGATAGTTTTTGAGAAAAAAAATAAAAATTACCTATTGTTTTAGAACGAAAATCAATGTTTTTCAACATTGAACTCGTTCTGACTCTGTCATTTTTCAACGTATTAGGATGAATCTCACGTATTCTGATTCGTGAGACTTCTCCGAAGTCGACAATGTCGCAAAGATTTGTAAAAATTAATAACAAATTCATAAAATTTTAATTCGAAGTGAAAACGACGTTTTGCATGATTTGCATTAAAAAAACGTGCAATGCTTTACATCAAACGTTATAAACAATTCAACTGGGCAAACTGTTCACTTCGGAGAAAAATCGTCTGGACAAAAAGAGTTTCTCATCTTGTGAAAGATAAGTTTTGTACACAACATGTTTGTTACGTGCAAAAAAAAATGTTGGCTTACAGGAGAAATTGTGTCTTATTTTCTAACAAATAAATTTTGTACAAACCAGTATCAGGATCATTTATTCAAATAATTATTATTCTTCTCATGTTATGTTTTTCAATGTTTGCTTGATATAGATATTATATTGATATATACATTTTTACATTCCTAATAAAATCTTATACAATAGAATTTATAAAACAGAGTTTATGAACAGATTCAATGAAATGTTTTGTAATGAAATACATAATATGTATTAATTTCTCCGGTAAGCCAACATTTTTTTCTGCACGTAACAAACATTTTGTGTACAAAACTTATCTTTCATAAGATGAAAAACTCTTTTTGTCCAGACGATTTTTCTCCAGAGTGAACAGTTTGCCCATAAAAACGTTATGAACAATTGAATTGTTTATAACGTTTGATGCAAAGCATTGCACGTTTTTCAATGCAAATCATGCAAAACGTCGTTTTCACTTCAAATTAAAAATTTATGAATTTGTTATTAATTTTTACAAATCTTTTCGACATTGTCGACTTCGGAGAAGTCTTACGAATCAGAATACGTAAGATTCATCCTAATACGTTGAAAAATGACAGAGTCAGAACGAGTTCAATGTTGAAAAACATTGATTTTTGTTCTAAAACAATAGGTAATTTTTATTTTTTTTTCTCAAAAACTATCGATCATAGGAAAAAATCATAACAAGAGACTTGAATTGATTTTCCAAGACCCATCTCCCAGTATTTTTCCCACAGCTTGGACAATACTTTCACCTCAGTTCGAGCGCTTGCCCGGTTATTGCATCCAGGCTCTCATAGCATTGCCGTGACGGTAAGCGAGCCGCGGCACCGTGAACATTGTTCAATAACTCCAAGATTTTTCACTCGATGGATCTGAAAATTTCAGGAAAACTCCTTTGAACATCGATGAACAATTTTGTCACTTTGAGTTTTCTCAAATCGAAAATTCCCTCGACACTTTTTTCCGTGGAACCTAGCAAGCGCGTGTTCTCGAAAGCATTTGTTTATTATTAAATATTCATTGGATGATGAAATATTTTGACAACTTTCACTCACTAGTTGTCTTTGGGGATCAATGATAAAGGCGTATACCGAATTTCCAGTCATTCCTATGACTTCTCGCCGAGTAATCGTAATATAT
Organism: Gonatopus flavifemur; assembly: GCA_018340375.1. Taxonomy (NCBI): domain Eukaryota; kingdom Metazoa; phylum Arthropoda; class Insecta; order Hymenoptera; family Dryinidae; genus Gonatopus; species Gonatopus flavifemur. The sequence goes on from JAFFJZ010000093.1 coordinate 286,537, forward strand.
AATTTGAATTGTATTGATTTTGAGGAAATGAAAAATTTTCAATTTTTATCTCACAAACTATTGATGATAGAAGAGATTTTCCTATGGGGAAACGTGTGTCTTAATGAGTTCTAACAGGCTATATTTTTTATTTTTCATTTTGACGAATTTTTTTTTCTCGTTCTGCTGGTCTCCCGTGTCACACCTGAAACGAGTTCGAGCGCTCGCCCGGTTATTGCATCCAGACCCTCATATAGTTACAAACAATTCAAGTGTTTGAAACGGATTTACTCACTGTTATCCAAATCGTAGACACTGGAAAATTGCACCATCGTTTTCCGCGTTCAATTTCCCATAAAAATCATCTATATTGATGGAGTCTCTACAAGGAGTATTGAAGAAATAATTATCTGCTAGGCGCGACGCGCTGAGTCTGCGACACCCAAGACTGCGCGTCTTGGAACACTCTCTGTTTGATAGATGAATTTTATCCGTGTTGTGAACAATTTTCTCCGTAACCAGTGTTTGAATAACACGTTGTCGTGTTGGATAAACATAGAATATCAAAATGAGGAAGTAACTTTCAAACGGGTTTTGTCACAAAAAATCAAAAAGTGAGTTATTGGTATCACTGGTTACGTCTTGGTCATTCCTACACCATGTGATAAACTGTTTGGTTTAAAAAAATGTGTTGTCCAATTGAAATTCAACTCGAAAAACCAGGGTTAGTAACAAATCAAGTTCAAATAATATCAGTTTTTCGGCCTTCCTGAAAAATAACATTAATGTAACAAAACACGTTTTGAAAGTTACCTCCTCAAATATATATGTGACTCTTGAAAGATGGAAAAGCATCGTCATGTGTTTCAAAATAATCTTCTTTGGTTTTATTACTCGGAATTATTTTCACCATCAACTTTGGTTTATTAAGAGGATACTAAAGTTACCATCCGAGCAAGTTGGTTGGAGAAAGACAAACCTATACGACAGAAAGGGAGGTCCGAGCATCACGTAACGGGTGCATCTTTCAATCACATTATATCACATCCATTCCATGATGAATTATATGAAGTGCGATACATCACGGAAAATCAGAGTTCCATCGATTGATAATGACTCAGCACTGTGAATCCTATATTCAGGAACCTCATTCAGAACGATAGAGAGAATTTATCGTTTCTCACCATTCTTTGTTGTAAATTTTCATCAAGAAAAAATTGATGTTTATTATTTTAGACATAACTGTAGTTACTGTTATTGATTTGAATTTGTCAAAACTACAGTGTTTATTACCGGCGTCTTTGGTTTTATTACTCGGAATCATATTTCAAGCCCCGTTTCTCGAGATTACAGATGTAGGTAGTACGTACTTTGTACGCCAGATGCCACAACGTTCAGAGTCCTCCAAAGAAAACATTCCCTATACTTACCCGGCTTTCCTATTGGCCGAGGCTTCCCTGCCTCCTTCCGTTTGCCGCGTCTTCATTGTATTTCGTTGTGTGAAAGGTGAAACAACGTGAAGAGTGATAGTCGGGTAAAATCTAATATTTCAGATGGAAAATCAAGGAAAACGAGCAGCAGACCAGGATTCGGATGCGCTGGGATTAATTTTAGCTAAATTAAGATGCTTAGAAGAAAAGGTTTTTGGTCAAGAAATGCAGGATCAAGAATCGATACATGACGCATCGGGAGAAGGTAAGATCAATGGCGTCACCGATAGGCTAGCTATAAGGCTAGATATATCAAAGTGAAAAGACGATAAGCTTGTTTTCAGACAAGAAAGATCATACTTGTGTACTCATAACGCCTGTCTTTTTACCATTTATCAGATCAAGGTCATGAGGAAAATGTGGAAAACGTGGACCCAACAAATTTGCCAGCTGAAGTGATCATGACAGAAGAAGCTTTTTCAGCAGCCGATGATCAAAATAATCTATTTGATGCACTTGATGAAGATTTGCTAGAAGTGATTGGAGCAGACCCCTCAGAAGCAAATGGGCTCCAATTCGAATTACACCCCTCGTTAGAGACCAGGTGGAAGGTTTAGATAAAAAAGGGTGTACCAAAAACTGAAGTCGATACACTTCTAGAGAAGTACAATTGTCTGGATATCCTTAAAGCTCAAAAGTTGAATCTAGAAATTGTTCCTACCATGAGCGAAATTGCTCTTAAAAGGGATGGACATTTTTGTGAAGCGCAACAACAAATGGGTACTGCGCTAACCTCTTTGGGAGCAGGAATATCCATGCTGTTGGAGGACAACGAGCCTTTGGACAAACTACTATTGTTGCAGAGATTTTGTGATGCAGCAAAACTGATCGCAAATGTCCATAATAAACAGGTCCTGGCTAGGAAAGCATTTATTACTCCTTGAATGGAAAATCAACTAAGAACCGTCCTCGAAAAATCTGATCCAGATGAATTTCTATTTGGTGAAAAGTTGGGTGAACGAATAAAGGAGGTTGAATCTTTGGGAAAATTAACCCAAGGATTAAAGGTGCAACAATCCAACTTCAAAAAAGGAGGCTCAGCTACGAAGAGGCCTTTAAACTCGAGGGGCCCGTCGTCAGTTCGGTCATCAAACTGGCAGACGGGCAACCGGCCGGTTCATCGGGCATCGCGTCATATCTATTTCAAAGCGAGAACTGCGACGGACAGATTCAACAGGAGCCCGACCAAAGCACGGTCGAATATCAACACGAAGAGGAGATAAACGTAGGTAAAATTGCAGGACGGCTCAGTTTTTTTGTAGATGAGTGGAAAAAACTAACTAAAGATGAGTTTGTCTTGCATTGTGTAAAAGGTCACAAGTTGAGATTAGATAAGGGCATAAGAGAAATTGCTGATTGGCATGAGCCAATTAGATCAAAGCCAGAACTAGCTAACTTGAGTAACACTATAAAATCGCTTGAGCTGGAAGGGATAGTGCAGAAATGTGAGTATCAAAAAGGTTAGGTGTTATCCCCGTATTTTTGGGTAGATAAGCCAGGAGGAGCACACAGGTTTATTATTAATTTGAAATACGTGAATGAATTCTTGAGACCGCAACATTTTAAAATGGGAAATCTTAAGACTGCATCTGATTTGGTTTTGCAAGATTATTTTATGGCAAATATTGATCTAGAAGATGCTTATTGTGTAGTACCAATACATAAACAAAGCAGAAAATTCTTGAGATTCAAATTTCAGGGCAAACTTTTTGAATTCACGTGTCTGCCTTTTGGTTTATCTACAAGCCCCCTGGTGTTTACAAAAATTTAAAAACCGGTAGTGAGTACTTTGCGAGAAAAAGGTTATTTATCAGTGATCTATCTAGATGATTTGTTATGTGTTGGAAGAACATATGCAAGTTGTAAAGATAACGTATTGGCTTCGATAGGAATTTTAGAATCACTAGGATTTGTAATAAATTACAAAAAAAAGTAATCTACAACCGGACACAAGATGTAAATTTCTAGGTTTAGAAATAGACTCAGAGAAACAAATTTTGGAATTACCTGAGGAAAAGAAAGTGAAGATAATTGAAGCTATAGAAAAATTTTGTAAGAAAAAAACTTGTAAGATCGGAGAGTTGGCTCAATTAATAGGAATATTAATTGCTAGTTGTCCGGCTGTGAGGTATGGTTTGTTGTATACAAAACGCATGGAAAGAGAAAAGGTTAAAGCGCTAATACTCAATGATATGGATTATTCAAGTCGCATGTATATTTCGGAGGAAATTTTTACAGATTTAAATTGGTGGAAGACTAAAATTCCAAATAGCTACCACCCGATAAGGGACACTAAATTCGATGTAACCTTATCTACAGATGCATCAAAGTCTGGCTGGGGGGCCACGGGTAGTATAGGCAGTGTTCATGGAATCTGGACGAAAGAAGAAAGTGAATTACATATCAACTATTTAGAACTCAAAGCAATCTATTTGGGTTTGAAGAGTTTCGAAAAGCAATTAAAAAATTGTAAAATTTTATTAAGAGTTGATAATACGACGGCCACCGCCTATATAAATAAAATGGGAGGAATTCGTTTTCAAAATTTTAATGTTTTATCAAGGAAAATTTGGCAATGGGCGGAACGCAGGGGAGAACTGGTTATTTGCTTCGTACATACCTTCGGAAAAAAATGTAGAAGCCGATCGACTTTCAAGATTAAAATCTTTAGACACAGAATGGTGTTTAGCACAAGAGGCGTTTGAAGAAATAGTTTACCACTTCGGTACACCAGAAGTAGATTTGTTCACCTCTAGGGATAATGCAAAATGTGCAACATTTGTATCTTGGTTCTCGGAACCAGAAGCATCAGCGATTGACGCTTTTATTATAGATTGGAAGAGTACTTTTTTCTATGCTTTCCCGCCTTTTGCCTTAATTTCAAAAACATTAAAGAAAATTCAAGAAGATGAAGTAACGGGTATAGTGGTTGTTCCAAATTGGAAAGCACAACCATGGTATCCAATATTTATAGATTTAACAGTAGGAGATACGCTAGTGTTTAAGCCAAACCAAAATTTATTAAGATCCTCTTGCAGGACACAAGTGCATCCCAAGGCAAATCAGCTTTCACTGTTGGCAGCGAAATTATCCGGAGAGCGTATACGAATAAGCAGGCACCGGCAGAGGCCCTGAACATATTATCAGCTTCGTTAGCAGATTCGTCAGTGAAGCAATATGCTACGGCCCTTAGCAAGTGGAAAGTTTTTTGTGAAAAGAAGAAGGTAGATTTGTTTAACGCCCCGGTGAGCATAATTTTAAGTTTTTTGACACAGGGGTATAATAAGGGTGTCATTTGGATCTTGAAACTCAGTTAGATCGGCAATAGCCTTGGTTTCAAAAGAAAACATTACGGATAATATATTAATCAAAAGGTTTATGAGGGGAGTTTATAGATTAAGGCCAAATAAGCCAAAATATGACTTCACCTGGGATGTGGATGATGTTTTCAGGTTAATAAGACAATGGTTCCATTTAGAAAACATATCTTTGCAGTGTTTAACAGAAAAACTGACGATTTTATTAGCATTGAGTAGAGCTCACAGGTCGCAAACTCTTGCAGCTATTAAAATAAGCAATATCATTATATTAGAAGATGGAATACATATAAAGATTCCCCAGTTAATTAACACGTCAGGAGTTGGGGAGACTCAACCCTTATTGTGGATTCCTTTCTTCTCACAAGATCCGTCTTTGTGCGTAGCATCGACATTGCTTAGATATATAAAAATCACGGAGAATATTAGAAAAGATGAAGATTATTTGCTTATCTCATTTAAGAAACCTTTTAAGAGAGTATCGGATCAGACCATAAGAAGATGGATACGACTTGTATTAGAAAAAAACGGGATAGATGTTTCGATGTTTACACCTCATTCGACGAGGCATGCGGCGACTTCGGCAGCTGCTAGAAAAGGTTTAGACATTAATATTATAAGGAAAACCGCAGGTTGGTCAAATACTTCGAAAGTCTTTGCTCGGTTTTAAAATAGACCAGTAATAAAAAATAAAAATCTGTTCGCAAGTTGTGTTCTTCAAGAGAAGATTTGAGAGATTATATAAGATAAGTTTCTCCAAAATTAAAGAAAAAGTTGGCAAATCTTAAAGTTTTATTTCAATTTGTTTTTTGGTTAGATTCTTACTTTGAGAAAAAAAAAATAATAATAATAAGAAATGTTTAAGTTGTTGAATTCATAGTTGTTTCAAAAACAAAAAGACTGATGTAATAATTTTGTTGTAAACGATTGTTCAAGGGATGTGAATAAGAAATAAAGACATATTTGTATAAAAACAGAATTAGGAATTGTTTTTTCGAGTCATTGAACAACATACTTTCAAAATTGCGTAACGCTAAATTACTACATCTGTAATCTCGAGAAACGGGGCTTGAAATATAATTTTCCAGTTAAACGAACTTCGAGAAGTGAAGTTCTACTGGAATTATATGAAAGCCCCGTTCGAGATGATTACATCCCACCCAAAAAATTTGAAATCATCACCCGACCCAATCAACCGCGCAATTTTGAAACGCTGAAATAATGAAGACGCGGCAAACGGAAGGAAGCAGGGAAGCCTCTGCCAATAGGAAAGCCGGATAAGTATAGGGAATTTTTTCTTTGGAGGACTCTGAACGTTGTGGCATCTGGCGGACGAAGTACGTACTACCTACATCTGTAATCATCTCGAACGGGGCTTTCATATAATTCCAGAAGAACTTCACTTCTCGAAGTTCGTTTAACTGGAAAATCAATTTTCACAATCAACTTCAGTTCATTACCTTGAATAACTTTTTTTTCATCGCAATGTCTTCTCGGCAACACATCGTAAGCAACTTTATTCGAATTTTTGGTTCCTTATATGAATCAAATACAGGGTGTTTTGCAAAATATGATTTTGGAATTCCCGACTAATTCCCGACTTTTTCCAGGATTTTTTGAGAAATTCCCGGATCGAAAATAAAATGCACATACATCAATTTCCATTAACATTTTCGATGGCATAATACAATCCAATAAGAAAAATGAATTCGAAGTTAAATATTCAAATACTGATCATTTCAAATGGACATGTTGTCAATCAATAATCCAAATCATTCATATCCAACTCGGCTCCATTTAATTATAATGCGTTTTGAAAATAAAATCAAGTATATTATGGCACATTGAAAATATTCTACCAATATATAGGCATATAACATGGCTTTCTCGATTGACTTAGTTGAATAAAAAAATAATGCCGATTTCGGACAAAACTTTATTTCACCAATCTCTCATTTCTCTGCCGATTCAGCTGAAATTCTTACAAAACCATTATAGAACCATCATTCAAATATGATATAATCAATAAAATGAAGGGGGTAAGGAACATAAAATATTTATTTCATCAATAAATAAATAATTTAAAAAAAAGTCCAACAAATAAAATGACATTAGTTTTAATATAATTATATCATTATTCCTTTAAATTTTGAATTTTCTCATCAATTTTCTCAATTTCTTCTTGCATTTGAAATCGCAATTTTTGTTTTTTGCTCTCCAATTCCTTTACTTCAAATTAGATTTGTCTCTTCTGTGCAGCAGCCTTATCTTTTTCTGACATTTCTTGTCGACGATATTCAAGAGCATCTTTATATCGACTGTAAGCATTTCTCATAGAGAGAATCACCGCTTTAGGTACAGGAAACGAATAACTTATTCCGCCTGTATTTATCACAGCGTCATATACAACACGTTGAGCTATGAGCGAGTCTTCTGTAAAATTTTCTATAAGAATCTCACTATTAACAGAAAATCCCCTCTCCAGTGTATCATTTCCATGCGAAAGAATGATGAAAATTTTAACCACCCTAAATATATGTGAATACTCTTGCTTATCATTGAAAATTTCGAACCAACATTGATCGGGTCGTGTCGTTCGATCATATTCTTTCAATGCAACTACCACTCTTGGTTGAGAAACCAGAAGTTTAAATTCTCTATCTGCACTTTGAGCAACAGAAGCTGGAATTGTATTCACATTCACGAGGATTTCAAAAGCTTGTTTCCTTCGTACTAAAGCGATATCTTGAGACGTAACGATTGTGGCTGGATTTAAAAAACTCAAAGCTTTTGGAAGTGGATATTTTAACGGACATTTTTCGAATAATTTTGCTACTAAGTGTTGGGAAAATGTTCTGACATCTTGTTGAAAGAACAGAATGGCTTCATCGTCAACATTTTTGCATTCTTTCAAAGCTGCTCTGGGAGCATACACGGAAAAAAAAGTATGGCTATTATAACGATCTGAAGTATGGTTAAGAAGAGATAGCTGTAGTGACAATACTGTATCGCTATGGTGACGATACAGATAGCTATGCTGGCGATCTATATCGTTCCTCGGATGATTTGTATGATCATAGCAACGATACTGATACCACTAAACTTTGGATAGTCATCACAACTATCCAGTATCGTTATGACAGCGATATTTTTTTCTCCGTGTAGCTGAGGTCGATATCTTTATAGTTTTTGAGATTAACTGTTAGGCCCGGGACTTTTCAGCTCATGTGTTATGTTCGTCTTCATGACACTTGTGTGACTTGTGTAGCTAGACCTTAAAGGCCTAGACACATAAACTACGTAAACTTAAGAGCGGATGCGTTGCAACCGTATACGAAATCGGCGCAGCTTTCCGTTTCTTACGTTCATGTTTAGGTAGCTCATGTGTCTAGGCCTTAACACCGTGATATTATCCACAAGTTTTAAATCATATAAGGCCAAGTTAGAGATGAGTTGAAGAGATCGCTAACGAGACATGAAAACCATAGTCCAATTTCTGATTGTCAGTACTACGTTTTCCGTTTATCTCTTCATGCTGGTCGGCTTAGAAGAATTCAACCAATCATACATTTTTCTTCGAAGGAAAAAAACGTGATACGGACCATGATTTTAACATTGCGTTAGCAATCTCTGCTATTCATGTCTGGCCGAGTACTTATACTCAGGCTGCTCTCGTACGGAACGAAAGAATGCAATGCGAACGATCACGATTGGTCAATTCCTAGTAATTTTCAAATAGGACTAGGATCTGACCAATCGTGATTATTCCACGTTGCACTTATCCGCTCCATGGGAAGGCAGCACTGATCTCTACTATACATTGAATAGGAAGTGAATCAAAATTGCTGGGACAATTAGAAAATTAGAATTTCCATTTGCATCTTGGGCAACATGGTTAGAAATGCACCGAGAAAATTTTATATTTGGATTTATTTGGATTGACTGAACTTGGTTTGAATCAACTGAATTTCTATCTAAATATGCACCTAATAGAGTTTTAATTGGATCAAATAAAAAATTTATTCGATCCAAATGAATTTTTATTCATTTCAAACAAAATTTACTTGAATCGAGTACAATTTTATTGGATGCAATGAAATGTCGGTAGCCTCAGAATAGGTCGAAAACTTAATACGCCAAACGAACAATAGGTCGAAAAATGTTATTCGAAATCGAAATGTTCCGAATGATCATTATTCTGAAAACTTGTAATTGGTTCCTCTAGTGTGATTTACGAGTAAGGAACACTCATCATTCGTCTATTAACAATTCGGAATATTTAACTTTCGGAGTAACAAAGTTTGGAAAAAATGATCTTCAATCTAATGATCGTTCGGAGTGTAAAGCTGAGATTTCATGCTGGCATTTTTGACGCGGCGATCATTGGATAATAAAGGAAAAAGAGGATCTCCTCTTTCAATTATTGTGCCGCCGCTTCAAAAACGCCAGTATGAAATCTCAGCTTGAGGTATTTGATCTATTGACGGGCTACCGAAATGTCTAATAGGTTCATATTCAAGTAAACCATTTTTCTGGGCGTACAGGGAAATCCAAAACTATCTGCATTTACTTTTTGCGTAAGTCATGTATTAAATATAAATTGAAGCATGAAAAATTAATTTCACGATGTATATTCAACAATGGATGCTTCCGACGTTTGTTGAAATTCTGCAAACACAATGAGAAGAAAAAGAACACAATTATTGAAGTTTGCACAAATGCCGGAAACATCCAATTACAAGTAAATACAATCATTCATCCAATTAGAACGTTCATGAATACTTGAAATGGATAAAAAGTAATAAATAATCATTTTTAGCATTCATGAATAGATATAATTACATGAATTATCGTATTCACTTGTATTCGTTGAATGTATATCGTGGAATTCGTTTTCATGCTCTACTTTATATTTAATATATGAATTAATGCAAAAATGAATTCACATAATTTTGAATTATTGACCACAAAATTCAATTCTTATGAATTCACTATTGTGAATCAACTCTCAGATCTCCCCCAGGTAAAAATATTCTATCAAATCCTATTACAAATGGTGAAATTTCTGATTAAATATCATTGAATGCCAATGAAACCTATTCATTTTTTTTACTCAAGCATGTTCTGTCATGAATTCTTCTTCAAAAATGTGCAAGGAATCAAATATCTCTGTTAGTTGACCGAAAATTTTGATTTTCTCGGAATCTTTAGGGGGAATCCATCAGAAAAAATGTTTGTGTAAAAAACTTCCCAACTGTTTTTGTAAATCCACAAAGGAATTTTTTACAGTGTGTGACTTGTTTATCACTGCATATTTTGTGCATATTTTTTCCTTCTTCGTCGCATATTTGCATGCATATTTTGGCATTTCAATAGCGCATGTAATCCGATGTCTAGTTATGTCAGTATCAATCGATAAAACTCTGATGTTCCGTGATTTATCGTGCTGTACAGAATTCATCATAGAATCGATGTGACATTATCGTGAAATTTTTATTAAAAAAAGTACTCGTTATTCTGGAACATATGACGATGCTTTCTCATCTCTCAAGAGTCACATACAATATATTTTGTTATTGTACATTTCTTCATCATGAAAGCGTGTCATTCAAACCCTGGTAGCGGAGGAAATTGTTCATGACGCGAATAAAATTCATCTATCAAACAGAGAGTGTTCCAAGGTGTACACCCGAGCACAAGTGCGAATCCGGTACCAATCCGATTTACTCTCAGCCAGATCCGGTATGGATATGGGTAATCGGATTGGGCCCGGGTGTAATGTGTAACGCTTCATTTCATCCGGACCGGATCCGGCAACTTGATCCGGGTCAAATCTAGGCACTTGGTTCGAGCCGGATCCGGCAACTAGATTCAGGCGTGAAAAATTTGCCTTCATGTTTCTGATAGAAATATGCTTATCCTACCTTAAACAGGTTACTTGATGCGGTTCAAATTGGTTGATCCATAACCCTGTGACTACATTTCTTATAAAAAAATCATCAACAAATTCAACTGTTGATAATGATTACAAATTGATATTTTCTACGTAAATATTGCAATAGTCCAAGTCCACTTACATTTAAACATCAAAGCACAATTATTACTCACTCAATGTGTAACATAGTTTATGAACAATCTAATCAATATTTTCATTCCTCTCCTAACTTGGAACATATTTGTCGTATAATATATTATCGCAATTCACATGTTGCAGGTGAATGGTTGAGCGAGGTATATATATCAACGAACCCCCACGAAAATATATATATGCAGAGTAAATATGTTATATATATATGAAGAAATATATGTGAAAATATTTATTATTTATATTTCTCATATATTTGAAATAGATTACTTTTGGCCACATTTTATATAAGCCTTGCATATATATATATTAAACATGCTGAATAGATATGAGATGTAAACATCACATACATGTATAATATAGATTTTTTCAATTCAGAGGGAAAATAAATCCTCTGAAAAAACATGATGACACAAAATTCTTGACCAAATGAAGTCGTAAAATACCCTACCTTCAATACTGACTATGCACATCTGAAAATAGACAACCCGGGGGAAAAAAACCCCGTGGAAAACAAGGTTGGAAACAACGTTGAAAACTAGGTTCAGGGTTCCCACAAAATTTTCAAACTGAGTTTTCCTGACTTTCCCTGACTTTTTCAAGAATTTCCCTGACTTTTTCAAGAATTTCCCTGACTTTCCATGACCTATTTTGAAGAATTTCCATGACCATTTTCGTTTTGACCATTTTCACCATCTGATTCGTGAAAATAAGCAACATGCAAATCATGGAAGGTGATACAATGCCTGCGTAGTAACTCACACGGCACAAATCTTCTGGCGACATCCTCAGGAAATCCTGGGGATGTTGCAGCATGCCTAGGATATCCTGAGGATTTCGCCAGGAGATTTTTGTTGTATAGGAAGAGATAAATAATACAAAACATAGTCGATTGCCTGTAATGAACGAAATTACGAAATTAATTACGAAATTAAAACTGCACATATAACCATCGAATAGAGTATCAGATCAAAAGGAAAAAAAATGAAGGACATGTACTCAAACTGTTTTTATAAGGATTTGGTATATTTGCGGTCACAAATGAATGATTTAACAAAAACTTCAACTTGAAACTTTGGAACTTTCTCTTATAGAAAATCAAGGGAACAGAATGTTTTTATTGTAGAGGAACATAAAAGAATACATTCAAAAATTGATTCACATATGAAATGTGAATAATGAAACAAACTTCACTTTTTATTTCAGAACTGAGCTCAAAAATTAATATCACACATTTTAGCAAGAATAATTATTGTACAATACGTTTAGTTGGAACGAAAATAAATTATCAATCTGATGTTAAATGAGTGAAAGTATGAATAAAACTGTTTCAGTAGAGCATAATGTATAATTATGAACATATGGGTCATTCCATATCAAATTTACAACTAAAATTTTAATTTCAACAAAACTTTTTTCTCGCATTCTAGGAAGGAAAATAATCGATACGTATTTTTTCATTTTTATCGGATGCCTTCCATTTTCGAGATACGATTTTTAGAGTTGAAAAAGTCGAACATTTTTTCATCCCTGATATTTAAAAAGCCTTTGGATTTGGGAAAAACTTTCGAATCACAAGAATTTGTATTTTGTGCGATCTCACGAACTAGATGAATGAAATAAATGTTTTTTTGTTATTTAACCCATTTATTTTGCGAATGTTAGAAAAAAATTCAAGTTCCAAAAAAGACATGCTTGAAATTAATGTCTCCCTACTGTAATTTTTCATCACTCCCCATAGAATGTCTCATAAAAATGTCAAAGTGGACAGCTCAATAGTTTTTGAGATATGATTCATAACGTAGAACCACATCGGCTTCAAGCACGGAAAATTGCATCGTTCACACTGAAGTCTTCATTGCCGAGCGCGTGTCAACGTGTTTACATGAATTTATTTCTGAGCATCGATGAATCCCACACAGCACGGAAGTTGAAAAAGAATTCTTGAGAATTCATATTGAATTTTTCAAGTCCCAGTTGAATCCTTTAGGATCTCTTCCTGATTTGGTGTGCTGTATGGAATGTAAGTTTATAAATTCACATATTTCGTGCGTTCTCTCACACAGTATCTTTGCTTCTATGCGTTCGTCTGAGAATACTAGTATTAGTATATATATATATTAGTTGTACATCATTTACACATCATAAGGTCTGCGAGTTCGAGGATGCAATGAATAATAAATTCATTATAAAACAAAACTTTTGTTGAACTGTTTTTCCTTACCGAGGTGTATAAATATTTTATGGTTCGAATTGTTATACCATACCCGTACTTATGTCTATACCCGGAATGAATGGAGTTATGCTTACACAAACGCATATAAGCAAACATACTGTGTAAGAGAATGCACGAAATATGTAAATTTATAAACTCACATTCCATACAGCACACCAAATCAGGAAGAGATCCTAAAGGATTCGACTGGGACTTGAAAAATTCAATATGAATTCTCAAGAATTCTTTTTCAACTTCCGTGCTGTGTGGGATTCATAGATGCTCAAAAATAAATTCATGTAAACATGTTGACACGCACTCAGCAACGAACACTTCAGTGTGAACGATGCAATTTTCCGCGCTTGAAGCCGATGTGGTTCTACGTTATGAATCATATCTCAAAAACTATTGAGCTGTCCACTCTGACATTTTTATGAGACATTCTATGGGGAGTGATGAAAAATTACAGTATGGAGACATTAATTGCAAGCATGTCTTTTTTGGAACTTGAATTTATTTCTAACATTCGCAAAATAAATGGGTCAAATAACAAAAAAAATTTATTTCATATATCTAGTTCGTGAGATCGCACAAAATACAAATTTTTGTGATCCGAAAGTTTTTTCCAAATCCACACGGAAAAAAAACGTATGGCTATTATAACGATCTGAAGTATGGTTAAGAAGAGATAGCTGTAGTGAGAATACTGTATCGCTATGGTGACGATACAGATGGCTATGCTGGCGATCTATATCGTTCCTCGGATGATTTGTATGATCATAGCAACGATACTGATACCACTAAACTTTGGATAGCAATCACAACTATCCAGTATCGTTATGACAGCGATATTTTTTTCTCCGTGCAAAGCCTTTTTAAATATCAGAGATGGAAAAATGTTCGATTTTTTCAACTCCAAAACTTTAAAAAATCGTATCTCGAAAATGGAAGGTATCCGATCAAAATTGAAAAATACGTATCGAATATTTTCCTTTCTAGAACGTGAGAAAAAAGTTTCGTTGAAATTGAAATTTTAGTTGTGAATCTGATATGGAATGACTCATATGTTCCACGTGCTGAAGTAAAATGCACCACATTCAATACAAATTCTCCTTTTAAAAGAAAGCCATAGAATTACAGTACATATACAACAAAAATAATCGTCTCCTCAAATAAAATTAATATAAAAACAGTGAACAGGTCAAAACATTCAACGAACGTAACCCGTCTTCAAGTACTTTGAGACCAGAGCAGGATTCTCTCCTATACAGTATACCAGTTCAAAAAGAGTCCATTAAGAGTTCAAATGGGATTCAAAGAATTGATTATGAACTCTCAAGAATTATTTTTGAACTTCTGGGCTGTGTGAGGTGATTGATCCTGAATTTTTTTTATCCAAAGATCAATTTAATTAAGTGAATATTAGTGACGTAAAATGATTGGAACGATCTATTTGTTTCCTAGGGGAAAACTCAACCATGAAACACCCTTAATATCTGGAGAATTTCAACATTCACTGTAAGAACCCCAAGCAATTGGGATTTCTCTCATGGAAATAAAATGATCCTTCTTATTCTCCAAACTCATCACCCTGCTAAAAATGCCAGACCAGATCCTTATACACTTTTGACCCGCATTTGTTCGGATTCGTGTGCTTTTGTTTAGTTTGTACAACAGTGCTCATTTGATGTACAAACCAGACAAAAGCACATGAAACCTGTCGAATTCCGTTAAAAATCTTGCCAAGTTACATTTGAAATCATTTAGCATGGGACAAAAACCGATCAAAATCCGACTGAAAATTTTTTTTCCCGGTTCTGTCTGGTATTTGAAATAGGGTACCTTTTTTCATATCCAACAATCCGTATCGAATCACATCTATTTATTCATATATCTTCCTTTCTCACGTGTGTTTTTTTCTTCGAGGAAACATTATGATGTTGAGATTTTCCGAACTTCATCCTCCATAAAAACGTATTCCTTCGAATCTAAAAAATTGTACTTTGAATAAGTTCAAATAGACGTTTGGACCTGGTTTCTTTGCAAACAGTGAATATTTCTCCGTGACGTAAACAAATTCATTATTCGCTGTTATTTTGGAATAATACATTGATTTACAATCCGCTCTCTGAATATAGTAATGAACAGTGTTTTTTCACTTCATCAAGAAAATACATGCGAGTGAGAGAAAGGTCCACGGTACTATTTAGAGAGCGAATTGTACATATAGTTGTTTTCACGAAATATTTTTGAATACGTTATTATTGATGAATTCAAAAAATTTTTCTTCAACTGTATACCATCATATATGTTTCTTCTATCACCCGATAAACAACAAATTCTCAAATAACAGCAATAACATATCATATAAAGATGTTTCCATTGGAACTGTTACCGGACTTGTGACAATAACTGTACATGGAAACGATATTCTTCCAAATCATCATTTCTTAAATTCAAAGAAATACTTTTTTCTCCGCACATATATTTGATGATTTTGGAAATTTTTTCTGACCAAAGGACGATTTCCCTGACTTTCCCTGACTAAAAATGAAGTTTCCTGACTTTCCATGACCAAAAGTCAATTTCCTTGACGTTCACTGACTTTCCACGTCTGTGGGAACCCTGTAGGTTGAAAACAAGGTTGTTTAACATGGTAAAATGGTCCGACCTTGAGAGAGAAGGAAACAACGTTGTAAACAACGTTGAAAACAACGTTGAAAATGTGACAACAAAAGTTACATTCCTCAATGAAAAAAAAAAAAATCGATTTTCCTCGAAATCGAACTTGGATTTTTGAGACCTCAGATCCGACTTCCCTGCCTCTTGGCTACGGTTTTGTATGAATGTAGCAGAGCTTAAAAATGTATATGAACTTTGCTTGAATCAAAATCATCTAGGAATGAAATAATTAATCTAATTAAAAAAAACCAATGAATTTCATTGAATATTACTACAACAATTACCTTTGATCAATCAATAAAGCTCCTACACGATGCAGACAATTGTTTTACTGGAATTGTGTCTAAAATACGTATTACATGTTTCTTATACACCTGAAATGTGAAATGTTCATCTAATTTATTCAACCATAGGAATTCTCATACATCTTTGAATAATTTAGATTCATGCTCTATTGAATGAGAAAACAGATTAATTGAAAAAATGTTATCTCTTTGATCGTCGGTAAAACAGTGATTAACCACGAAATAATTAAAGTCAACTTCAAGTGATCATAACATTTCTAGAGGATATCTGAGATGATTGTTTTTAGGAAACTTGAAGAATTATTAAAAAATGATATTCTTCTGAATCATTTCTCATGATTTATTATACGAATGTAAATAGTTCGTCTGAAACTCGTTGAGATTCGGCAACAGCCAATAAAGTTGTTTTTAAAAAAAAGTTATGTTGTGGAAGTTTGAATCGTTCATCGAAACGAATTGGCAATCGAATTATGAAATATTCAGCTGGTGAAGATTCAAAATCTTGCATTACATTCTTGGAACCAGGTTTCCAGTGCCAAGGAGTTGATTCGAACATAAAAAGAACACAAAAACATCTGTAAATCTGACCACATGTCATTGACGAATAATCAGTTGTTGTAATAATTAATGGAATTCACTGGGGTTTTGTTAATCGGATTCATTATTTTTTTCCAATATGATTTTGATCCAAGCAAAGTTCATATACATTTTTAAGCTCCGATACATTCATACAAAACCGTAGCCAAGAGGCAGGGAAGTCGGATCTTAGATCTCAAAAATCCAAGTTCGATTCCGAGGAAAATCGATTGGTTGTTTTTTCATTTAGGAATGTAACATTTGTTTTCACATTTTCAACGTTGTTTCCAACGTTGTTTTCTTCTCTCTCAAGGTGGGACCATTTTACCATGTTAAACAACGTTGTTTCCAACCTAGTTTTTGACGTTGTTTCCAACGTTGCTTTCCACGTGGTTTGTTTCCCCTGGGAATTTGAGAGCGATTCCTCTAACCAAAAATATTTACAATCACGTACTTACAAGAGTAAATTGTTAACCACTTGGGATCGTCTATTTTCATGTGAATGTCAGTATTGAAAGTAGGGTATTTTACGACTTCATTTGGTCAAGAATTTTGTGTCATAATGTTTTTTCGGAGGATTTATTTTCCCTCTGAATTGAAAAAATGTATATTGTACATGTATGTGATGTTTACATCTCATATCTATTCAGCACGTTTAATATATATATGCAAGGCTTATATAAAATGTGGGCAAAAGTAATCTATTTCAAATATATGAGAAATATAAATAATAAATATTTTCACATATATTTCTTTATATATATATATAACATATTTACTCTGCATATATATATATTTTCGTGGGGGAATAGATACAACCGGCACTCGCGAGAAACCTCAGTCATTCATTGCCGTATCAAAAATTTGATGGTATCCCGGAGTTCATCAGTGGAGGATTGAAATTTGTATAATTCTGGGGGCAGTCGGGTGTCGCGGACTCAGCGCGTCATTGCTCGACACGTCGAGCCGAAAAAATTGATATTTCTTCAACACTTGTTGCAGACACTCCATCAATACAGAAGATGATTTTTATGGGAAATTGAATGCGAAAAACGATGGTGTAACTTTCCAGTGTCTGAGATTTGGGTAACAGTGAGTAAATCCGATTTCAACATTTGAATGGTTTATGACTATATGAATTTGCAAGTTCTTATGACTGGTACCTCCTTCTAAGTAAATTTCGTTCCATTAGTTTCAAAAATTAAAGCAAAAATCAAGTCTCAACGATGGATAAGACCAAAGTTATGATCGTTTGAAAATTGGTATAATTGGGAGATGCAGGCATGCTAGCGGTTCAATGGTTCCAAATAAGTGAGAAAAGTGAGTAAAAAGTAAGTTTTCGATTGAAAAAGTGAGTGAGAAGTGAGTTACTTCAAATATAATTGTGTGGTCAGATATGCACATAAAACAGTCGAATAAATACTGATTGTATTAATACTAATTGAATCAACAATCAGTACCACTTTAACTTGGGACCAGTTGCGGAAAATTGAGCATTATAATGGAGAAAATGTCAAAAGTATCGTTAGAATGATATTGATGAAGATTATTCACAATGTAAAGACTGAACTGTAATTTTCAGAATTATAAATAACCAATTTACTATGAATTCACCTCATTCAATGGTGACCACTGTTTCATGCCAATATTTCACACAAACAAAAACCTAATTATTGATCTAACACATTAAATGTTCATAAAACCCATTTGAAAATTCATAAGTTGGCGTGATATTAACCCTTCAAGTACACACATCCTTCACACCTCCGAAGTACACACAGATGCAAATTCGCACCACGCAACTTTACCGATTAATGACTCGGTTCCCGTTCGACCAATTTGACCTTACTTTCTTCAAATTTGAAGGGCAAACTGTGCAGATTAACGTAGTATGGAAGAAAATTCACAAATATTTCATTTGATCAGTGAAAAAAACATGAGTATAAAATCATTTTATGACGAAAAACGAAGTCTCAAAATGGTTGGTGCGAATCTGCACCTGTGTGTACTTGAGGGGTTAAAATTGAATATACCAGGTGTACCGGTATCAACTGAGCGTTTTTTTGTGGAAATGAAACACTAATTGCGAACGGGAAAGTAACAAAAATTCATTCAAAGTATTGAGCATTGCTTTCTACACATTTTGACCATTTTTATGGCAATTCGTGGATACCACGCCAATAGAAATGTTCGTCTTTTGATTCAAACCAATCAGACATCCAATTTTCGACTTCTTCCTAGGAATCGAAGTGCTGCTCAGCCAATGCGTGACCCATCGATGAAAACAAATGGTAGCCGGAACGGGCCAAGTCTGGTGAATACGGCTCTCAGCCAAGTGCTCTGATTGTATTTTGAACCGGTTTCGCTTTGTGTGCAGGTGCATTGTAGTGTAATGAAATTACTTGGCCTATTTCGATCAATGAATGGTTCAAATTAATCATTTGTTGTCTGTAGCGATTAGTATTAACAGTTTCGCCAGGTTTTAAAAACTCATGAAACACCACACCTTTTTGGTCCCACTAAACACAGAGCATTGCCTTGTTGCCGAATCGATCTGGTTTTGCAATCGATGTTAATGATTGTCCCGGATTAACCCATGATTTTCTCCGTTTAGGATTCTTAAAATAAATCCATTTTTCATCGCCAGTAATAATTCGATGCAAAACTGATTTTCTGTCATGTCTTTGAAGCAAAATGTCACAAGTGTTTTTTCGGTTTTCCATCTGTCTTCCATTTAATCCATTTGGCACCCATTTTCCACACTTTTGAATCTTTCCCATAGCTTTCGAAATGTCAGAGATTGTTTGTTGTGCAACATTTAACATTGCTACCATTTGCTTTTGACTCAAAGTATCATCTTCATCCAATATTGCTTGCAGTTCGGCGCCTCAAACTTTTTTGGTGGTCTTCCACGTTCTTCATTTCTCACATCAAAATCATTATCTCTGAACCGTTGAAACCATCTTTTGCATGTTGCTTCTGATAGAGCATGATCACCATATGCCTCGACGAGCATTCGATGCCACTCTGCAGCACTTCTTTTCAAATGGAAACAAAAAATTAATGCTTTCCGCAAGTCATCACTTTCTGGGACCAAATTCGACATTTTTAACACGATGGAAAAATATGATGGTTGTTTAATGACTTGGTGTTTATTAAGTATGTTTGACAGATGTCATACCAACCAAACGGAACAAAAATTAAGGCTCGTTCACAACAAATGTTCCCTATCGACACATTTGTATCTTAACGCTCACGTCATACCGGTACACCTGATAATAGGGTGAGAAATAGATTAAGATGACAATCTTAGAGAGAAGAATGTGATTTGTTTGATCGATTTCGATTAGGAAGTTCATAACCAACCTATGTCCCACGCAGTACAGGAGTTCAAAAAAAAATTTTGAGAACTCATATTGAAGTTTCCAAGCTCCAATTAAATTATTTACCAACTCTTTCTGAACTTGTGTGCTATATGGGCTTGGAGAATATGTTATCATAATTTACCTTGAATCTGAGAAATTCTAACAGCGTCCATTTGCTTATGTCCCATCAGAAATCTCACACAGCACAAGCATGTCCCAAATAAACTCCCACCATGAGAATCCCAAAAGAATTGCAACAATAGTTATTTTGGAGAAATTTTGTCTTTCGCCCAATTATAAAGAAATGCATAAAACTACATATAATAGTATCTTTTGCCTTGTGTGACTGCAATCTTCTCTATTACTACGAAAAATTGAACACTGAAACACATAAATGTACTCAATTCATGCTGCTGAATTGAGGCTCTTTTGTAAATGCTTTCTTGTCAAGATCTCGATACAATTATTTCAAATGTCACTAGGAATATTGACTTTTTCATTTGAATTATTTTCTCAAGTCCTTCAATAATTCCCTGACTTCCCACACAGCACTCTGGTCCTGTTGAATTCCTGAAGAGTTCTTAATGAATTCATCGTTGGATTCTTCAAAAGTCCTCGGTATGACGATTCAGAATGAGGTCTTTATGAATCTCTAGTATTCGAAGAGAATTCTCAAGAATTCATTATGAATTCTTTCGGAACTGACATACTCTCTGAATTGGAGAGAGTCAGATTCCCACTCGAATGAGAAGATAGGTTTCCTTCTAGCTGCCTAAAGAGTGGATCATCACTCTAACAGAGTGGAAGTTCACTCTTCAGGCAGCCAGAAAGGAACCTGTCTTTCCGTTCGAGTGGAATTCTCACTTTTCCGTACATAGAGAGTGAAGAGAGTTCATTTGGGACATGCTTGTGCTGTGACAGGTCCTAGAATTTTTTCTCCCACTCCCTGATTCTCCATGATCGATTTCCACTTCCTTGAATTCTCCCTGACTACCCAGAAGTGGGCATTCTGGAAGGAGGTATGAATCGTGCATAACTGGTGACAAGCAATAAAACTTATAGAAAATCAAATAAGCCCGATTCGAGTGGTATCGCTCTATCACTATAGAGCCCCATCGGAGAAAGTCTCTCTATTCCCACACAGCACCACAGTCCCAGAACAATTCTCGAAGAACTGGAATCGAATTTTATTCGGAGAGTTTTCAATTCGTTTCGAATTTCAGAGTTCCACATTGTAGGAAAAGAATTTTGGCCCGGTGTCAGAATTAAAACCGGATGGATTCTATAGGAGTCCACCCCGAAATTGACTGTCATAATAACTCCAAATGGTGGTAGAATGACACCATGCGGTGTCAAAATAACACCGTAAAGTGTTGAAACAACACCATTGGGGGTGGACTTTTTCTAACCCCGCCGTTTCTCTCACAGTGTAGGAAAATTCAGGAGGAATTCTTCTTTCATAATTCATTAGTCCTCTACGAGAACTTATCACCCCCAAAGTTCATGTTTTGAATGATTCATTAATTTTCATAACAAAATCAGGATGGACATATAGAACAGTAAATACTGAAAGAAATTCATAGGACATTGTTAATTCTTTGTGGCTCTTTTTCGTCAGTCAGTTGTTCAAACAATAATTCTTTTTTGAACAATCGATAGGGAATTCTTTTTTGAACAATCGATAAGGAATTCTCTTCTACAACAAAAAAGCAATCTAAAATCTCCGTTATCATCATCATCATGAAGTAATCAGTCTTATGACTGGTTTGATGAAATCCTCCAACCCTGTCTATTATCCGCTAACTGCTTGATTTCTGCATATCTCCGACAACCCTTATCTTGTATAATTTACTTCGTATACCTTAATCTAGGTCTACCGCTTCGAGTTTTACCATTCATTTTTCCTTCCAATATTGTTTCCAATTAGCTGTTATCCCTTAATGTGTGTCCTATCAGATCACTTCTTCTTTTCACTATCTGTCTCAGAAGACTTCTTTTTTCATTTACCTTCTCAAGTACTTCTTCATTTTTCACTTTCTCTATCCACTTTATTCTAAGTATACTTCTATAACACCACATTTCGAAAGCTTCGAGTCTTCGCTGGTCCGTTTTTCCAATTGTCCAAGTTTCGCAACCATATAATGCTGTGCTCCAAACGTAACTCTTCAAGAATTTCTTCCTTACTGCTAAGCTTATATTCTTCGAACATAGTAACTGTTTCTTCTGGTGGAAAGCCTGTTTTCCTTGTGCTATTCTTGCTCTTATATCTCTTTCACTTTTACCGTTTTCTGTAATTATGCGTCCTAGATATTTAAATTCTTTGACTTCCTGAATTGTCTCTGCATCTATTTTGACTTTCGTTCTTTTTGATGTTTTCGCTGTTGTACAAATCATGAATTTTGTTTTGTCCGTATTTATATTCATACAATATTTGTCTTGTAATATTTTTTTCATAGTGTTGAGAGTATTTTCCAACTCAGCACTACTCGTAGCTAATATAGCTATGTCATCCGCAAATATCAACATGCTTACATCTTCACCTTGAAACTGTAATTTCAATGGCACTTGCTCCCCCACTTCGTTCATTGCTTCTTCTATATACAAATCGAAAATCAGTGGCGATAGTGAGCATCCTTGTCTCACCCCTCTTCTAATTTGTGCTTCTTCTTTTTGACCCTCTATTTCTATTATTGCGGTTTGATTCTTATATGATTCATATATTATTCTCCTATCCTTGAGATTAATTTCTACCTTTTTCAAAATCGTAAACATCTTCTCCCAATCAACATTATCGAATCCCTTTTGTATATCTACAAAACCTATGTACACAGACTTTTCTCTACTACTGTTCTGAGTGCCAATATCGCTTTCCGCGTTCCCCTATTTTTCCTGAAACCGAACTGATCTTCTGCTAATCTACTCTTCATTTTATTCTCTATTCTTCTGTATATGATTTTTGTCAGTATTTTCGAGGCATGTGGAGTAAAAATAATCATTCTGTAGTTCTCGCATTTGTCTACTCCTTGTTTTTTATTGGAATGGCGACACTTTTATTCTTCTGGAAATCTTCCGGTACTTCGCCTATTTCGTACATATCTCTGACCAATTCAAACAGTGCAATACAAGTTCTCTGACTGGAGGCTTTGATAAGGTCCGCACTTATGCCATCTATTCCTGGCGCTTTATTATTTCTCAATTCTTTTAAAGCCCATCTCCATCATGCATATCAATTATTTGAATCCTTATTTCATTTTGTTTTTGCGGACGTTTCTGTGGACGATGTCCTGTTCGGAGCCGATGACTTGGCTCAGCACCTGAAGTTAGAAGTATCGGAGCTGCTCATGGCGGGCGGTTTTCGCCTGAGAAAATGGGCCAGCAATATTTCAGCATTGCTAGCTGATATTGATGCTCGATATCACGGTTTAGCTTGTGATAAGCTTCAGCAGGATCAAAAACTTCGCCTGCTAGGAATTCTATGGAAACCTACTTCAGATTGTTTTTATTATCAGGTATCAGCTCAAGAAATTACTCAGTTCACTAAGCGCTCTTTTTTGTCTTGTGTTCTGCGCAACTTTGATCCGTTGGGATGGGTTTCAGCGGTTACAATTCAGGCTGAAATTCTTTCGCAAGTTGTATGGACTAGGAAATTAGAATGGGATGAACCTTTTCCGGCGGACGTGAATGCTCAGTTTTGGACATATTATCTGAATCTGGGTCATTTGCAGAGTGTAGTTGTTCCTCGTTGGACCGGTCACACTCGATCGGCCGGAAGTATTGCTTTGCATGGGTTTGCTGACGCCTCAAGCGTTGCGTACGCTGCTTCAGTTTATCTTAGTGTTGGCGGAGGTTCTGGTGCTCAAATTCCGTTATCGTCAGTCAAAACCAAGGTCGCACCGCTTAAGTCTGTTTCCATTCCTCGTCTCGAATTATGTACTGCGCATCTGCTCGCTAGATTGATTAGTTTCGTGCAATCTTCCATGCCACTCTCGGATGTGTCTGTTTCTTGCTGGACGGATTCGTCAGTTACACTGTCATGGATTCGTAGTGTACCTAGTAAATGGAAGACTTTCGTCGCCAATCGTGTCGTGGACGTGCAATTATTAGTTCCCAATGCAATCTGGAAACTCGTGTCGGGAGACGAGAATCCCGCGGATATCTGTTCTAGGGGAGTCGCTGCTGATAGGCTGCCGCAGTGTGCACTGTGGTGGCAAGGGCATACTTGGTTCAAAGAGTCAGGTGAGCCTAGGGCTTCGACACCGGTCGAAATAGATAGTACTAGTCCGTCGGAATTGAAAGTAGAGAAGGTGGTATTATCTGTATCCACGGAAGACCTGTGGGCTCCTTTTCAACCAGTGTCCTCTTGGTTGCGCCTAAATCGTATTACATGGTATTGTTATAGGTTGATCGCTCGCACGCATCATAGAGCTGAAATTTCCATAGATAGCATTGTCGACGCAGACGAGATGCTGGCAGCAGAAAAGTTTTGGGTTCAGCGCATGCAAAAATATTATTTTAAGGCTGAGCTCAGCTGCTTGGATTCGGGTACATCGTTATCTAAGGGTAGTCAGTTGCTCAAATTGAACCCGTATGTCGAAGATGCTGGGATCATTCGTGTAGGAGGCCGATTGGCCAAGAGCTCTCTTTCTTTCGACCGGAAGTATCCCATTATTTTACCTAATTGCGAGCTTTCCAACCTTTTGGTGCGTCGAGCGCATGGCAAGACGCTGCATGGTGGCGTGCAGCTCATGGTATATCATTTAAGGCAGGATTATTGGATTTTAGGTATCAGAATTTTAGTTAGGCGTTGTATTGCTGGTTGTGTCGTTTGTGCTCGTTATCGAGCCGCTTCTACGCAGCAGCTTATGGGCTCTTGACCGAGCTATAGGGTGAACTCGTCTCGTCCCTTTTCACACGTCGGGGTTGACTACGCTGGCCCTTTCTACATTCGCGCGTCAAGGAGGCGTGGAATTCGTGCGGGAAAGGTTTTCGTTTCTCTTTTCGTTTGCCTGTCTGTACGTGCAATTCACTTGGAGTTAGTTGATGGGTGTTCAACTGCCGATTCCTGAGCGGCGCTTGATCGATTCATGGCAAGACGAGGTATGTCCTCGGACATGTACTCAGACAACGGTACGAATTTCGTCGGCGCGTCTAAAGAAATGTCCGTAGATTTTAATCACATCATGTTAGATCCTAGTCTAACCACCGCATTCCGGTGGAGTTTAGGAAGAGGGTGTAAAGCGCTTAAAATTTCACTTGCGCCGTGTGTTGAGTTCCGTCATCCCTGTTGGGGACGAATTTAGTACTATCTTGTGCAACGTGGAGGCATGCTTGGATTCTCGTCCTATTGCACCGCTCTATGACGATTTCGATTCGTTGGATGCACTGACGCCCGGGCACTTTCTGGTAGGGACCAGTCTTAAAGCACGGCCTGTGCCATCTGTGCTAGCATTACGCGATAATAGTTTGTCTCGCTGACAGATGGTGTTAAAGTTGACAGAGCAGCTCTGGAAATTTTGGCATCGCGATTATCTACATCCGCTTCAGCAGCGCTCAGCTTGGCATTGGCGCAAATCTAATGTTGAGGTGGGGGAGCTTGTCCTTCTGCGCGATGTAACGTTGCCTCCCTCTGGATGGGAGCTTGCACGCGTTGTCGAGTGTCATCTGGGCACTGACAATTTGGTACGTGTGGTGACCGTGAGGACAGCCACTGGTACTTTTAAGCGGCCCATAGCTGAGATATGTTTGTTGCCGAATAGCTTAGAGGCACATTGTGAATAGTTTAATTTCGTTTGACGATTATCAAACGAGGCGAGCGGAATGTTATGGAGATAGGTTGATTTCAAATTCGCGCCTGCAGAAGGTGTTTCGGTCACGCTCTCTTAGGTGTGAAGTCGGTATGTGTACGTGAATGCTCATTAGCTGTAAGTACTCGCTTGATCTGTTTCAAATTCGATCGATTTCGAATCAGTCGTTGCGGAGCGTTCTCTCGAGCCTCTTGATTTGTATTCGTTGCGTATAGGGCAGTGAGTTCTCTTTGTTTGCGCTTATACGTGTGCTGGTGTGTTATAGTTTATGGTAAAATTGTCAACTCGCTTAAAATACTACTTTGTTGGGTTTGTTTGGGGTGCATGGCCCTATGCGTGTATAATTACGATTTGTGAGAAGGTGTATGCGAGATTCGCGGCAACTCACTGCTCCGATTTGCTTGACGTAAAGCAACGGCTCCGCGTTAGTTATTATTTCAACGAGATTGTAATTTCCCACTTGGGAAGTGCGACCTTTTGTGCTTATATGCACTTTTGTACATCAATTTTCTATAACAAAGAACCGAGTCAAGAGTCGGCATTTTTTTGATTTGGAATCGTTTTATTCAAGTTATTTATTAATTTAACATTGGATAAGCAATTTTTATACATTTCACCATCCAATTCCGTTTCATCAAGGAAAAGCGTTATCTGGGGGAAGCAAGCTAAAAAAGCTTAGTCCTTTTTTGCATATGGATGGAACACTTCGCGTGGGAGGACGCTTGGAGCACTCCAATTTTGGATTTCACAAGAAACATCCCATAATTCCAGCCTTAGATCATCATTTGACTAGACTTCTGTTCGAGTATGAGCATCGTAAACATTTGCATTTGGGTCC
Source organism: Gonatopus flavifemur (assembly GCA_018340375.1). NCBI lineage: Eukaryota > Metazoa > Arthropoda > Insecta > Hymenoptera > Dryinidae > Gonatopus > Gonatopus flavifemur. The sequence goes on from JAFFJZ010000093.1 coordinate 313,193, forward strand.
TCAAGGGTTATTGGCCATCGTTGAGGAGAATTATTGGCCCATTTCGGGGATGAATTTGGCGAAGAAGGTGGTTCGGAACTGCATCGTCTGTTTCCGTCATAAGCCAGTCATAACCACCCAAGTAATGGGCAATCTTCCTTCATTTCGGGTAAATCCGTCTTGTCCATTTCATAACGTCAGCGTCGATTACAGCGGGCCTTTCATGATAAAAAATAAAAGCGGACGTGGGTGTAAATTGATCAAATCATACGAATGTTTATTCATTTACCTCAGTAGCCGAGCCATCCATCTGGAAGGAGTGTCTGATCTGAGTACTCAGAGCTTCATACTTGCTCTTCGGCGATGAGTTTCGCGACGGGGACTGCCGGCCTTGATTGTATCAGACAGTGGCACGAACTTTGTAGGTGATCATTCAGAGCTTAAGGAGCTGGGTCAATTCATGACAAATAACGAAAGTACCTTAATGGATGCGCTTGCGAACGAACGAATTAACTGGAAGTTCGTTCCTGCTTATTCGCCTCATTTTGAGGGAATTTGGGAGGCTGGAATCAAGTCTTCTAAGTGTCATATCAAACGAGCTTTGGGTAAGGCGCACCTTACTTATGAAGAATTTTATACGCTTTTGACTCAAATAGAGGCTGTACTCAATTCGCGACCTATGATTCCCCTGTCATCAGGACCAAATGACCTATCAGCCTTTACACCTTCACATTTTTTAATTGGTCGTGTTGGTATCGCCGTGCCTGATCCGGATCTTACTCATGTACTTCTACCACGTCTGTCCACCTATCAACATATTCAGTACGTACAGCAACAATTCTGGCGCCGTTGGTCACTAGAGTACGTCACTGAATTACAGTCTAGGAGAAAATGGTTTGACAGCAACTTTAAATGGAAAAAAGATCAGTTGGTGATCATCAAAGAAGATAACCTACCACCGCTAAAATGGTTGCTTGGTCGAGTGGTAGAACTGCATCCCGGCTCAGACGCTGTTGTTCGAGTGGCAACGGTCAAAATGGCTAAAGGGTTGATTGGGCGGTCAACTGCCAAATTGTGCCCTCTGCCAATCGACGGATAATGATCAGGATTCTTCACTTTCGTAGAGTCAAGAGATTGGTTTAATTATAAGTTTATTGTACTTTATCTTCAATAGTTGATTATTTATTCTGTACAAGATTTATCATCCAATCCAATTTGTGATTTGTCTGATTTATATCAAGTTTTCAACAGCCAATCAAATATATGTGGCCATTTTTTGTTCGTTTTCTTTTTAATCCAAAATGTAATATTTGTAATGTCATCAGTCATTATTGTTCAATTATATTCCATTGACTGTATTGTTAATTTTCAATTGTTGATTCGGTGTCCATGATCGCTGCATCCATTATTACTTTAATTGAAAGATCTAGTCCTTTCAACGCGGGGAGTATGTTTCGGTATATCTGAATATGGACAGTGGCGCCATCTAAACCCCCTTGAATCAAGAACGCTCATAGCGTCGAGTCAGTCCCGCTTTGCACGTTGCCGAACGCGTTCATAGACGTCGGAATGTCGCATCGACAAAATCAGAAGAAATAAAATTACAGTCCATATACTCTCGTAATTTGTGTTATTATTTCAATAGCATTTTCTCGCAATAAATAAATCGAATCATTGGAACAATAATGTTGATTGGGAGAAAATGTTCACGAATCTGAAAGAGGTAGGAATTAATTTCAAGGATAGGAGAATAATATATGAATTATATAAGAATCAAACCGCAATAACAGGAATAGAGGGTCAAACAGGAGGAGCACAAATTAAAAGAGGGGTGCGACAAGGATGCTCACTATCGCCATTGATTTTCAATTTGAATATAGAAGAAGCAATGAACGGAGTGAACGAGCAAGTGTAATTGAAATTACAGATTCAAGGTGAAAATATAAGCATGCTGAGATGACATTTGCGGATGACATAGCTATATTAGCTACGACTGGTGCTGAGTTAGGAAATACTCTCAACATGATGAAAACAATATTACTAAAAAAGTATTGTATGAATATAAATAAGGACAAAACAAAATTCATGATTTGTGCAACAGCGAAAGCGTCAAGAAGGACGAAAATCAAAATAGATGCAGAGACAATTCAACAAGTCAAAGAATCTAAATATCTAGGAAGCATAATTACAGAAAACGGTGAAAGCGAAACAGATATAAGAGCAAGAATAGCACAAGGAAAACAGACTTCCCACCAAAAGAAACAGTTACTGTGTTCGAAGAATATCAGCTTAGCAGTAAGGAAGAAATTCTCGAAGAGTTACGTTTGGAGCACAGCATTATATGGTTGCGAAACTTGGACAAGTGGAAAAACGGACCAACTAAGGCTTGAAGCTTTTGAAATGTGATGTTATAAAAGGATGCTTAGAGTAAAGCGGATAGAGAGAGTGAAGAATGAAGGAGTACTTGAGAAGGTAAATGAAAAGAGAAGTCTTTTGAGACAGATAGTGAAAAGAAGAAGTAATCTGATAGGACACACATTAAGGGATGACAGCTGATTGAAAACAATATTGGAAGGAAAAATGAATGGTAAAACTCGAAGGGGTAGACCTAGATTAAGTTATATGAAGCAAATTATACAAGATAAGGGTTGTCATAGATATGCAGAAATTAAACGGTTAGCAGATAATAGGCAGGGTTGGAGGATTTCATCAAACCAGTCATAAGACTGATTACTCCATGATGATGATGAATAATTCTGAATGATTCCTGTGAATCATAACACAACAACCATATTACTAATGGGAGTGACACTCGCTTATCATTGTTGGATAAAATATATGACGGGATAAAAAAAAAAAAATTGAAATTGGAAAAAATTCACACACTAATCATGGAAAGAGTGAGAGAAGTGAGAATTCACAAAATAAGTGAGGAATAGTGGAGGAAATGAAAAAAAGTGAGAAAAAGTGAGTCGCTAGCATGCGTGGACATGAGTAAAATTTCGAATTCGTGTATTTCTTCAAATAGTGAAAATAAAAAAAATCCCGATACACGTGGCCCCTCATTTCAAGTATGAAACCTATGAAAAAAATCCCAGATAAACCCGAGGAGGGTCTTCTGAAAAGTGTTCGATTTGTAAAAGAGTGCCCCATATGAATGATCGCAAAGGAACCAAGAAAAATGTCAGTGCACACAGTGCCCACGCAGCACATCAGTTCAGGAAGAATTCATAGTGAATTCATTTGGGACTATGAAAATTCGAAATGTGTGCAATGAGAAGTATTCCTGAAGTCTGGTGCTGTGCGAGTAGTATGCGAATGGTCAAAACCCGCCCTGCACGGGGGGTTCTTCGAACACGCTTTCGAAACGTAGTTCAAGAAGTATTACCAAAATTGCAAATGTAAATTTGTAATGATCATTGAGCGCTCATGTTATTTCCACACTCCCGGAACGTTGGGAGATATGTTTTATACATTTTCCTTGTTACCAACATTCAACGTTTACGGAACATTCAGAAAACCTCCTAATGCTGTTTTAGTGATGTGATGTATCGTTCGAACTGAAAAAAATTCTTTATGGGTTATTCCATCTGAATTTATCCAGCAGAATTTCGAAGTGACACCCATGACCTCAGATTTTAATGAATGTTTTTCGATTTGTTGCGTTCATAATCCTTAATGGCCATGTAAAATTCAATTCCAATATCTATAATACTTGTCGAGAAAAAAAATAGTAAAGTCTCATCAAGTGACATTGTTGTACAAGGGGAGGTCACCACAGGTCAGAGCTACTTTCCAATGGAAGTTCCATATACATGTATCTTCTTAATGAAAAATTGGCTGCACGGGATTGTTCTGAGATCTTACTGGCAAAATTAGGTACTGAATGAGATTTTCTTTGATTTGTATGTTTTTGTGAATATCTTGATCCCAAGTTTTTTCGAAAATCTTGAAAAAGAGTAACGTTCTGATTCATTCTCCAACAAGGGGAGGTTGCCAGAGGTGAGAGCTACTTCCCAATTCATGTTCCATGCACATGTATTCCCGGTACCCGTAAGAAAAACCCTTCCAGCATTCGTTCCAACGCGGCTGAGCTTTCGACATATGTATGGACGTTTGGAGATGAAGCCTAAATTGATATAGTCAAAGAAAGCGTCTTCGTTTTTAATAAGCGACCCGGGCACAATGTGGCATTTCGGACTTTTTTTTGGACAAATTCGCTGGCACGTTCAATTTTGAAGATATGATGAACTTGGGCTCAAAATGCTCGCAGAGAATTCACCTTCATCGAGGACTTACCCCATTTCTCATATAAAAGGTGGTTGATGTTTTTTCACAAGGGATGAAGTTGACAAAATACATGTGATAAAGTGAGAATAATCATGATAAAACCAAGTGAAACCGTACAAGACAACGACGAAACGTTATTTATCACTATTCTGTTATGAGGGAGAGAGAGAGAGAACGTTTGATGGGTAAAGAATCCTCAGTAGGATTTTGTATTACCTAGCTACCCCTATGTAAGGCTGAGAAGAGCAATTCCTCAAACGAGGAAGTTTTTTTTCTGAGTAACGATAACGGATTTCGTTTGAAATGGGATTTTGATGAGTGGAGTCATTGGAAAATCCATCTGCAGTATACTTGTGTATCAACCACGTCTAATTAGGGGTGAAAAATGCATTTCTCCAAATATAGAAGGTTTTCTTGAATAAAAAACTGAAGAAGAAATAATTTGGAATGTGATTTTTGATGAGTAAAGGTCTTCGAGAAATCCATCTTCGATGTACTTGTGCATCAACCACCCTTAATGAGGGGTGTGGAATGCATTTCTCCGAATATAGAAAGTTTTCTTGAATGAACAAGGAAGGGATTAATTTGGACTCTGAGTCTTGATGAGTGAAGTTTTTCTAAGAATCCATATTTAGTGTACTTGTGTATCAACCACCCCTAATTGAGGGCGAGAAATGCATTTCTCCAAATGTAGAAGGTTTTCTTTGATGGAAGAAGAAGAAATTCATTCGGACTGTGATTTATGATTAGTGACGTCTTTCGAAAAATCCATCTTTAGTGTACTTGTGTATCAGCCACCCCCAATTAGGGGTGAGAAATGAATTTCTCCGAATGCAGAAGGTTTTCTTGGATGAAAAAAAGAGGAATTCATTCGGAATGTGATTTTGACGCTGAAGATGTTGAGAGATGTGATTTTGAATGATTGAAGTTATTGGAAAATGCATCTTCAGCGTACTCATGTATCAACTATCCTCCATAAAGGTGAGAAATACATTTACCCAAATACAAATGGTTATGCTGAGGAAAGATTGATACATGTAATTTTCCACGAATGTGGTCCTGGAAAGATTCATTCCTTGCATAATTCCTAATGAGTCACCCCCATCTAAGGGTAGGAAATCAATTTCTCACAACATAAAATCTTCCCGAACTCTGAAGTGACAGATCCCGTTGGGCATGTGATTGTTTTTTGGGGGGAAAATCATATAAAAACTCACATTCCTCATGAAATCCTTTTTCTTTTATTCAAGAAACCCTTCTATATTTAAAGAAATGCATTCCACATCCTTAATTACGGATGATTGATACACAAGTACATTGAAGATGGGTTTTTCGAAAACGTCACTTACTAAAAATTACATTTCAAATAAATTCCTTTTTTTTCCTTCAAGAAAACATACTATATTTGGAGAAATGCATTTTCACCCCTAATTGGGGGTGGTTCGTGCACAAGTACATTAAGGAGGATTTCTCGAAAAACTTCACTCATTAAAAATCACATTCCAAATGAATTCCCTTTTTCCATTCAAGAAAACCTTATATATTTGGAGAAATGCATTTCTCACCCCTAATGAGGAGTGGTCGATACACAAGTGTACAGCACATGGATTTTTCAATGACTTCACTGATTAAAAATCGCATTCCTCATGAAATCCATTTGATTTTATTCAAAAAACCCTTCTATATTCAGAGAAATGCATTTATCACCCCTGTAAATAGGGGTGGTAGATGCACAAGTACACTGCAGATGGATTTTTCAATTACTTCACTTATTAAAATCACATTTCAAATGAAATCCGTTATCGTTACTCAGAAAAAAACTCCGATGTTTGAAAAATTGCTCTTCTCACCCCTGAATAGGGGTAGCTAGCCTAATACAGAATCCTACTGAGGAGTCTTTACCCACCAAACGTTCTCTCTCTCATAACAGAATAGTGGTAAATAATGTTTCGTCGTTCATTTGTATGGTTTCACTTGGTTTTATCATGATTATTTTCACTTTATCACATGTATTTTGTCAACATCATCCCTTGTAAAAAAACATCGACCACCTTTCATATGAGAAATGGGGCAGGTCATCAATGAAGGAGGATTCTCTATGAGCATTTTGAGCCCAAGTTCATCATGATATCTTCAAAATTGAGCGTGCCAGCGAATTTGTCCAAAAAAAGTCCGAAATGCCACACTGTGCGGCGGTGGCTTGAGTAGTAGTGCTCCGACGTCCAGTGCTGATGATCGGCTTTCAAGTCACGCGAATGTAATTTTTTTTCTTCAATTTATCCGAATACATTGTTCCTTCAGTCTTATGTCAGGTCATTCATCATAAGAAAATCGTTTTTTTTTCTTCTCCAACATTGCACATTAAAAAATGAGTAACCTCATTTGTGAATACAGTTTTTCAGTAGCGTTATTACCAAGTCCATTTCTTGCATTAGATAATCATTTATAATTATTATGTATGGTTATTAATTATGAATAATAAGACTTTCACGGTCAAAGTAGGCGAATAACAGACAGGCCCAGGAAAATATTGTGAGTAAACTGTGAATGTTCCTTTGACCTCTATCACTCAAAAGTATGAACTGTCAATGACGATTCAGATACATCAGGAGAAGAATAAACCAATAAGACTTTGAGTATTCACAAATAAAGCTACTAAAGAAACTGTAAAAAAATACACACACATACACACAGACACACACGAAACCAAAGAATTCCCCCGAGTTTGGAGGAACATTTTGGCCTAAGAGATTTTGAGTTTAGGGACGAAAAAATTTTCGTTCCCTCGGAACGGTCACAAAGCTTCCTCCTAGCGAGGAAACAAAATATTCTCCCACGATAAATGATACGACATAAGACTGAAGGAACAATGTATTAGGATAAGTTGAAAAAAAAATCACATTCAAAAGATTTGAACGCGCGTCATCGGGACCGGAAGCCGACGCATCAACACTCAAGTTACTGTTAGTCGCTCAGATGGAGGTACTTGCTTTGCCTACATTAACTTGCGCTCAATCTCCAAACTTGAATACATAGGTCGAAAGCTAAGCCACGTTGGAATAAAAGACAAAAGGTTTTTTCTTACGGATGTCGAAAGTACATGTACATGAAACATTATTCGAGAAGTAGTTCTCACCTCTGGTGACCTCCCCCCACGTGTACTGAGGATGCCGTTTTAACATCTCGCAGATGTTCACGAGGATACCTGAAGGATACCTCGAATGATAACCACGCACGGATATCGAATACACATGAACTTGTGGATATCGATTCCGGACATTGAATAGGTATTGAAACGATACCGTATATCGATGTATAGACGAGATGGGATTATTCAACGAAATATAACCCTGCTGACGGTTATGTATTATAAACAATAACTAAAATAGTCCTCGAAGTAATTTTATAACGTATCCTACAACTATTCGAAATCCCGATTAAAATATAACAACTTTTGGCGTATTCCAACGTCATTGGCGATGAATGTTTCTTTAATAGCAATTTGAGAAGAAATGTACGACTATAATTTTTGTAGATTTGGCTATTCAAATTTTGAATCATACAATGGTCTCGATGATGTATAATAACCATTTTGATGGATTTGCACATAACCTACTCATTATCGTTTGTGGTTTTTGATTGTGTGATGAGATTGATGAGGGTGTTTGAATTGTATGTTTTTAGGAATTCATTACATACACGTTGAGTATATTCAATTCCTTTGTTCACAACGTGTTATCATTTGGAGTGATTAGGAATTCCTTAAAGTTAATTCAAGTTCCAACCAAACGGAGTTACCCATACAATACACTAGTTTAGAAAGAGTTCATGAAGAATTCAATGGGGATTCGAAGAATTATTGATGAATTTGTTAGAATTCTTTTTGAATTTCTACCCTGTGTGGATACTTATCAATTGAGGGTCCCCATGCAATAACCACGTAGGCGCTCGAGAAGCGGCATAAGTATTGTCCAAGCCATGACGTCAAGGGTCGAAAAAAAAATTCGGAATGTTGAAAATCTAGAAATACTGGACAATAGGGCTTGAAAAATGAATATGAGTCTCTGTCTACGATTTTTTTCTAGGATCAGTAGTTTTCGAGAAAAAAAATAAAAACTATCTATTCTTTCGCACCACAAATCAATGTTTTCCAATATTGAACTCGTTCAAACTCGGTCATTTTCCGATGTATCTTGATGAATCTTGCGGTTTCTGATTCATAAGACTTCCCCGAAGACAACAGTGTATAAAAAATTCATAAAAGTTGATAATAAATCACCAATTTTTTAATCCGAAGTGAAAACCCTGTTTTCCATGCTTTGCATTGAAAAAGTGTCAGGGGAAGTATGAGCTACAAGAAACTTCCAGCGACAAAGTTGTTCACTAGTATATGGACAAACTTTGTGGAAAGTTTCAGATCGATTGGACTCTTAGTTCGCGAAATACAGCGGTTTATTTATTAACGCGCGACCGAAATTTTTCACCATTTTGCGTCATTCATCAATTAAATATCAAGGTCCGTAGGAAAGATTGTGTTCGCTTAATATTTGAACCTGGGATTACGTTTTTGGGGTCAGAAAATTCGAATATCGAACTATTTTCGCAAAATTCTGTATTCATTTCTCTTGAATGAACAATTCAATTGTTTAAAACGTTATTATGGAAATACTATTGACCAAAGAGAAACATTTTCTTGACAACAAAAGTTTCTTATCCTGCGATAATTAGATTTTGTACACAAAAATTTTTATCAAAACACTTGTATTTTCATAAGTATCATAAGTATATTTGAATAAATTCACATGGCCTGTATTACATAAAGTATCAAATTCTTTAAACAACACATTATACAACGAACAAACAATACATGTATTGTTTTTTCAACAATACATTTTATAATACATTTTCCTAATACGTTTGCAATTAACTTTGTAATGTTGTGCCTTTCACAAACCGATTGTTCCTACACCTTTTCCCCAACTTTGGCTATTAATGCATCAAAAAATTCTTTTCCCTTTGGAGAGAGATATTTCATAAGATAATTTAAATCATTCTGTTTCTCTTTAGGAATGCCCACTGGTTCAGTGAGTGGTGCTCCGTCTCGATGCTGTACGGTTAATGCTTGTTCTATGAAAAATATTGTACCGTCCCGATTTTCATCATTATTATGGAAATACTATTAACCAAAGAGAAACATTTGCTTGACAAGAAAAGTTTCAACATAATTATTATATAAGTAATTAAATAGACCGCTGTATTTTGTGAACTAACAGTCCAATCGATCTGAAACTTTCCACAAAGTTTGTACATATACTAGTGAACCACTTTGTCGCTGGAAGTTTTTTGTAGCTCATACTTCCCCTGACACTTTTTCAATGCAAAGCATGGAAAACAGGGTTTTCACTTCGGATTGAAAAATTGGTGATTTATTATCAACTTTTATGAATTTTTTATACACTGTTGTCTTCGGGGAAGTCTTACGAATCAGAATCCGCAAGATTCATCAAGATACATCGGAAAATGACCGAGTTTGAACGAGTTCAATATTGGAAAACATTGATTTGTGGTGCGAAAGAATAGATAGTTTTTATTTTTTTTCTCGAAAACTACTGATCCTAGAAAAAAATCGTAGACAGAGACTCATATTCTTTTTTCAAGCCCTATTGTCCAGTATTTCTAGATTTTCAACATTCCGAATTTTTTTTTCGACCCTTGACGTCATGGCTTGGACAATACTTATGCCGCTTCTCGAGCGCCTACGTGCAGTGCTGTCAGAAATGAAGGAGCTCCAGCGTTTTACCCTCTCCATATACCATTGCAAAGCACGCACGCTATAACTATAGATGTCATATATATAGTTATAGCGCGCGTGCTCTGCGATGGTACATGGAGGGGGTAAAACGCTGGAGCTCCTTCATTTCTGGCAGCACTGCCTACGTGGTTATTGCATGGGGACCCTCAATTGAGCCCCCGGATCGAAAAACTCCCCGAGCGCTCGAACCGCGTCACAAGTTTGATGCACGAGGTCCCGTCGTAGGTCGAAAAAAAAAGTTGGGATTTTGGAAATGTAAAAATACCAAGTGGTAGAGCTTGAAAAATCAATCCAAGTTACTCTTTACAATTTTTTTCTATGATTGACGATTTCCGGGAAAAAAATCACAAACCATCAATTTTTTACACCAAAAATGATTATTTTTCAACATTTAACTCGCTCTAACTCGGTCGTTTTCAATGAATCGAAATGAATCTTGCGAATTTCGATTCGTGAGACTTTCCCGGAGATGCAAATGTAGGTAAAGTTCGTAAAAATTAATAACAAATTAATAAATTTTTAATACGAAATAAAAAGCACGTTTTTCATGCTTTGTATCAAAAAAGTGGTGGGGGAAGTACAAAGTACAAAAAACTTCCAGCGAGAAAGTTGTTCGCTAGTGTTTGAACTGACTTTGTGGAAAATTTCAGATCGATTCGACTAATAGTTCGCAAAATACAGCCATTTCTTCATTAGCGCGCAGCAAAAATTTTTCTTAGTTTCGCGTCGTTTATAGAATGAATATCCGCGTCCGCGGCAAACGTGGTATTTGCTCGATTTCTCAACGTAGGTTTGTTTTTTGGGTCGGAGAAAACGAATATTGGATTATTCCTGTGAATAAAATTCATGATCGATGCCTTATTGCAAATAATTTAATTGTTCAAAAGGTCTTTACAAATCAACTGATTTACTTCAAACTGAACGAGCAGAAGCAACTGGACTAAGCAAAGAAAAAATGAATGATGTCAAATCGTTGATGCAATATTTGAGTAGTGAAGGGAAAAAAATGTATCAAGATTTTTTTGAAAAAGCTGTAATAAAGATGAAAAGAAGAACAAATTACACTGTAAAAAAATTTCACCGGAAAATTCCAGTACATGTACTGGAAGTCATTAACCTGTACATGTACCGGAAAATTTCAGCACATTTGTACTGCAAAAATTCAGTGCAAACGTTATGGAATTTCCGCATCAAAACTGGAAATTTTCTGAGCCTCGGTACTGGAATTTTTCAGTACACGAGCTGGACTTTTCCAGGACATGTACTGGAAAATTAATGCTGAAAATATCCATGAAAATCGAAAAAAAATTGCTCACGCAAAGTGATTTTGCAGGGTCCTTGTGTTCCAAGATGATTGAGAAACTTTTGATCGTTCATTTGGATGGACAGAAACTCATGTCTACCTAACAGGATTTGAACCCACACTTTTCTACCTGCCTACCAACTGAAACCTAAGACCTAACCGATGAGCTATAGCGCGACATGTTGGAAGGCCAGCTTGGGTTACTACATATGCTTCATATCTAGAACACAAGAGGATAAGTCTTGGAAAAACCTCATATATCAATTTCATTGGCTACAATTACAATTATTATTCAAAATCTCAATCAGGAAATTTTTAATATAAAGACTTGAAATTTTTCCTGCCAGAAATGACGAAGTCCAATAGAAGTGGAAAATTTCAGTGCAACAGTGATTAAATTCCGTTGCAGAGCAACTGGAAAATTCCATCACACGACCTGAAAATTGCAGTTCAAAACCTGTATAATTCAATTGCATAGTAACTGGAAAATTCCATCACAAAACCTGAGAATTGCAGTTAAAAACCTGTATAATTCCAGTATACCAACGATTAGGTTTTTTTTTCTAAATTCCAAATTTTTTCTCAAGTCCTTTTTGAGGGAATATTTTTTTTTGGTGCACAAGAACTATAAAATTGTAGTACGAGCCGGTAAAATTTTCGCGAAATCATGGCAAAATTTCAGTACATCATCTCAAACTTGAAAATTCCAGTACAATGACTGAATTTTCAGTTATGCTTGGTAAATTTTCAGTAACGTAACAACAAAATCTCTGTACATGTACTGGAATATCCATATTCCAGTACTAGCACTGGAAATTTCCAGTCCAGTTGCACAGTAAATTTCCAGTTTTTTTTTACAGTGTACACATAAACCTAAAAGTAAAAAGTGTGTACATCTGTAGTAGTAAACGAGAAAAAAAATAAACAAAGGTACATGTGGAAAATAGATTATGTGGATAAATAAATATATTCGAATAAACAACAACAATGAAAAATGTTCCGCACCAAACTTATTTCTCGCAAGACAAGAAACTTTTTTCGTCCGAACAGCTTTCCCTTGATACCAATAGTTGATTTGTGAAGACCTTTTGAACAATTAAATTATTTGTAATAAGGCATCGATCATGAATTTCATTCACAGGAATAATCCAATATTCGTTTTCTCCGACCCAAAAAACAAACCTACGTTGAGAAATCGAGCGAATACCACGTTTGCCGCGGACGCGGATATTCATTCTATAAACGACGCGAAACTAAGACAAATTTTTGCTGCGCGCTAATGAAGAAATGGCTGTATTTTGCGAACTATCAGTCGAATCGATCTGAAATTTTCCACAAAGTTAGTTCAAACACTAGCGAACAACTTTCTCGCTGGAAGTTTTTTGTACTTTGTACTTCCCCCACCACTTTTTTGATACAAAGCATGAAAAACGTGATTTTTACTTCGTATTAAAAATTTATTAATTTGTACGAACTTTATCTACATTTGCATCTTCGGGGAAGTCTTACGAATCTAAATTCGCAAGATTCATTTCGATTCATTGAAAAATGACCGAGTTAGAGCGAGTTAAATGTTGAAAAATAATCATTTTTGGTGTGGAAAAATTGATGGTTTGTGATTTTTTCCTCGAAAATCGTCAATCATAGAAAAAAATCGTAAAGAGTAACTTGGATTGATTTTTTAAGCTCTACCACTTAGTATTTTTACATTTCCAAAATTCCGACTTTTTTCTTCGACCTACGACGGGACCTCTTGCATCAAACCTGTGACGCGGTTCGAGCGCTCGGCGAGTTTTTCGATCCGGGGGCTCAATTAGGAGACCTGGATTTAATAACTCGCCGAGCGCTCGAACATGTTTCGGATCTGATCCACTGGACCAGTAGAACGAGAAAAGAAAACTTCGTCAAAATGAGGAACAAAAAATATAGCCCGTTATAACTGATCAAAATACAGATTTTGGTCTTGAAGAATTTTTTTCTATAACCAATAGTTTCCGAGATGAAAAATTAAAAGGTGAAAATTTTCAATTCTACAAAATCAATAGAAGCCAAATTGTATTTTGCGGTTTCTCCTCCCCGTGGGATGATTGCGGGTGTTCCGGGGGGATATTCTTGATACCTGTCCTTGATATCCTTTTTATCAATTTGGTAGGATCTGCTTCCTTTACGTGGTGGGTGGATCAGTATCTCAGATTTGGGTCTCTTTTTCGAGTGGAATGAACTACTCGAGAAAGAGAATACAAACTGAGAGAAACGAAATCATCCCAACGCCAGGAACATCGATGAAAACGGAAGGAAAGCGAGGAGAAACTACCTTCCTTGACATCTTCCAATATTCCCGGGAAAATGGGATCTTTATTCAAACCTAGAATTTTGAAATTATAATTTATTGAAAAGAAAAAAAAAACAACAACATGATGGCGTTTTCTCGAGTAAAATATTCCGGAGGTAAAATAGCCTCCCGTTCGGATCTCCGGGTGGAAGCTGCTCGAGAGAGCTTCATCAAACAAGATAGAATATCAAAGGAGATAGGGAAAAGAGAGAACATTCTTCGAGTTGCATCGTGGAATGTTAGATCACTGAGACAAACAGGAAAACTAGGAACTTTGAAATTAGCAATGAATAGTTTAGGTATCGATGTAATGGGAATTAGCGAAATGAGATAGCGGCAAGAAGGGGATTCCTGGAGTGGGGATTATAAAATGATTCATACAGGATCAAAGAACGGTCAATCAAGTGGGGGAATTGTAATGCTTAAAAGGGTAGGGAATAAGATAGAAAATTATTTGTAATATAGCGAACGCGTAATGATATAGAAGTAAGATTACATTTGAGGGAAATAGATGATGCATATGGAATTGTTAAGGGATTCTTGGGACGAATGAAATCCAGAAGCAATAAGATTGAAAATTCTCTAGGGAGACAATTGATAAGAACGGAGGAAAAAATAGAACAATAGATTAATCATTTAGAAGATCTATATAAAGGAGGCGATAATATAGGATTTTTAGAAAGGGAGGAAGATGTCGATGAAGAAGAAGTGGGAGATACAATTTTGATATCAGAATTCGACAGGGCTTTAAAAAAATTGAAAAATAATAAAGCGCCAGGAATTGATGGCATAAGTGCGGACCTTTCTTATCAAAGCCCCCAGTCAAAGAACTCGTGACGCACTGTTTGAATTGCTTAGGGATATGTACGAAAATGGAGAAGTACAGAAAGGTTTTCGAAAGAATAAAATTGTTGCCATTCCGAAAAAACAAGGAAAAGACATATGCGAGAACTAAAGAACGATTCGTTCGACTTCACATGCCTCGAAAATACTGACAAAAATTATATACAGGAGAATGGAGAATGAAATAGAGAGTAGATTAGCAAAAGATCAGTTCGGTTTTAGGAAAAATAGAGGAACGCGAGAAGCAACTTTAGCACTCAGAACAGTAGTAGAGAACAGTCTAGAGTTGGAAAAGTCTGTCTATATAGGTTTTGTAGATATTCAAAAAGCATTCGATAATGTTGATTGAGAGAAAATGTTCAAGATTTTGAACAAGGTAGGAATTAATTTCACGGATGGCAGAATAATATATGAATTATATAAGAATCAGATCCCAATAATAGGAATAAGGGGTCAAAAAGGAGGAGCACAGATTAAAACAGGAGTGAAGCAAGGATGCTCACAAGAGCAACAATAGCACAAGGAAAACAGACTTTCCACCAAAAGAAACAGTTACAATGTTCGAAGAATATAAGCTTAGCAGTGAGGGGAAATTCTTGAAGAGGTACGTTGGGAGCACAGCATTATATCGTTGCGAAACTTGCATGATTGGAAAAACGGACCAACGAAGAGTTGAAGCTTTTGAAATGTGGTGTTATAGAAGTATGCTTAGAATAAAGTGGATAGAGAAGCACAATGAGAACAGCATTTTTCTATATAATCCGACTCTCCACATCTCCCAGGGACAGGAGAACCATATCCAGGGAGTCCCTGACCCTCGCTCAACTTCGTTCATGCCACTCGAACATCATACAAGAGATAGACGAATTTGTGTATGATGTTCGAGTGGCATGAACGAAGTTGAGCGAGGGTCAGGGACTTACTGGATACGATTTTCCTGACACTGGGGGGTGTGGAGAGTCGATTGATACGAGAAAATTTTGGGTGTATCCACTAACGTGGCCAGTACAAATTTTCAAAGTCAGTCAAAATTCGTCTATCTCTTGTATGATGTTCGATCGGCATGAACGAAGTTGAGCGAGGGTCAGGGACTTACTGGACACGATTTTCCTGCGACTGGGGGATGTGGAGAGTCGATTCATACAAGAAAATTTTGGGTGTATCCACTAACGTGACCAGTACGAATTTTCAAATTCAGTCGAAATTCGGCTATGTTGTGTATGATGTTCGAGTGGCATGAACTAAGTTGACCGAGGGTCATGGACTTACTGGACACGATTTTCCTGTCACTGGGGGTTGTTCAGAAACGATTAATACAAGACAATTTTGGGTGTATCCACAAACGTGGCCAGTACGAATTTTCAAAGTCAGTCAAAATTCGTGTATCTTGTGTATGATGTTCGAGTGGCATGAACAAAGTTGAGCGAGGGTCAGGGACTCCCTGGAGACGATTTTCCTGTCCCTGGCAGATGTGGAGAGTCGGATTACATAGAAAAATTTTGGGTGTATCCACTAACGTGGCCAGTACGAATTTTCAAATTCTGTCGAAATTCGTCTATCTTGTGTATGATGTTCGAGTGGCATGAACGAAGTTGAGCGAGGGTCAGGGACTTACTGGACACGATTTTCCTGTCACTGGGGGATGTGGGGAGTCGATTTATACAAGAAAATTTTGGGTGTATCCACCAACGTGACCAGTACGAATGTGCAAATTCATTCGAAATTCGTCTGTCTCGTGTATGATGTTCGAGTGGCATGAACGAAGTTGAGCGGGGGTCAGGGACTTACTGGACACGATTTTCCTGTCACTGGGGGTTGTGGAGAAACGATTGATACAAGAAAATTCTGGGGGTATCCACTAACGTGGCCAGTACGAATTTTCAAAGTCAGTCGAAATTCGTCTATCTCTTGTATGATGTTCGAGTGGCATGAACGAAGTTGAGCGAGGGTCAGGGACGTACTGGACACGATTTTCCTGTCACTGGGGGATGTGGAGGGTCGATTTATACGAGAAAATTTTGGGGGTATCCACTAACGTGACCAGTACGAATTTTCAAAGTCAGTCAAAATTCGTGTATCTTGTGTATGATGTTCGAGTGGCATGAACGAAGTTGAGCGAGGGTCAGGGACTTACTGGACACGATTTTCCTGTCACTGGGGGATGTGGGGAGTCGATTTATACAAGAAAATTCTGGGTGTATCGGCCAACGTGACCAGTACGAATGTGCAAATTCAGTCGAAATTCGTCTGTCTCGTGTATGATGTTCGAGTGGCATGAACGAAGTTGAGCGGGGGTCAGGGACTTACTGGACACGATTTTCCTGTCACTGGGGGTTGTGGAGAAACGATTGATACAAGAAAATTCTGGGTGTATCCACCAACGTGGCCAGTACGAATTTTCAAAGTCAGTCAAAATTCGTGTATCTTGTGTATGATGGTCGAGTGGCATGAACGGAGTTGAGCGAGGGTCAGGGACTCACTGGAGACGATTTTCCTGTCCCTGCGAGATGTGGAGAGTCGGATTATATAGAAAAATTTTGGGTGTATCCACTAACGTGGCCAGTACGAATTCTCAAAGTCAGTCAAAATTCGTCTATCTCTTGTATGATGTTCGATTGGCAAGAACGAAGTTGAGCGAGGGTCAGGGACTTACTGGACACGATTTTCCTTCCACGGGGGGATGCGGAGAGTCGATTTATACAAGAAAATTTTGGGTGTATCTACTGACGTGGCCAGTACGGATTTTCAAAGTCAGTCAAAATTCGTCCATCTTGTGTATGATGTTCGAGTGGCATGAACGAAGTTGAGCGAGGTCCAGGAACTCACTGGATACGATTTTCCCTTCACGGGGGGATGCGGAGAGTTGATTTATACAAGAAAATTTCGGGTGTATCTACTGACGTGGCCAGTACGGATTTTCAAAGTCAGTCAAAATTCGTCTATCTCTTGTATGATGTTCGATTGGCATGAACGAAGTTGAGCGAGGGTCAGGGACTTACTGGACACGATTTTCCTGCCACTGGAGGATGTGGAGAGTCGATTTATACAAGAAAATTTTGGGTGTATCCACCAACGTGGCCAGTACGAATTTTCAAAGTCAGTCAAAATTCGTGTATCTTGTGTATGATGTTCGAGTGGCATGGACGAAGTTGAGCGAGGGTCAGGGACTTATTGCATACGATTTTCCTGACACTGGGGGGTGTGGAGAGTCGATTGATACAAGAAAATTTTGGGTGTATCCACTAACGTGGCCAGTACGAATTTTCAAAGTCAGTCGAAATTCGTCTATCTCTTGTATGATGTTCGATTGGCATGAACGAAGTTGAGCGAGGGTCAGGGACGTACTGGACACGATTTTCCTGTCACTGGGGGATGTGGAGGGTCGATTTATACGAGAAAATTTTGGGGATATCCACTAACGTGACCAGTACGAATTTCCAAAGTCAGTCAAAATTCGTGTATCTTGTGTATGATGTTCGAGTGGCATGAACGAAGTTGAGCGAGGGTCAGGGACTTACTGGAAACGACTTTCCTGACACTGGGGGGTGTGGAGAGTCGATTGATACGAGAAAATTTTGGGTGTATCCACTAACGTGGCCAGGACAAATTTTCAAAGTCAGTCAAAATTTGTCTATCTCTTGTATGATGTTCGATTGGCATGAACGAAGTTGAGCGAGGGTCAGGGACTTACTGGACACGATTTTCCTGCCACTGGGGGGTGTGGAGAAACGATTAATACAAGAAAATTTTGTGGCCAGGACAAATTTTCAAAGTCAGTCAAAATTTGTCTATCTCTTGTATGATGTTCGATTGGCATGAACGAAGTTGAGCGAGGGTCAGGGACTCCCTGGAGACGATTTTCCTGTCCCTGGGAGATGTGGAGAGTCGGATTATATAGAAAAATTTTGGGTGTATCCACTAACGTGGCCAGTACGAATTTTCAAATTCCGTCGAAATTCGTCTATCTTGTGTATGATGTTCGAGTGGCATGAACGAAGTTGAGCGAGGGTCAGGGACTCACTGGACACGATTTTCCTGCCACTGGGGGGTGTGGAGAAACGATTAATACAAGAAAATTTTGTGGGTATCCACAAACGTGGCCAGTACGAATTTTCAAAGTCAGTCAAAATTCGTGTATCTTGTGTATGATGTTCGAGTGGCATGAACGAAGTTGAGCGAGGGTCAGGGACTCACTGGAGACGATTTTCCTGTCCCTGGGAGATGTGGAGAGTCGGATTATATAGAAAAATTTTGGGTGTATCCACTAACGTGGCCAGTACGAATTCTCAAAGTCAGTCAAAATTCGTGTATCTTGTGTATGATGTTCGAGTGGCATGAACGAAGTTGAACGAGGGTCAGGGACTTACTGGATACGATTTTCCTGACACTGGGGGGTGTGGAGAGTCGATTGATACGAGAAAATTTTGGGTGTATCCACTAACGTGACCAGTACGAATTTTCAAATTCAGTCGAAATTCGTCTATTTCTGGTATGATGTTCGAGTGGCATGAACGAAGTTGAGCGAGGGTCAGGGACTCACTGGACACGATTTTCCTTCCACGGGGGGATGCGGAGAGTCGATTTATACAAGAAAATTTTGGGTGTATCCACTAACGTGGCCAGTACGAATTTTCAAAGTCAGTCAAAATTCGTCCATCTTGTGTATGATGTTCGAATCGCATGAACGAAGTTGAGCGAGGTTCAGGGACTTACTGGATACGATTTTTCCTTCACGGGGGGAGGCGGAGAGTTGATTTATACAAGAGAATTTCGGGTGTATCTACTGACGTGGCCAGTACGAATTTTCAAAGTCAGTCAAAATTCGTCCATCTTGTGTATGATAGTCGAGTGGCATGAACGAAGTTGAGCGAGGGTCAGGGACTTACTGGATACGATTTTCCTGTCACTGGGGGATGTGGGGAGTCGATTTATACAAGAAAATTTCGGGTGTATCCATTAACGTGGCCAGTACGAATTTTCAAAGTCAGTCAAAATTCGTCTATCTCTTGTATGATGTTCGATTGGCATGAACGAAGTTGAGCGAGGGTCAGGGACTTACTGGACACGATTTTCCTGCCACTGGGGGATGTGGAGAGTCGATTTATACAAGAAAATTTTGGGTGTATCCACCAACGTGGCCAGTACGAATTTTCAAAGTCAGTCAAAATTCGTCTATCTTGTGTATGATGTTCGAGTGGCATGAACGAAGTTGAGCGAAGGTCAGGGACTCCCTGGAGACGATTTTCCTGTCCCTGGGAGATGTGGAGAGTCGGATTATATAGAAAAATTTTGCGTGTATCCACTAACGTGGCCAGTACGAATTTTCAAATTCCGTCGAAATTCGTCTATCTTGTGTATGATGTTCGAGTGGCATGAACGAAGTTGAGCGAGGGTCAGGGACTTACTGGACACGATTTTCCTGTCACTGGGGGATGTGGGGAGTCGATTTATACAAGAAAATTTTGGGTGTATCCACCAACGTGACCATTACAAATGTGCAAATTCAGTCAGAATTCGTGTATCTTGTGTATGATGTTCGAGTGGCATGAACGAAGTTGAGCGAGGGTCAGGGACTTACTGGATACGATTTTCCTGACACTGGGGGGTGTGGAGAGTTGATTGATACAAGAAAATTCTGGGTGTATCCACCAACGTGGCCGGCACGAATTTTCAAAGTCAGTCAAAATTCGTCTGTCTCTTGTATGATGTTCGAGTGGCATGAACGAAGTTGAGCGAGGGTCAGGGACTCACTGGACACGATTTTCCTGTCACTGGGGGATGTGGAGGGTCGATTTATACGAGAAAATTTTGGGGGTATCCACTAACGTGACCAGTACGAATTTTCAAAGTCAGTCAAAATTCGTGTATCTTGTGTATGATGTTCGAGTGGCATGAACGGAGTTGAGCGAGGGTCAGGGACTCACTGGACACGATTTTCCTGTCACTGGGGGATGTGGAGAGTCGATTTATACAAGAAAATTTTGGGTGTATCCACCAACGTGGCCAGTACGAATTTTCAAATTCAGTCAAAATTCGTGTATCTTGTGTATGATGTTCGAGTGGCATGAACGAAGTTGAGCGAGGGTCAGGGACTCACTGGACACGATTTTCCTGCCACTGAGGGATGTGGAGAGTCGATTTATACAAGAAAATTTTGGGTGTATCCACTAACGTGACCAGTACGAATTTTCAAAGTCAGTCAAAATTCGTCTATCTTGTGTGTGATGTTCGAGTGGCATGAACGAAGTTGGGCGATGGTGAGGGACTCACTGGACACGATTTTCCTGTCACTGGGGGATGTGGAGAGTCGATTTATACAAGAAAATTTTGGGTGTATGCACCAACGTGGCCAGTACGAATTTTCAAAGTCAGTCAAAATTCGTGTATCTTGTGTATGATGTTCGAGTGGCATGAACGAAGTTGAGCGAGGGTCAGGGACTTACTGGATACGATTTCCCTGACACTGGGGGGTGTGGAGAGTCGATTGATACGAGAAAATTTTGGGTGTATCCACTAACGTGGCCAGTACGAATTTTCAAATTCAGTCGAAATTCGTCTATTTCTGGTATGATGTTCGAGTGGCATGAACGAAGTTGAGCGAGGGTCAGGGACTTACTGGACACGATTTTCCTGCCACTGGGGGGTGTGGAGAAACGATTAATACAAGAAAATTTTGGGGGTATCCACAAACGTGGCCAGTACGAATTTTCAAAGTCAGTCAAAATTCGTGTATCTTGTGTATGATGTTCGAGTGGCATGAACGAAGTTGAGCGAGGGTCAGGGACTCACTGGAGACGATTTTCCTGTCCCTGGGAGATGTGGAGAGTCGGATTATATAGACAAATTTTGGGTGTATCCACTAACGTGGCCAGTACGAATTCTCAAAGTCAGTCAAAATTCGTGTATCTTGTGTATGATGTTCGAGTGGCATGAACGAAGTTGAGCGAGGGTCAGGGACTCCCTGGAGACGATTTTTCTGTCCCTGGGAGATGTGGAGAGTCGGATTATATAGAAAAATTTTGGGTGTATCCAGTAACGTCGCCAGTACGAATTTTCAAATTCCGTCGAAATTCGTCTATCTTGTGTATGATGTTCGAGTGGCATGAACGAAGTTGAGCGAGGGTCAGGGACTCACTGGACACGATTTTCCTGTCACTGGGGGATGTGGAGTGTCGATTTATACAAGAAAATTTTGGGTGTATCCACCAACGTGGTCAGTACGAATTTTCAAAGTCAGTCAAAATTCGTGTATCTTGTGTATGATGTTCGAGTGGCATGAACGAAGTTGAGCGAAGGTCAGGGACTTACTGGATACGATTTTCCTGACACTGGGGGGTGTGGAGAGTCGATTGATACGAGAAAATTTTGGGTGTATCCACTAACGTGGCCAGTACGAATTTTCAAATTCAGTCGAAATCCGTCTATTTCTGATATGATGTTCGAGTGGCATGAACGAAGTTGAGCGAGGGTCAGGGACTGACTGGACACGATTTTCCTGTCACTGGGGGATGTGGAGAGTCGATTTATACAAGAAAATTTTGGGTGTATCCACCAACGTGGCCAGTACGAATCTTCAAATTCAGTCGAAATTCGTCCATCTTGTGTATGATGTTCGAATCGCATGAACGAAGTTGAGCGAGGTTCAGGGACTTACTGGATACGATTTTTCCTTCACGGGGGGAGGCGGAGAGTCGATTTATACAAGAAAATTTTGGGTGTATCCACCAACGTGGCCAGTACGAATTTTCAAAGTCAGTCAAAATTCGTGTATCTTGTGTATGATGTTCGAGTGGCATTAACGAAGCTGAGCGAGGGTCAGGGACTTACTAGATACGATTTTCCTGACACTGAGGGGTGTGGAGAGTCGATTGATACAAGAAAATTCTGGGTGTATCCACTAACGTGGCCAGTACGAATTGTCAAATTCAGTCGAAATTCGTCTATCTCTTATATGATGTTCGAGTGGCATGAACGAAGTTGAGCGAGGGTCAGGGACTCACTGGACACGATTTTCCTGTCACTGGGGGATGTGGAGGGTCGATTTATACGAGAAAATTTTGGGGGTATCCACTAACGTGACCAGTACGAATTTTCAAAGTCAGTCAAAATTCGTGTATCTTGTGTATGATGTTCGATTGGCATGAACGAAGTTGAGCGAGGGTCAGAGACTTACTGGACACGATTTCCCTGCCACTGGGGGATGTGGAGAGTCGATTTATACAAGAAAATTTTGGGTGTATCCACAAACGTGGCCAGTACGAATTTTCAAATTCAGTCAAAATTCGTGTATCTTGTGTATGATGTTCGAGTGGCATGAACGAAGTTGAGCGAGGGTCAGGGACTCACTGGACACGATTTTCCTGCCACTGAGGGATGTGGAGAGTCGATTTATACAAGAAAATTTTGGGTGTATCCACTAACGTGACCAGTACGAATTTTCAAAGTCAGTCAAAATTCGTCTATCTTGTGTGTGATGTTCGAGTGGCATGAACGAAGTTGGGCGATGGTCAGGGACTCACTGGACACGATTTTCCTGTCACTGGGGGATGTGGAGAGTCGATTTATACAAGAAAATTTTGGGTGTATGCACCAACGTGGCCAGTACGAATTTTCAAAGTCAGTCAAAATTCGTGTATCTTGTGTATGATGTTCGAGTGGCATGAACGAAGTTGAGCGAGGGTCAGGGACTTACTGGATACGATTTTCCCGACACTGGGGGGTGTGGAGAGTCGATTGATACGAGAAAATTTTGGGTGTATCCACTAACGTGGCCAGTACGAATTTTCAAATTCAGTCGAAATTCGTCTATTTCTGGTATGATGTTCGAGTGGCATGAACGAAGTTGAGCGAGGGTCAGGGACTCACTGGACACGATTTTCCTGTCACTGGGGGATGTGGAGAGTCGATTTATACAAGAAAATTTTGGGTGTATCCACCAACGTGGCCAGTACGAATCTTCAAATTCAGTCGAAATTCGTCTATCTCTTGTATGATGTTCGATTGGCATGAACGAAGTTGAGCGAGGGTCAGGGACTTACTGGACACGATTTTCCTTCCACGGGGGGATGCGGAGAGTCGATTTATACAAGAAAATTTTGGGTGTATCCACTAACGTGGCCATTACGAATTTTCAAAGTCAGTCAAAATTCGTGTATCTTGTGTATGATGTTCGAGTGGCATTAACGAAGCTGAGCGAGGGTCAGGGACTTACTGGATACGATTTTCCTGACACTGGGGGGTGTGGAGAGTCGATTGATACAAGAAAATCCTGGGTGTATCCACTAACGTGGCCAGTACGAATTGTCAAATTCAGTCGAAATTCGTCTATCTCTTATATGATGTTCGAGTGGCATGAACGAAGTTGAGCGAGGGTCAGGGACTCACTGGACACGATTTTCCTGCCACTGAGGGATGTGGAGAGTCGATTTATACAAGAAAATTTTGGGTGTATCCACTAACGTGACCAGTACGAATTTTCAAAGTCAGTCAAAATTCGTCTATCTTGTGTGTGATGTTCGAGTGGCATGAACGAAGTTGGGCGATGGTCAGGGACTCACTGGACACGATTTTCCTGTCACTGGGGGATGTGGAGAGTCGATTTATACAAGAAATCTTTGGGTGTATGCACCAACGTGGCCAGTACGAATTTTCAAAGTCAGTCAAAATTCGTGTATCTTGTGTATGATGTTCGAGTGGCATGAACGAAGTTGAGCGAGGGTCAGGGACTTACTGGATACGATTTTCCTGACACTGGAGGGTGTGGAGAGTCGATTGATACGAGAAAATTTTGGGTGTATCCACTAACGTGGCCAGTACGAATTTTCAAATTCAGTCGAAATTCGTCTATTTCTGGTATGATGTTCGAGTGGCATGAACGAAGTTGAGCGAGGGTCAGGGACTCCCTGGAGACGATTTTCCTGTCCCTGGGAGATGTGGAGAGTCGGATTATATAGAAAAATTTTGCGTGTATCCACTAACGTGGCCAGTACGAATTTTCAAATTCCGTCGAAATTCGTCTATCTTGTGTATGATGTTCGAGTGGCATGAAGGAAGTTGAGGGAGGGTCAGGGACTTACTGGACACGATTTTCCTGTCACTGGGGGATGTGGGGAGTCGATTTATACAAGAAAATTTTGGGTGTATCCACCAACGTGACCAGTACAAATGTGCAAATTCAGTCAGAATTCGTGTATCTTGTGTATGATGTTCGAGTGGCATGAACGAAGTTGAGCGAGGGTCAGGGACTTACTGGATACGATTTTCCTGACACTGGGGGGTGTGGAGAGTTGATTGATACAAGAAAATTCTGGGTGTATCCACCAACGTGGCCGGCACGAATTTTCAAAGTCAGTCAAAATTCGTCTGTCTCTTGTATGATGTTCGAGTGGCATGAACGAAGTTGAGCGAGGGTCAGGGACTCACTGGACACGATTTTCCTGTCACTGGGGGATGTGGAGGGTCGATTTATACGAGAAAATTTTGGGGGTATCCACTAACGTGACCAGTACGAATTTTCAAAGTCAGTCAAAATTCGTGTATCTTGTGTATGATGTTCGAGTGGCATGAACGGAGTTGAGCGAGGGTCAGGGACTCACTGGACACGATTTTCCTGTCACTGGGGGATGTGGAGAGTCGATTTATACAAGAAAATTTTGGGTGTATCCACCAACGTGGCCAGTACGAATTTTCAAATTCAGTCAAAATTCGTGTATCTTGTGTATGATGTTCGAGTGGCATGAACGAAGTTGAGCGAGGTCAGGGACTCACTGGACACGATTTTCCTGCCACTGAGGGATGTGGAGAGTCGATTTATACAAGAAAATTTTGGGTGTATCCACTAACGTGACCAGTACGAATTTTCAAAGTCAGTCAAAATTCGTCTATCTTGTGTGTGATGTTCGAGTGGCATGAACGAAGTTGGGCGATGGTCAGGGACTCACTGGACACGATTTTCCTGTCACTGGGGGATGTGGAGAGTCGATTTATACAAGAAAATTTTGGGTGTATGCACCAACGTGGCCAGTACGAATTTTCAAAGTCAGTCAAAATTCGTGTATCTTGTGTATGATGTTCGAGTGGCATGAACGAAGTTGAGCGAGGTCAGGGACTTACTGGATACGATTTCCCTGACACTGGGGGGTGTGGAGAGTCGATTGATACGAGAAAATTTTGGGTGTATCCACTAACGTGGCCAGTACGAATTTTCAAATTCAGTCGAAATTCGTCTATTTCTGGTATGATGTTCGAGTGGCATGAACGAAGTTGAGCGAGGGTCAGGGACTTACTGGACACGATTTTCCTGCCACTGGGGGGTGTGGAGAAACGATTAATACAAGAAAATTTTGGGGGTATCCACAAACGTGGCCAGTACGAATTTTCAAAGTCAGTCAAAATTCGTGTATCTTGTGTATGATGTTCGAGTGGCATGAACGAAGTTGAGCGAGGGTCAGGGACTCACTGGAGACGATTTTCCTGTCCCTGGGAGATGTGGAGAGTCGGATTATATAGACAAATTTTGGGTGTATCCACTAACGTGGCCAGTACGAATTCTCAAAGTCAGTCAAAATTCGTGTATCTTGTGTATGATGTTCGAGTGGCATGAACGAAGTTGAGCGAGGGTCAGGGACTCCCTGGAGACGATTTTTCTGTCCCTGGGAGATGTGGAGAGTCGGATTATATAGAAAAATTTTGGGTGTATCCACCAACGTGGTCAGTACGAATTTTCAAAGTCAGTCAAAATTCGTGTATCTTGTGTATGATGTTCGAGTGGCATGAACGAAGTTGAGCGAAGGTCAGGGACTTACTGGATACGATTTTCCTGACACTGGGGGGTGTGGAGAGTCGATTGATACGAGAAAATTTTGGGTGTATCCACTAACGTGGCCAGTACGAATTTTCAAATTCAGTCGAAATCCGTCTATTTCTGGTATGATGTTCGAGTGGCATGAACGAAGTTGAGCGAGGGTCAGGGACTCACTGGACACGATTTTCCTGTCACTGGGGGATGTGGAGAGTCGATTTATACAAGAAAATTTTGGGTGTATCCACCAACGTGGCCAGTACGAATCTTCAAATTCAGTCGAAATTCGTCCATCTTGTGTATGATGTTCGAATCGCATGAACGAAGTTGAGCGAGGTTCAGGGACTTACTGGATACGATTTTTCCTTCACGGGGGGAGGCGGAGAGTCGATTTATACAAGAAAATTTTGGGTGTATCCACCAACGTGGCCAGTACGAATTTTCAAAGTCAGTCAAAATTCGTGTATCTTGTGTATGATGTTCGAGTGGCATTAACGAAGCTGAGCGAGGGTCAGGGACTTACTAGATACGATTTTCCTGACACTGAGGGGTGTGGAGAGTCGATTGATACAAGAAAATTCTGGGTGTATCCACTAACGTGGCCAGTACGAATTGTCAAATTCAGTCGAAATTCGTCTATCTCTTATATGATGTTCGAGTGGCATGAACGAAGTTGAGCGAGGGTCAGGGACTCACTGGACACGATTTTCCTGTCACTGGGGGATGTGGAGGGTCGATTTATACGAGAAAATTTTGGGGGTATCCACTAACGTGACCAGTACGAATTTTCAAAGTCAGTCAAAATTCGTGTATCTTGTGTATGATGTTCGATTGGCATGAACGAAGTTGAGCGAGGGTCAGAGACTTACTGGACACGATTTCCCTGCCACTGGGGGATGTGGAGAGTCGATTTATACAAGAAAATTTTGGGTGTATCCACAAACGTGGCCAGTACGAATTTTCAAATTCAGTCAAAATTCGTGTATCTTGTGTATGATGTTCGAGTGGCATGAACGAAGTTGAGCGAGGGTCAGGGACTCACTGGACACGATTTTCCTGCCACTGAGGGATGTGGAGAGTCGATTTATACAAGAAAATTTTGGGTGTATCCACTAACGTGACCAGTACGAATTTTCAAAGTCAGTCAAAATTCGTCTATCTTGTGTGTGATGTTCGAGTGGCATGAACGAAGTTGGGCGATGGTCAGGGACTCACTGGACACGATTTTCCTGTCACTGGGGGATGTGGAGAGTCGATTTATACAAGAAAATTTTGGGTGTATGCACCAACGTGGCCAGTACGAATTTTCAAAGTCAGTCAAAATTCGTGTATCTTGTGTATGATGTTCGAGTGGCATGAACGAAGTTGAGCGAGGGTCAGGGACTTACTGGATACGATTTTCCCGACACTGGGGGGTGTGGAGAGTCGATTGATACGAGAAAATTTTGGGTGTATCCACTAACGTGGCCAGTACGAATTTTCAAATTCAGTCGAAATTCGTCTATTTCTGGTATGATGTTCGAGTGGCATGAACGAAGTTGAGCGAGGGTCAGGGACTCACTGGACACGATTTTCCTGTCACTGGGGGATGTGGAGAGTCGATTTATACAAGAAAATTTTGTGTGTATCCACCAACGTGGCCAGTACGAATCTTCAAATTCAGTCGAAATTCGTCTATCTCTTGTATGATGTTCGATTGGCATGAACGAAGTTGAGCGAGGGTCAGGGACTTACTGGACACGATTTTCCTTCCACGGGGGGATGCGGAGAGTCGATTTATACAAGAAAATTTTGGGTGTATCCACTAACGTGGCCATTACGAATTTTCAAAGTCAGTCAAAATTCGTCCATCTTGTGTATGATGTTCGAATCGCATGAACGAAGTTGAGCGAGGTTCAGGGACTTACTGGATACGATTTTTCCTTCACGGGGGGAGGCGGAGAGTTGATTTATACAAGAAAATTTCGGGTGTATCTACTGACGTGGCCAGTACGAATTTTCAAAGTCAGTCAAAATTCGTCCATCTTGTGTATGATGTTCGAGTGGCATGAACGAAGTTGAGCGAGGGTCAGGGACTTACTGGATACGATTTTCCTGTCACTGGGGGATGTGGGGAGTCGATTTATACAAGAAAATTTCGGGTGTATCCATTAACGTGGCCAGTACGAATTTTCAAAGTCAGTCAAAATTCGTCTATCTCTTGTATGATGTTCGATTGGCATGAACGAAGTTGAGCGAGGGTCAGGGACTTACTGGACACGATTTTCCTGCCACTGGGGGATGTGGAGAGTCGATTTATACAAGAAAATTTTGGGTGTATCCACCAACGTGGCCAGTACGAATTTTCAAAGTCAGTCAAAATTCGTGTATCTTGTGTATGATGTTCGAGTGGCATTAACGAAGCTGAGCGAGG
Organism: Gonatopus flavifemur; assembly: GCA_018340375.1. Classification (NCBI taxonomy): domain Eukaryota; kingdom Metazoa; phylum Arthropoda; class Insecta; order Hymenoptera; family Dryinidae; genus Gonatopus; species Gonatopus flavifemur. The sequence continues at coordinate 341,965 of JAFFJZ010000093.1, forward strand.
GTCAGGGACTTACTGGATACGATTTTCCTGACACTGGGGGGTGTGGAGAGTCGATTGATACAAGAAAATCCTGGGTGTATCCACTAACGTGGCCAGTACGAATTGTCAAATTCAGTCGAAATTCGTCTATCTCTTATATGATGTTCGAGTGGCATGAACGAAGTTGAGCGAGGGTCAGGGACTTACTGGACACGATTTTCCTGTCACTGGGGGATGTGGAGGGTCGATTTATACGAGAAAATTTTGGGGGTATCCACTAACGTGACCAGTACGAATTTTCAAAGTCAGTCAAAATTCGTGTATCTTGTGTATGATGTTCGAGTGGCATGAACGAAGTTGAGCGAGGGTCAGGGACTTACTGGATACGATTTTCCTGCCACTGGGGGATGTGGAGAGTCGATTCATACAAGAAAATTTTGGGTGTATCCACTAACGTGCCCAGTACGATGGCATGTACATGACAGTGGCATGAACGAAGTTGAGCGAGGGTCAGGGACATACTGGATTCGATTTTCCTGACACTGGGGGATGTGGAGAGTCGGATTATATAGAAAAATTTTGGGTGTCTCCACTAACGTGGCCAGTACGAATTTTCAAATTCAGTCGAAATTCGTCTATCTTGTGTATGATGTTCGAGTGGTATGAACGAATTTGAGCGAGGGTCAGGGACTTACTGGATCTGATTTCCCTGTCCCTGGGGTATCTGGAGAGTCAAATCATACAAGAAAATTCCGGGTGTATCCACTAACGTGGCTAGTACGATTTTCTCAATTCAGTCAAATGTCGTCTATCTTGTGCATGATTCTTCGGTGGCATGAACGAAGTCGAGCGAGGGTCAGGGATACACGGAACATGATTTTCCTGTCACTGGGTGATGTGGACAGTCAAAGCACCGACGAAAATTCCGGTCGTATCCCCTCACGTGGCCGGTACAACTCTTCAAAGTCAGTCAAAGTCCGTCTATATTCCGCATGGTGTCGGGTCGGCTCGAACGCAGTTGAACGAGGATCAGGGATCAACAGGATCCGATTTTCCCCTTACGGGGAGATGTGGAGAATCGAAATATACGGAAAAATTCTGGGTTCATCCATTCACGTCGCTGGTACGATTCCCTCAATCCACCCGTAGTTCTATCCACTGCATGATCTGTTCGATACGGAAACGGGGCCTAACGCTGCTGGCTTATCAATGGGATAAGATTTCCCTGTCACCGCGTGATGTTGAAAGTTGAAATATAAGCGAACGCCTACTGAATCATTGAATTCCTGCGCCAAGCACTTCCCCAACCAATTCATATCCAACGTCTCTGCCACGGGAGTATCATAACCTAATCATTCTTTGCATCCTGATATTCGTGGGGGCACTGTTCGAATCAGGAAGTTCATCAAATTTTGTGACTTCGATTTTCCGTTTTGACTCCATAAACGATTCAAACTCCAACAACATATATCATATCTCTTCAACGGGGGTATCATAACCTAATCATTCTGTGCGTTCTGATATTCGTGAGGGAATTGTTCGAATCAGGAGGTCCATCAAATTTTGTGACCTCGAATTTTCGTTTTGATTCAATAAACAATTCAAATTCCAACAACATCAACTTGTATTTATCGATCCAAAGTTCTTGTGAATAACCTCTGGATGATATATACAACTATTTCTCATAATTCTCCTCGGTCGTGCCTCTGTTGAAATGTCGTCAACATAACCCCATCATGCGCGCGCATAACCTCCTCTCGATTAGTCATCGCCTGAGAACCCCTGGCATATAAGTTTGGTTCCTTGTCATTGGCGCTCGGTAGTAAGGAGTAGGGATATAGTACCGCCTAATGAGCGAGAATTCAAGTGGATGAGTGGGGATGTCGTGATCCACTTCCAGATTTCTTAAAACGAATTCGTTTACTGAAACGATTCAAACTTCTATCCTATCAATACTGATTGATCATCCGTGGGGTTGTCTGTATGTCTGTCTGTCTGTACCAGGGATAACTCTGGAACGAGTGGACCAAATTGGATGAAATTTATAGAGGACCTTCTTCGAACCCATCCCCCGAGACCATTGTTTTTTTATTGCAATCGGACAAGTCCTACTTTTTTTTCAATTTTCCTCTGAAAAAATAGGTGATCTCGGAAAAAATTTTCTCCGCTGTATACATATATATACAGGGTGGTGCAAAAGTCTGGATACACCCTAATAACTCCTGGACGGGTGGAGATAATGAGATAATTTTTCTTTAAAATTCAACGGGGGAACAAAATCTACCATACTAGGAGGGTGTACTAGTAGGGTCCTCAATCTTGAAGGGCACAACAGGGAGGGGGGGGGGGATCTTGAATGAGGTGTGGAGGCTCGCGATAGCTCATTTGATGGAGATTTTCAGCCCGAATACAGCCGTTTTTTGTTTTTTGAAATCGGTCAATTTTTCGTCGAATTATGACCACTTGAAGATTGTTCTGGGAGCAGTCAGAGCCGGCGTAAACCTTCCTAACTCCCCATCGGATGAAGATCTTTGGATGTTATTTTTTAATCAAATGGGGGGGGGGGCGCATGATGTATCATTGTAGGGAAGTGGATTCCCGAAAACAATCCGAAATGATGAATAATAATGGATCCATCAACGTATCAAGATGAATAAGAAATAAGTGCAGAAGGATTGCACACATTACATAGCCCCCTAGCCAAAGTACCTCCTCCAACATTCTCACACTAGCGTTCCACGCCGCACTCGCCTTATAACGTCTTCAAAACGGTTGATTCAGGATTTTTCACAAGCTTTTCTGACCTGTTCATTCGAATCATAATTTTCATTTTTTGTTGTGTTCCTCACCATTTCTGGCCACTTTCGATCATTTCCCACCATTTTACGGTACTTTCGACAATTCAGGGTTCCCCCAAAATTTGGAGAGTCATTTTCCCTGACTTTCACTGACCATGTTCGAAATTTTCCCTGACTCTCAAATAAGTATACCCAGATAGCACACAAGTTGCTTCAAATTGTACCAAACCAATCAATTTGTTTCCACAAATGGAAATAGCAAATCCGAAATACTTGAAGCAAGTTGGGATAACTTAGGACGCCACTAAGCAAACTCAGCTTATAAATGAAATTGTGGAATTGTCATGATTCATGATGGAATATTGTTACAATTTACCAGTATATCGCATCGTCACCAAATTCCTTTGAATATGAGTGTGATAAGTACATACATTCTGTCAAAAAAGTACCGGGAATTCTTGAATAAAACACAAAATATTTTTCATTCTTCCAAATCTATTGTATCGCCTTCAAAGTAGTCCCCTTCCGAAATGATACATTTATGCCAACAAACAATCCAATCATCAAAACATTTTTTATACGCTTTTTCCGGAATCGATTTCAGTTCTCGCTGCGAATTCTCTTTAATATCTTCTATCAATTCAAAACGGGTGCCTCGAAGTGGTAATTCAAGATTAGGGAACAGAAGAAGGTCGGCTGGAGCCAGATCAGGTAAATACGGTGGCTGTTCGATGATATTTGTTGAGTTTTTGGCCAAAACTTGGTTCACAATGAGAGCTTTGTGAGATGGTGCATTACCGTGATGCTAAATCCATGAATTTTCTTTCCACAAATCTGGCCTTTTTCGACGAATTTGCTCTCTTAAACGCCGCATAACGCTTAGATGATATTCTTTATTCACCGTCTGACCTTCTGACAAGAATTTCGAATGTACAACACTGCGATAATCAAAAAACACAGTCAACATTACCTCAACTTTTGATCGGCTTTGGCGTGGCTTTTTCGGTTTCGGCTCAGCTGGAAGCCGCCACTCCGAAGTTTGTTGACTGGTTTGCATGTCATATTCGTAAAACCATGTGTCGTCACCTGTTATAATGCGCGTTATGAATGTGGAGTCGAAATTGACTCGTTCTAGCATGTCTTCAGCGACCTGTACGCGATTCAGTTTTTGGAGAAAATTCAAGTCTTTCAGAACTAATCGAGCGGCAACGCGCTTCATGTCCGAACAATCATGTAAAATAGTACGAACTGATTCGTAAGACACAGAAAGTTGACTTGCTATCTCTCTCAAACTTAAGTGACGATTTTCAGTCACCATTTCCTTCACTTTATCGATATTAACTCCAGTTAAAGACGTCGATGGACGACCAGAGCGAGGCAAATCTTCCACCACATCTCGACCACTTTTGAATGCACTGTACCGCTCATATGCACGTGTTTTTGATAGAGTCAATTTACCGTAAGCCTTCTCCAACATTTCCAGCGATTCGGCACACGAAATTCCATTTGCAACGCAAAATTTAAAACAAATTCTTTGTTCAATCTTTGTATCCATTGTGACAATCGCGGGACACACTTGAGAGAACTGAAAAGATCGAGCACTATAAACAAATTGAATGACAGATAACAGTCGAACTCCGCGTCAATATACAGGACGAATGTACCAACTTAACAACAAAAAGAATGTTGACAAACCCGTTAGCCGCACTTTTTAAATGATCAATTCCCGGTACTTTTTTGACAGAATGTATATGTATACTTCCCTATCCATATAATGGTATCAAGGGCGTATTCAGAAACTCACTATCCTCCTTTGAGGGGACTCGAGCATAAGGAAGTGCGGGACGGAAAAATTCAAATTTGTTAATGTTTGGAGGTTAAAATTTTACAATTTCATTCTTGAGCCTTTAGAAATCACTTAGCCATTCAAGGTTTGCGGCGATGTGGAACTCTAGGCATGTCATTTATTATTATTCACTTCAAGTGAGGTAGTAAATTTTTGGATATTCCCTTGAATGGTATTACACTTCACTCTAAAAAATTTGGCAGTGTTAGGTAAAGTCCACTCCGGATGGTGTTGTTTCAACACCTGACGGTGTTATTTCGACACCGTATGGTGTCATTCTAATACCATTTGGAATTATTTCAACACTGAATTCCGGAGTGGACTTTTATAGAATCCGCGCGGTGTTAATTCTGAAAGCGCTTTTCTTACAGTATTTTGAGATGTTTGGAGGTGATCTACGGATTGGAATAAGATAAGCCCAGTCAATAGATCAATTGTGAATACTCATTCTCCTGACATCGCGTTTTGAACCGAACCAAAGGAATGGTAGTTGCAAACAAAATCGCAAGGCAATTCAATGAAATTTATACTTCACCCATACAGCACAAGAGCCCTGGTAGAAATGTTACAAGTTCTTCCCTATGACCGATGAGGCACTAAGAAGGAAGAACTGATTAGAAAAAACTAGCAAGGGGCTAGTCAATAACTGATAAGTTGGATCCAACTAGCATTGATTGGGACAAACTAATGAGTTACTCATCAGTATTTGATAATCTGAACTAACTAATAATAATAGAGTAAAATCTTCTCTACTGATAATTACAAGTATTCACTCCAGGTATAAATTGAATGAAGAGACATGAGCTTTTCAATCTTGGATTGAATAAAATGTTCCTTGCACTTTTTATCAGAAAAGACGACATTTTTGATGGATTAACTTTAAAAATGAGTAGGGATTGAGCAACAATATTGGCATGATTCATAAGTGCAAATAACTTTTTATTCATTCCAAGACTCGAGAGGTAATTTCTCTTAATAGCATCTATATTCTAAGTGAAGAGTTGTAGTTATTACTACAGTATACCCCCTAAATTTCTAAGAGTGAAATTTCCACTCTCAATGTAAAATGCATTAGCACTTTCACTCTCCAAGAGTGAAAAGATCACTTTAGTAGCGTGAATCTCTCCACTTTTCAAACTAGAATGGAAAGTATAGAGAGTGAATTATACTTCACCTATTTGTGAATCAAAATATCACCTGTCTTAGAGTAAAATATCCCAGCTTATTCATATTAAATCGATGCTCAGATTTTCTATGTCTTGCAATGCTTGGTTTTGAATATTCATCTAAACTTTTGTTTACTTTCAGGATAATTATTTCATTCTCTTGGAAACTTATGGAATTTTCTTATTACAAGTGATGGTACTGATCTGGAATCCTTTTAGTTCTATATGATACCAATAATTGATAATCCTAGGTGTCATGAGCCAATACCTCATGACTCATACCTCATCAGTCACTGTGTGTGATACCATGTATTTATGAACAATAGTGAGTATACCCTGTAACAATAAACAATACTGGATATAGTTGATCAATACCATGTATCGATGAACAATATTGGATGTAGTTGATCGATACCATGTATTCATGAACAATATTGGATACAGTTGATCGATGCCATGGATCGATGAACAAAATTGGATATAGTTGATCGATACCACATATCCTTGTAGAAGATCATATTGAGGTTGTTTGAACTGTATATATGAACCTTAATGTTCATTTTATTTATGGAAATTGCAATTGTAGATCTCTTTCAATTTCATAAAACTATTTTGAATTAAATCTTACGAAAGCTTTTCAAATTGATATTTCAGTACTGGATGTACTATACTGAAAATCATTTCAGTTCTTTGGGTTGATTTTTCATAAAAGAGTTTGTTTTTTGTGATTTATCAAGTTATACAAATAATTTTGACAAAACCCCAGTAATTTTACACTTTTGAATCATGAAACATTTATTCTGATACATAGTTTGAAGTGTTTTGTTTTTTCAGATACCCAAGAACGTTTCAAACAAAACATTTCATTCTAAATATCTACATTTCATTGAAAATATATGTCATTCAATGGAATATTGTGATCACAGTCTTCTTGTATTGTAAGAGTTCCTTTCGGATTCATATACTCTTACTAAAATACATTGAAAATCTGAATTATTCTTTGACTTATTCTCTTCTCATGGGCTTTTTTAATGACTTATGTATATGTTTATCAATCGTATAACACTAATATACAACTATCCGATTTTATTGTAAAATGTAATACCTTTTCCTGTATCCATCTCATATATCTGTGGCCTGTGGTCTTCATTATGAAACATTCAGTATATCTTGTTTATGTTAGGTTGAATTATGTATAATAATTTCATTAATTGTGATAAATGTTCGAAATATAATGAATGTTTTACAGTAAACGGTACAGATGTATGAGATGTATACATGAAAAGGTGTTATATTTTACAATGCAATTGGATAGTTGTATATTAGTGTTATACGATTGATAAACATATACATAAGTCATTAAAAAAGCCCATGAGAAGAGAATAAGTCAAAGAATAATTCAGATTTTCAATGTATTTTAGTAAGAGTATATGAATCCGAAAGGAACTCTTACAATACAAGAAGACTGTGATCACAATATTCCATTGAATGACATATATTCTCAATGAAATGTAGATATTTAGAATAAAATGTTTTGTTTGAAACGTTCTTGGGTATCTGAAAAAACAAAACACTTCAAACTATGTATCAGAATAAATGTTTCATGATTCAAAAGTGTAAAATTACTGGGGTTTTGTCAAAATTATTTGTATAACTTGATAAATCACAAAAAACAAACTCTTTTATGAAAAATCAACCCAAAGAACTGAAATGATTTTCAGTATAGTACATCCAGTACTGAAATATCAATTTGAAAAGCTTTCGTAAGATTTAATTCAAAATAGTTTTATGAAATTGAAAGAGATCTACAATTGCAATTTCCATAAATAAAATGAACATTAAGGTTCATATATACAGTTCAAACAACCTAAATATGATCTTCTACAAAGATATGTGGTATCGATCAACTATATCCAATTTTATTCATCGATCCATGGCATAGACCAACTGTATCCAATATTGTTCATGAATACATGGTATCGATCAACTACATCCAACATTGTTCAGCGATACATGGTATTGATCAACTATATCCAGTATTGTTTATTGTTACAGGGTATACTCACTATTGTTCATCAATACATGGTATTAAACACAGTGACTCAGATATGCGGTATTGACTAATGACACCTAGGATTATCAATTATTAGTATCATACAGAACTAAAGGTATTCCAAATCAGCACAATCACTTTCGATAAGGAAATTCTGTAAGTCTCCAAGAGAGTGGAATAATGATCTTGAAAGTAAACAAAAATTTGGATACAGACTCAAACCAAAGCATTGCAAAAAATAGAAACTTTGGGCGTCGATTTAATATACATTGAATTAAATTCACTTCCAAATTCACAATTCACTTCATATGAAATTATACATCAATAATTGTAAGTTCAATTCATTTTATTGATAAAATTATATAACCTCTCACAGTACATATATCATGTAAGTATAAGTGATTCAAAAATTTTGAGGTTAGAAAAATACATGGATTGGAAATTTGTCAACGTCGGAATCAAATTCTATTCACTGGCACATCATCACAGAATTTTCAATACTTCGCTATATTTATCCCTCATATTATAATGATTCAAAAATTTATCGAGTCTGATTTGATTATTATTGTAACACATCGTTCTACAGGAAATCAACCGAGGTACTCCAGGAACACTTGTTGCAACTTTTTCTACCACAGACGCAAGTGTCGGTTTAGCTCAGGTCGTTTAGGATAGGTTATGTAGGTTCACGTTCAGGTAGGTTGATTGCAGCGGTTCGAATCCTCGAAGGTGCATAATAAATTCCCATCAGTACAACGAGCAATTACAGAAGGTTGCGGGGTTTGGGGATGTTGGTGGAAAGATAAAAATGGATTATTTTTATTTTCTTTTACAAAAATAACTAAAATCTGTGACAGATTTTTTTCCCCCTGAAATACACATTTTTCAAGAGTGCTATTCCACTTCAAGAAACTTAGAGAGTCATATTTATTCCAAAAAATTCCTCGTCAGTTACTGGCAAGTGCCTCATCAGTTACTTTCTAGTGTCTGCTTAGTTTACCTGATTAGTCCCTCGTTGGTGCGAGTGTTACATCCCTCATCAGTTACTGGTAAGTTTTCCCGATCAGTGTCTCACCAGTAAAAAGGATGAACTGATTAGTGCCTTATGGTTTACTAGCGAGAATTTCTACCAGGGAGTTCCCGTTATGCTCATGAATATGTATTTATTATGAATATTTCGAATTCAAAACGAACTCTTAATAAATAACTTACTGTTCAGAAAGAATTCGTATCAAGACTCCATAATGAATTCTGCGTGCATTCAATGCATTTTGATTTTGACTTCATTGAATTCTCATTGAATTCATTATTGGTTGCATAACGGCGACTGTTCAGAGAGTGTTTGGGAAGTCTTCATGAATTCAAATTGATCATTTGTGCTGACTGGGTAAAAAATACACAAATGGACCTTGAAAATTTTCTGCTGGAATCAAATGTTCCAATTTTCCCTGACTTCTTATAAATTTCAATGGATTTTCCTGACTAATGGAGCATTTTGCAAACGTTCTCTGACTTTCCCTGATTGAATAAGAATTCCCTGACTTTCCCTGACTTTCAATGTCTGGGGGGGCCCTGCAATTCTTGAACATTTCCGGATAACTTCGCACATTTTCGATAATTTTTGAATATTCTCGGACAAATTCGATTACTCTCGACATTCCTAATAATTCTCGAACATTTACGGATGAATTCGCTTATTTTCGATAATTCTCAAACATTTTCGGATAATTTTGATTATTCTCGACATTCTCGATAATTCTCGAACTTTTTTGGGATAAATTTGCTCATTTTCGATATTTTCGACATTCTTGATAATTCTCGAACATCCTCCCCCCCCCCGCTCTCCTGATTTCACCTCATCAGACTTTTTCCTTTGGGGACATTTGAAAGATCGGGTTTAACAAAATCGAGCACAAGATTTAGAAGGGTTGCGTGAAACAATAATAAAAGAAGTGGCACTCATCACTCCTGAAATTTTGCGGAACGTAGGTGAAAGTTGTTATAATCATCTCGCTCACTGCATCGAACGTTTAGGCAACCATTTTGAACACCTCATTCAAGTCCCACACTAAAGCGCGTATTTGCCCAAATATGGATATTATTTGGGAATGGAGGAAAACCACATCCGGAATGTAGGAATTGCTATATCTCGGCGAAGGATCGACCGATTTCATGAAATCAAAGACGGTTGGATTCGGGTTAAAAAAACGCCACTTACAGATGTGTCGCAAGCTCCCATTTTGATTCGAGATTTGTGTCTTCCCTACAATTCCCATAGCCCCATCCAGAGTTATGAATTCTCTCTCCCATGGGGGGATACAATTCCAGACACAATTCATCAATTATCGCGATTGGTCACTAATGTCTACTCATGATTCCTTGAGTTGGAATGGCGATATACCAAGTGTTCCTCAGTAAAATGTTATGAAAACTGATCAGGAATGTTTGTCAATTTTTCCTAATGCATTCCGATTCAAGGTGATAACCCTACCAACAATTCAACACACATCTGATCAATTATCCCGATCGTTACATAATGTTTATCAACAATTTACTTTGGCTAAGGGCTATGTAATGTGTACAATCCTTCTACAATAATTTCTTATTCATCTTGATTTGTTGATGGATCCATTGTTATCCATTATTTCCGATTGATTTCGGGGATCCACTTCCCTAGAATGATACATCATGCGCCCCCACCCATTTGATCACAAAATAACATCCAAAGATCTTCATCTGATGGGGAGTTAGGAAGGTTTACACCGGCTCTGACTGCTCCTAGAACAATCTCCGAGTGGTCATAATCCGACGAAAAATTGACCGATTTCAAAAAACAAAGAACGGCTGTATTCGGGCTGAAAATCTCCATCAAATGAGCTATCGCAAGCCTCCCCACCTCTTTCAAGATTTTCGTCCCCCCGCCCCTCCAACGCTCCCATCAAGATTGAGGACTCCTCACCCCCCTAGTATGGTAGATTCTGTCCGCCCGTTGAATTTTGGAAAAAAATAATCCCATTATCTCCACCCGTTCAGGAGTTATTAGGCTGTATCCAGACTTTTGCACCACCCTGTATACGTCATTCCGTCCGCAGTATTTGAACATTCGTTATCTTGTTTCGGATCGATGAATTATTATGAAAAACGAGTCCTGGGGGTTTCCGAGGGTGCTGAATCCGAATCTGGAGTCCAATCGCGAATTCAAGGTAGCGGATCCAAGATGGCGGAGGTGAATTTAGTCAATTTTGCATTTGTGGACAGATTTATATGAAACATGGGTTCTAGGGGTTTTTGAGGGTGCTGAATTCGAATCTGGGGTCAAATCCCGAATTCATGATAGCTGATACAAGATGACGGGCGTGAAACTAGTCAACTTTGCATTCATGTACAGATTCATATGGAACATGGGTTCTAGAGGTTTTCAAGGGTGCTGAATTCGAATCAGGGGTTAAATCCCGAATTCATGATAGCGGGTCCAAGATGGCGGACGTGCATTCAGTCAACTTCGCATTTGTGGACAGATTTATATAAAACATGAGTTCTAAGGGTTTTCGAGTGTGCCGAATTCGAATCTGGGGTCGAATCCAGAGTTCATGACAGCGGATCCAAGATGGCGGTCGTGAATTCAGTCAACTTTGCATATGTGGACAGATTCATATGAAACATGGGTCCTAGGGGTTTTGGAGAGTGAAGAATCCAAATCTGACGTCAAAAAACGAATTCAAGATGGCGGATCCATTATGGAACACGTGAATATAGTCATTCCGGCTCTAATGAACAAAATTCTATTGTTATATGGAGTCAAACTTTCTGAACCGGACCACTAAAAATTGATGGATTAAATTTTGCACTTTTTATTGAAGATTATTGAAGGTTTATGCAAACTAAAATAGATTCCAAAATTTTTTTGAAAAATTTCAATTTTTGCAAAAGTTATAAACAAATGAACTTTTAGGTGATTTATTGTTTAAATAACGATATCTCAGCCAATAATGAATCAAATCCAATGAAATTTTATGCTAGATTAAGGAATAGTAGTAGATTAAAAAAATTTATTGTACGTATGAAAAAAATGAAATTTTGCAATAAATAATTAATTTTGCAATAAACAATTGGAAATTTAACCAAGTTCTTCTTGTGCTAATTGAGAAATTTTTTTTTATCAACATTCTATAATTCATGCACTAAGAACACGCGTAAACCGATTTCAGTGCACTCAACTGTAAAAAAAGTTACGAATATTTGAAAAAAAAAAAACGAAAATACGCGCGACTGTGGCCTAGCTCGGACGGCATCAGCGCCGAAAGACCGAGAGCTCGCTTGTGCTCACGTTTTGAGCTACATCAAGGCGTCCCATTTGAAACAGGACAGCTGAATAACTCTTCAGGGAATGAAGGGGGAGGAAAATTGTTCAGGTAAAAGTTGTAGGGTTCGAAGGGGGCCATAAGATGGTGACCTTGAATTTGACCTTGAGGTCAATTTCGAGCATAATTGATGGTCAAAGTAGTTTCTTCAAATGGAAAACCCTACGTTCGACCTCAGAAATGGAAAGAGCGGAAAATTTCACGTGCGAATATGTTAACATATCAGGTCATTTACAGGTCATTTGGAGGTCAAGAAACCATTTTCTATGGATTTTCACGGAGAAGCCTCAAACGAGTTGTTTCTCTGACCAAAGTTATTGAAGTTAAAGTGAAACCCCACGTTTCGACCTTGAATTGGAAGTAAACAGAACTAACCTTCAGAGTTTATTCTTCATATCAGTACGAAAATGATCATTAAGAAGTTTTCATCGTTTACGGTGTAAGTGCCGGTTCAAAATGGTTTATTCACCTAACGAATGTGTTGATATTTTAATGATCTTGGGTGAGTGTCGCGGAGTGTATCAAAGAGCGTCACGATTGTACAGAGAGCGGTTTGGAGATCGGCAGCATCATCCTTCTCCAGAAGTCATTCGCCAAGTTGAAAGAAATTGTCGACAAGGAAGGATTGGTCAACGCCGAAACAATCAAGGTTTCAACTTTAACGACCCTCGATGCGTTGCTGTTTTAGCAATAATACACATGAATCCTCATGTTAGTTTACGTGATATTGAACGCGATTTGGGTATTCCACGCAGTACGGCACACAGAATTCTACAAGCTGCTCAATATCATCCGTACAACATCATACTGACCCAAGAATTATCTCAACAAGATATGCAGAATCGGGTTAACTTTTGCCATTAGGCTTTACAGAGGTTGAACGAAGCGCCCGATTTCTTTCGATATGTTCTTTTCAGTGATGAATCAACGTTTCAAAGTACTGGCTTGTTAGATCGTCACAATAGCCACTATTGGTCAGCGCAAAACCCGCACTGGACTCAACAAGTTGATCATCAGCATCGGTGGAGTATAAATGTTTGGTGTGGAATTCTAGACAATCAAGTTATTGGGCCGTATTTTTTTGATGGAACTGTTAACGGTCCTAATTATCTACAGTTTTTACAGAATGGATTACCAGTTCTCATGGAAGATGTGACATTAGCAACTAGGCAGAGGATGTGGTATCAGCAAGACGGTGCACCACCACACTTTGCTCGATGTGTGAAGGATTATCTAAATATCCTTTCCCCCAATCGTTGGATTGGTCGAGGTGGATTTGTAATGTGGCCGGCAAGATCTCCTGATCTCACCCCTCTAGATTTTTATTTGTGGGGTTACGTAAAAAATGTCGTTTATACCAACCGACCAACAACACCTGTGGATCTACAACAACGCATCAGATACGCAATTGCGAATATTCGTGCAGAAGTTTTTCAGTCTGTTCTTGGAAACTTTCGACGCCGGCTGGAGTTATGTATTGAAGTAAATGGCGGTCAATTCGAACATCTCCTGCAATAAGTGTGTCTTACCCGTCAACGGATTTGTGCCATCTGTAATTATAAAACGACGAACTGGAAAAATTTTGGTCAGAGAAACAACTGGTTTGTGGCTTTTCCGTGAAAATCCATAGAGAATGGTTTCTTGACCTCCAAATGACCTGTAAATGACCTGATATGTTAACATATTCGGACGTAAAATTTTCCGCTCTTTCCATTTCTGAGGTCGAACGTAGGGTTTTCCATTTGAAGAAACATACTTTGACCATCAATTATGCTCAAAATTGACCTCAAGGTCAAATTCAAGGTCACCATCTTATGGCCCCCTTCGAACCCTACAACTTTCATCTGAACAATTTTTTTCCCCCTCCATTCCCCGAAGAATTATTCAGCTGTCCTGTTTCAAATGGGACGCCCTGTATACACAAATAAATTCATACGAGATAAAAGTAAGTAAGCCTTTTATTTAATTATTTAATTATTTATTTATTTACATGGATGGTTTTTTTTAAATTTTTACAACTCTCGATTGCGAGTAGCTTGAAAAAATTTTACATTCTAAAGAAGTAGAATCAAACGGTTTGTAGCAGTGAAACTGGCGTGTTCCCTTGATAGCTTTGGCTGTATTAAAACGATTGACTAACTGCTTTGCGTATTTTTTGTATTCATCTCCTTTACAAAAGTGAAAATCAATTTTCTTAAAAAAATCACATGCCCATTCATATATATATATATATACAGGGTGGGGCATTCAAAGTGTCACGGGCGTTTTTCCCAAAAATAAAATGAGATACGAGAAAATTTTTCGGACAAAAATTGTAGGGTATCGAGGGGGACATCCGATGGTCGCCTTGGCTTTGACCTCAAATCTCAGCTTCAAGGGCATTCTGAGGTCAACTCTTGTTTTTTAAATAGCATCTCATATTTTTTACTGCAGATTTGGATTCTAGGTCAAAAACCAAAAAACTTCTGTCTGAACCATTTTCCTGAAATCCGCAAAGATGGCGCTCTAATCGATATTGTTCCATACTGAATCTGACATTAGAATAACTCGAAAACGAAGGGTCTTGGAGGAGAATGTTTCGGACAAAAGTTGTCTGATTCCAAGGGGGACCCCTTGAACTGAAACTGAGGTGATGGGGTATAACAGACAAAACACAACACATTTCAATCGTCTACATCACGTGGATAATTTTAATGCAGTAGATGCTCAAAATGATGGCCTTCGACTTCAATACACATTTCAAAACGTTTTACAAAAGATTGCTGAACTCGTGCTAAAATATCTTCATTGATGCTCGCGCATGCATTGATGATTCGTTGACGCATATTCTCAGGTGTAGTCGGTGCTTGTTGATAAACTGTATCTTTTATGTATCCCCATAAAAAAAAATCTGGAGAAGTAAGATCCGGAGAACGGGCAGGCCAATGAACTGGTCCACGACGTCCTATCCATCGTCCAGGATAATCTCTGTCCAATATTTCTCGAGCTGTGACTGCATAATGGGATGGACAACCATCGTGTTGATACCACATATTCAATCGTTTCTGAATAGGTATGTCTTCAAGTAATGTTGGAAGTACTTGATCTAAGAAATGTCTGTACTTCTCTCCATTTAGCGTATCTGCAATGAAGTACGGTCCAATTACTCGAGATCGAAAAATACCACACCAAACATTCACAGCTCATTGTCTTTGATGCTCTACTTGACGTAACCATCTGGGATTTTCTGTCGCCCAGTAATGCATATTATGTCGATTTACTTGACCATGATTGGTGAACGTCGACTCATCAGAAAATAATATGTTGATGAAGTTGTTATTGTGCATTTGCGCTAGACCCCATCGACAAAACTGTACACGATTTTCGAAATCATCACCGTGAAGGTCTTGATGCAAACAAATGTGATACGGATGGAATTTGTGACGTTTCAGTATTCGAAGAACACTTCTTCGAGAAATTCCCGAATGGAGTTCGATTTCACGAGAGCTCACGTGTGGATTATTGGCTACTGCAGCTAGTACATTAACTTCCGCATTTTCTCCGCTAACAGTTCTCATTCGATGTCGTTTTTCCCTTGTAACACTTCCCGTTTTTGAGAATAATTTTGTAATGCGTTGAAAATACCTAATGGATGGCGTTGTTCTTTCAGGAAATCGTTCTGCATACAAGTCATATGCTTGTCTGGGGTTCTTATGCACTTCACCGTAAATGTAGATCATATCGATCTTTTCAGAAACCGTGTATCGGATATCCATGATTTTCAATTTGTCATAAACCAAGTAATAATCAAATGTAACTGACAAACTGACTTTCAAAATCGTGAATTTTCACTGAACCCCGTCGTTTGTTTACATCGCGTGAGCTCTGAATGGTGGTAATGTAGACGATTGAAATGTGTTGTGTATTGACAACTTTTGTACGAAACATTCTTTTGCAAGACCCTTCGTTTTCGAGTTATTCGAATGTCAGATTCAAAATGGAACAATATCGATTAGAGCGCCATTTTTGCGGATTTCAGGAAAATGGTTCAGACAAAAGTTTCTTGGTTTTTGACCTAGAATCCAAATCTGCAGTAAAAAATATGAGATGCTATTTAAAAAACAAGAGTTGATCTCAGAATGCCCTTGAAGATGAGATTTGAGGTCAAAGCCAAGGCCACCATCGGATGTCCCCCTCGGTACCCTACAACTTTTGTCCGAAAAATTTTCTCGTATCTCATTTTATTTTTGGAAAAAACGCCCGCGACACTTTAAATGCCCCACCCTGCATATATATATCATGACAGGGATTATAACATTAAAGCTGAGTGGCACTTTTTTGCCACCGCGCATGGAAAAGGAGCTTGCGATGGCATTGGCGGCTGTGTAAAAAAAAATGCATACCGAGCTAGTTTACAAGATAAAACTATTGTTTCTACAGAAAAACTTCATGAATGGGCATGTGATTTTTTTAAGAAAATTGATTTTGACTTTTGTAAAGGAGATGAATACAAAAAATACGCAAAGCAGTTAGTCAATTGTTTTAATACAGCCAAAGCTATCAAGGGAACACGCCAGTTTCACTGCTACAAACCGTTTGATTCTACTTCTTTAGAATGTAAAATTTTTTCAAGCTACTCGCAATCGGGAGTTGTAAAAATTAAAAAAAAACCATCCATGTGAATAAATAAATAATTAAATAATTAAATAAAAGGCTTACTTACTTTTATCTCGTATGAATTTATTTGTGTATATGTAGCTCAAAACGTGAGCACAAGCGAGCTCTCGGTCTTTCGGCGCTGATGCCGTCCGAGCTAGGCCACAGTCGCGCGTATTTTCGTTTTTTTTTTTTTCAAATATTCGCAACTTTTTTTGCAGTTGAGTGCACTGAAATCGGTTTACGCGTGTTCTTAGTGCATGAATTATAGAATGTTGATAAAAAAAAATTTTTTAATTAGCACAAGGAGAACTTGGTTAAATTTCCAATTGTTTATTCCAAAATTAATTATTTATTGCAAAATTTTATTTTTTCTATACGTACAATAAATTTTTTTAATCTACTACTATTCCTTAATCTAGCATAAAAATTTCATTGGATTTGATTCATTATTGGCTGAGATATCGTTATTTAAACAATAAATCACCTAAAAGTTCATTTGTTTATAACTTTTGCAAAAATTGGAATTTTTCAAAAAAATTTTGGAATCTATTTTAGTTTGCATAAACCTTCGATAATCTTCAATAAAAAGTGCAAAATTTAATCCATCAATTTTTAGTGGTCCGGTTCAGAAAGTTCGACTCATGTAACACGGGTTCTAAGGATTTTCAAGGGTGCTGAATCAAATTCTGGGCACCAATGTTGAAAGAAAATAATAATTTCGATCTTCCCGTGTCAGCTTCACTGCATCCGAAGACTCTTCAAGAGCTGATTGACGTTATGACAACTGCGCACTAGTGAGAATCCAAAAGTGAAGGAAGTAGCTATCGAAACAAATGAAGCCTGAAAATATTCGGATTCATTTCTAAATTACGCCTAAATAACCCTTCATTACACTCATTACGCTTAAATTACATTGAGCTTACGCTTTCGTCGTGCTTCCAGGCTTTATTTTTCCCAGGACAGTTGAAATTCTACAGTTCTCCAGGTACATGTTTCTGAATCATTTGGGGATGGTGTAAAGGATGGTGAGCAATGAGTTCCAGGCTTTCTAAACATTACATTTACAAAGTTTTTCAATCGAGGGAAAAACTGATGAATGCCTTTCAATATATTCCCGGATATCTGAATTGTTCAAAATGCGAGCGAAGCGAGCACATGTGGCCTACGATCCATTCAAAATGAGCGAAGCGAATTTCGAAGGGGGTCGGACTGCTGAGCGAAGCAAAGCAGTCAGGGGGCGGAGCCCTCTGGTGTCTTCTTGTACTGGTCTCCTGGATCAGATCTGAAATGTGTTGAAGCGCTCGGGGAGTTATTAAATCCAGGCCTTCAATTGTGATGAAAATGGAAGCCGTTCGTACCAAAGGGAGAACACAATGACTTTATCACCAAATATATGTTCAAAACTTGGTTATTAAGGAAACCGGATTCCTGCATTGATTTCAGAAATGCTTGGATAATAGAAGGACCATATTGGAAGAGGAGAGCATGTCCTCCAAAAGTCGGACGTCGGGTAACCCTATGTACAGGGCCTGAATTTAAAATTTCGAAAAAAGATTTCTTTCTCAGTCGGTAAGAAAGAATTTATTTTCGAAATTTGAAATTCGGGCAGTGTACAGCAACTGATGAGGTATAAAAAATTGTTCCCTGAAAATTCCAGACCGTTTCATAAATTCAGTTCGGAGAAAGTTTGTGGACAAAATGTGTACTCGGATGGTACGTTGGTATCCCCTCAAAGCATCGCTGTGAAAAGGAATATTTTGATTTCATCATAGCATTTTTGATTGGTTCGGCATGCAAAAAACCTTCTCAAAATTCAAAATTTGGGCTCTGTACAGCAATGATTGAAGTATCAGAAACTATTCCCTGAAAATTTCAGACAGTTTCATAAGTTCAGTTCGAAGAAATTTTGCACACAAAATCTTTATTCGGATGGTACGCTGGTATTGCTTCAACGATGTAACGTCGTCCTGATTGATCTTCCAATGTTCTTTTGAAAAAATCATTCAAACATCAAGACATCGAATAATAACAATTGAATGGGATGATGTTGAATTAGAAATAGCGCTAGATCCGAAAATTTTTATTGGTAAAATAACAACCAATCAGGTCTTAGCAGCATCCATGTTCGTGATATCAAACATTGATAATCAATCAACGGATCAAACGGATTCAATCGATGAAACATCGATGGCACACCGATGTTTAGTGAACACTACTCAAGTATCAAAATGAAGCATTTCATGTTTTATTTGAATGAGTACACTGAAAAAAATGTTTTACTGTAGCAAAATATTTTTGTTTTGTGTGTGGAAATTTTGTCGTTTCAAACAAAAATTCCATCATTCGATTTGATTGGATAGTTCATTATTACAAAGAAATATGCTATTGAAACAGTACGTATAAACTATTTATTTCGTCAGGAGAAAGTTTTTTTCATGGCCATATGCAATTGAGCCCTCGGAAACGATACCTCGCTCAACGCTCTAGAAGCCATATAAGTATTGTCCAAACCATAACGAAGAGGGTGCAGAAAATTGGAATTTTAAAAAACGAAGAATACCCGGTGATACAGCTTGAGATATCAATACAAATGTCTGTCTTTTCTTCGATCGATAGTTTTTGAGAAAACGAAATAAAAACTACACGTTTTGCCGTATTAAAAATCGTTGTTTCTGAATACTGAACTTGTTCTAACTCGGCCATTCTTCGATGTATCTTGGTTGTGTTCTTCGGGAAAATGAATTTCCCGATGACAACTTTTAGATTATTGTAGTTGCTTTTCAACGGGAGATTCAGTCTACAGTATAAAAGAGGAATCAATTTGAGTCAGCACAACGACGGATGCTTTGCATTAAAAACGTGGTGGAGGCAGTATGGGCTATAAAAAAACTTCCGGCGATAAAGTTGTTCGCTAGTGTCTGGAAAATTGAAGATCGATTTGTTAATTTGCAAAATATAGCGAATTATTTATCAACGCGCAACGGAAATTTTTCACGATTTTGTGTTGTTTACCGAATGGTTATCAGAGTTCGTCAGGAGAATCATGTTCACTCAATTTTTCAACCTGGATTTCTGTCTTTTGAGTCGGAAAATTCGAATATCCAACTATTTTTGCAAGATTCGTTATTCATTTTGTGGAATAGACAATACGATCTTTTATAAAGTTTGTATGGACGAATTCATAACTTGAAGAAAAAATTGTTCCAACACAAAAAGTTTCATACTTCATTAGAAATGAGTTCCTGTTTGTTCGGTATGGAACGTTTCTCAGATTTCTCAGTTGTTGATTTAAATATATTTATTATACTCATCAAAACATAAAGTTACTTGTCGCAGGATAAGAAACTTCCTTTGTCCAACCGATTCTTCCATAAAACCGATATTTAGAAATTCGTTTAAACAGATGCATTGTTTATACAAAAACTGTTAATCCTAACAGGTATAAACATTTTTTTGTTTCCTCTGAAGTAATTAATTCGTTCATGAAAACGTTATAAACAATGATATTGTTTATCCAACAAAAAGTATGACGAATCTTGCAAAAATAGTTGGATATTCGAATTCTCCGACTCAAAAAACATAACCCTAGGTTAACAAATTGAATAAACATGATTCTCTTTACGGGCTCTGATATTCAGGCGGTAACCGACGCAAACTCGTGGAAAATTTCCGTTGCGCTGTATTTTGCAAACCAACAGTCCAATCGATCTGAAGTTTTTCAGAAAGTTAGTCCACACACTAGCAAACAACTTTGTCGCTGGAAGTTTTTTGTAGCTTATATTGCCTCCATCACTTTTTTTAATGGGAAGCACGACAAACGTGATTTTCACTTCGAATGAAAAATGTATCAATTTGTTATCAATTCTTCCAATTTTTTAGGACATTGTTGTCTTTGGAGATGTCTCACGAATCAAAATCCGCAAAATTCATTATAATACATCGAAAAATGGCCGAGTTGGAACGAATTTAGTATTCAAAAACAACGATTTTTGACCCAAAAATAGTATATTGTTCATCAAGGGGGGAAAGTGGGAAATTTCCGACAAGTGTGAAGTTCGTCTTTCCGAGCCGAAGGCGAGGGAGACAATCACACGAGTGGAAATTTCCCACTTCTCCCCGAGGTGAACATACTATTTTTTCCCACAACTGCAAGGAAAGTGAAAATCATCTGTTGAATTGCATGTAAAATATTCATATGCATATTTTAGAACGGAAAGATAGTATGTATTTTCCTCCCGCTGTGACACATTCGCTTGGAATTCAGCACTTTCTCCCCTAAAAATAGGTCAGAAAACATCAACTTTCTGTGCAAGTGTGGGAAAAAATGTGTAGTTTTTATTTTTCTTCCTCAAAAACTATCGATCAAAGAAAAAAACGTAAACAGACACTTGTATTGATTTTTTACACTCTATCATCCAGTATTCTGTGTTTTTCAAAATTCTAATTTTTTTCTGATCCGCCTCATGACGGCTTGGACAATGTTTTTACGGTTTTTCGAGCGCTAAGCGAGTTATTCTTTCCCAGGGCTCAATTGTCAATGCATTCCCGCTGATGACACGCAGGGTCTGGGAGAATCTCTAATTTTCCACAAGAAAGAATTTTTCCATGCATAGTCTTTACTGTATAAAACAAACCAAACTCACGGATGAAAAATTTAGTTAAAATCTTGATAGACATGATTGCAATGGATATTACTTATTGGAAGGGTAAAAAGAAATTTTCTTCCACTAAACATACTAAATCCTGAATCAAGGCATTTCTAGACCTAAATTACGGGGAAAAACTAGAGGAAACCTTCGGGGCCGAAAAAACACTCGAGTGGCGGTGAAGAAAAAGCTGTGAAATTCTGGGTCTCTAAAGTTGAAGGAACCTACATTAATACAAACAGTTCTGAAAGCCATTCTCTCACCCGCCATATACACGGAGAAAAATATACGGTAACGGTTACTTTGGAGAATAGTAATTTGGTGACAAACATTCCAAAATTGTGATAACTCCCATTCGAAATCGGATTGAGTACAATAAACTGTTGACGTTACCATGAAAACGATAGGTCAACAACATAATGATCACCGAACCGTGAGTCATCACTCACTTCCTATTCTAAAGTCGCAATGAGAACTGGGGCGGATGGCAATCAGTCCCATATACTTTTTTCCGTGTACCTTGTGCGGGCCATAAATGGTCTTTGAGCTCCAGACCTGGATTTTTCAATATAAATTCAAAATTTCTTCCAAACCACATATTCTTGTAAGAAGTTCAATTCCAAACAATATTTGACCCATCAAATTTTGTTTTAAAGTCAAAAGCAAGCAAAACTGTAACTGAAACACTGAATAAGTTGGAATTATATTGTAATTAAATTTAAAAACAAATGGAGTTCGCCCCCTCATTGATAAAAATTATTTTTCTACACTGTAAATAATATTCCCTATAAATTACTCACATTGAAATTGAAAATCACAGTTTCTTGTCAAAGCACTGCGCTCAGCGTAGGGAAAAGAAAATTTTTATTGTAAAACCCCTACGCTCAGTGTTGTCATATTACAGAAGCGCAGTGTTTTGACAAGAAACTGTGATTGTCAATTTTAATGTGGGTAATTTACAGGAAATATCTTTTACAATATAATATTTCTGATTATATTGAACATTGACTTACAAACTTTCACCAAGTTAGGAAATTGGAATCTCACTCCTAGACTGGGGTAAATGTGTAACGGTGATCAATTGCAAAGTACTATGATTTGTGAGCTAACATAAATATATTGACAATTAAAAACTGAGCATTTTTCTTCCATAAACTTTTAGTTCACTCATTTACGAAGATTTAAAAAAATCGAACCAGTGATTTCTCCGTTACAAATTAAAATAAAAGAATTTGAAAATTTGCTGTTTTGTCACAAAAAATACAGTAAAACTTCGGTTATTTCAACTCTCGGCAATGTGTCGGTCTCGTTTATTTCAAGCTGAGAGGGGCTCCCACCATCAGCATGAAGATCAAGGCGGTTTCACCTAATCGCTTCTCAATTGGGCAACACTGATCGTTACTGGAAACACGCCTTGGGACGGTTTGAGAGTGGGGGAAAGAGGGGAAGTTTGGCATTGAACTAAACGAGGCGTTTGAGTTGAGATAAACGAGAGTTCAAATAAAAGGGATCTAACTGTACTATAAGAATGAAACAAAATTATGTCATAAAAAGTTGAACCGGTAATTACTCCGTTTTAGATTAGAAAAACGTTTTGAAAATTTGCTGTTTTGTCACCAAAAAAAATATAATAATAAAATAAAATGTCATAAAAAGGACCTCCACGGGATTTTTTCAAGACCTTACTGGCAAAATTAGTTACTGAATGGGCATTCTCTTGAATGCGTATGTTTTTGAATATTTTCAGCCCAAGTTCATTCCGAAATCTTGGAAATGAGTAAAGTTATGATTTATTTCCTAAAACGATGTCAGTTGGATTAAGCACATAGAAGACTCCGCTCAATAAACTTAACCATTTTTTACTCAAAAAGTATTATAGATATTGGAATAAAATTTTATGATTAGTAAGGATGGTGAAAGCAACAAACGAACAAAATTTCAATGAAATCTGATACCATAAGGGTCACGCGACGTGGGTGATGTGACGGGTTTTTGGAAGTGGAAATTCCAATTTCAC